>CM041043.1:1217500-1651616 GCA_023078785.2 Hyles euphorbiae | reverse complement strand
GTAAGTCCGCCAACCCGCACTAGGCCAGCGTGGTGGACTATATGGCCTAACCACTCTCAATCGTTTTCTCGATTGTAGAGTAGGCCCGTGCCCTGTAGTGGGACGTATATGGGCTGATACAATACAAAAAAAACAACAATTAAAAAAAAATACCAGTCTACAAATCGAAACTATTTTCAATTGTCAAGTAAAAATTGTTACAAATCAACTAGAATATAAGGATGTGAATGTACATAATATATATAGACTATCATTTACTATGATTTATTTATGCCTTAGGACATGAGAAACCGCCTCGACTAATATGTCGTAAATTCTCTTCCATTGAAAGTTTAGCCTCCGGCCAGTCCTACTTACAATACCGAAAACGAAATAAATTGGTTGCTTCACAAAGTATTCCGTAAGATAATGTACTACTGTGGTCGGATATCTGTCATACAGTGTCTATACATAAATTGATGTACCGTGGAATTACTTGAAGTACCTATTTGTATGAGTTCGAATCATACTTAAACTCTATTAAAATAGTTAAAACTATAATTACTTTAATACATAAACTCATGTCTTTTTGCTAGTAAGGGTAGGTAGAGGTGGTACCGGGGTACTCATGCTTTGCCCCTGTGTGTTCTGACATACACAGCCTCCCCAGAGTTTCAAAAGAGAAGCTTAATAGATTTTCCTCTATAATAAAAAGAGGGTGAAGTGGTTTAGACCTAAGTGAATTCATTCGAAACATTTACATAATTTGTGATTGTTAAATTTTAGTACAAAATTCGTATTACTTTTAGGTCATAGTAAAAAAGGTTACAAGACGACAACTAATAATATAATTGATTAAAATTCGAATTCGGAAAATTTATTTACAATTTCTAACGTCGCGAATTCATCTATAGTTTTGCATTACAATTAGTAAACCTATAAGATAATATTCAATAACTGCCTTTATATAAGTAAAGTTGCCTACAGAAGACCTAAGTTTAAATAGACAGCCTGAAACACCGATAACAAGACTCCAGAACTGCTCTATCACAAATAGTAAACTTAGACATTTTATCATTCAAACATCGGTTTGGATTACAAAACTTGGCGAACAACCGTCTCGCCATTCGACGGACATAATAGAATATGAAGACTTCCGACCAGTTCCTACTAAGTTTAGTTCAGAAGTGGAGTGCATCTAGAAACTTGAGGCGTACTGAGCGTGTACCGAGATTTATAATCAACAATGTATTTTTAAATAGCTTAGGGGTAGTTTGTGAGTTTCATAGTGCATAGTTGAGAAGTTGCTTATATAGCTTTATATTAGCAAAGAATTGTGGGTTATTAAACTTTTCATTTTCATCTGACTAAGGTCGCAGGAAGTCGCTGGATGCAGGCCGCTTCCAACAGGTCATTGTGGAGATCCTTGGGGGAGGCCTATGTTCAGCAGTGGACTTCCTGTGGCTGATATGATGATGATGATGATGAAACTTTTCATTGCACATCAAATTCACAGCATTGGTCCGCTTTAGTTTGACAATGTATCTTATTAAGTTTGATTAGTATATTTCCCAGCGAATATTCGTAATTACCTGGAATAATGCACGATGCTTGTATTTTGAATTATGTTAATAGGCCACTATTAAACGTTCAATAAAACGTTGATGCATAAAAGTAGTGCTCAATGAATTTATTGCCCTACCCTAAGGTTCTTGTCATCTCTTAAAGATCACTGACATTGCGCGACATTTATTTTAGAACTTCAAAGGGAATAAAAAAACCTACGTCCAGTTTTATATTATTAAAAAGAATTTTGGACAAAAGTCGTGAATTGTTCGTTGAAATGTAAAATTGTTGAAGCATAAATGTTACGCACGAGCAACAATGGCTCAGTGCATACAATATGCACCGTTTTCAGTCCACCTGAATATTTTAAAGTTGCGATATTTTTTTTCTTGAAACAGACTTGACAGACCATTCAGATCGCAACAGCTGAAAAGAAACTGAAGTGGTGCCAAGTGCTTCGAGTTGCGCAGTATATTATTGTTTGAGATGAAACTTTTAGAACTGCACTTACCTTTTATCAGTGGGATGAACTGGTACCTGGAAAATGAAACACCGATTGAATTCATATATATAGAACAAAGGTGTGATTTGTAAATATATTTTACCGAGTGATTACTGTTTTATTTAATTGAATAAGTTTGGATAACAAAGAAATCATTGTTATATCGATGTTGACTACGTTTGATGCCTTTTTGTGAGACGGGAAACTCATGTCAGGAACTACAGGGAGTATTGACTGGCTACTGATCGGATACAATATATAAAGAGAGTTAACACGTTAAATGCTAAGCAATACATTGATACCTTCCTATTAAAGCCATGTTGGGCAAAGTTAGGGTAAACTTACATGTTGCATTCAGGCCGTAATGGACAATATCACCCTATCGCCATATAAATAAATACACATAACAGCCCCGCACATACTTCTGACCCCGCACTAAGATAAAAGTCTTGTTACGTGGGAATCAAAACCTACGAGAAAGTTGTCGGTCTCACAAATACCCAGAGTCCACACCACAAACAAACACTAGTTGATCACACAAATATTTTTCTTGATGCGGGGATCTAACCCGTGGCCTCTCGTTCACAGCCCTCCACTTCATCAATTGCGCTTTAGAGGCTCTCATATTGCACAAAGTACGAATGGCGTATCCATGTCACACTAAAATTCCCACAGAACTTAAATAAAAATAATACAACATGTTCAATCGGTTCATATTTCATCTCATTGTTGTTTTATCCATTTATTTGCTCGCTCGGTTTCCAGTAATACTGTACTACAAACCGATTATACAGAGGATTAACCAATGAACAAAATGTCAATACTACAACCCATAAAATCCACACCAGCCGTTGTACAACAAAATGAAAGCAATTAAGCGGAGATAAGCACAGTCCGACCCAAAAGATAACAAACAATTATAATTCCCGAAAAGGCCATCCGTTACAATTTATACCATTTGGGATGAATCAAAATCAATTCATTTGTTTTCTATACATATTTTACGTTCATTTTGGCCAAACGCTACGAGTGCCCATTTCGGTATTAAAATTACTTTTATGAATCGTTGAGTGGATCTTTTAATGACTTTTTGTAATTAGTGTCGGTCGGAGGGTACCCACATTGTTTTTATCGTGATTAAAATATATAATATTTAATTTCTTATTATATGTAGTTTGCGGTATTGGATGGAGTAATTACTCCAAACATAATTGTATAGTTAATTATATTCTTTTTTTTATTAATCAAATATATTATGGCATAACTTCTCTCAATTGAATAGGATTGTGCCCTACTATCATGGGGACGTATATGAGCTAATTCAGTTACATAATTATTTATTGCTTTACAATAATGAAAGAAAGACAGCCTCCGTGGCGCAGTTGGTTAGGTGCCGCCTGTGAAACGAGAGGCCGCGGGTTCGATCCCCCGCACCGAGAGAAATGTTTGTGCGGCCCACAAATATTTCTTCCGGGTCTGGGTGTTTGTGAGACCGAAAAGTCTCTCGTAGTTCCTGATACCCACGACACAAGACTCGATCTTAGTGTGGGGTCAGGACTATGTATGTGACTGTTGGGTGTTATTATTTATTATTATTAAAGAAAGAAGAAAGAAATACGATTTATTTGTCATAGTCGCAACATACACAGGTAGGTATTTTTGATTTAAAAAAAACACAGTACAACAAATACAAAAAAAAAAAACTGGTCGCGGTTGTGACTGGCAGGTGTCCACTTAGCATATGCTATGATGTGGTGCAAACCACAACATAACGCTGATTTTCCGTGGACATCTAACGGATATATTTTAACTGTACCAGCCCATATACATACCCACTGCAGGACACACAAGCTCCCTCTACACTCGCGAGTACGATTGACAGGGTTTAGGCCCTATATTAAGTTATAAAATTAAAAAAAAAAAATACACACTTATCCATGTCTATGCTGCAAACTTCTCCGCACTCGAAATATATTATTTAGATATATTCAAGTGGCATATAATACGGACCTCACATCTCTTGTATTGCACAATAGCATCAATTGTTCTGACAGCCATATACAACAACTTTAGATCATGTAGAAAACTTAAACTGTCCAATTTGTCCAGTTCAATAGTTGTCGAGTTTGTTTTCATTTTTCTATAAATTTGTCCGGAGTTGAATCGCTTGGGAGCACGTTCCCAGGTTCACTGTAATGGCGTCGGTACGAATACGTGCTCCGCGCAAGTTAGGCACCGCACCGAGAGATTTCACTTAACAACGATGACAAACTTGTGTTAACTACCGTATAGGCTGCCTGCGGGTTATGGGGTTATTTGATAGATCTCATCAACATCATCATCATCATATCAGCCACAGGAAGTCCACTGCTGAACATAGACCTCCCCCAATGATCTCCACAATGACCTGTTGGAAGCGGCCTGCATCCAGCGACTTCCTGCGACCTTAGTCAGATCGTCCGTCCACCTTGTAGGCGGGCGTCCAACACTTCGCTTGCCTGTACGTGGCCTCCACTCGAGAACCTTTCGGCCCCAACGGCCATCGGTTCTACGAGCTATGTGCCCGGCCCACTGCCACTTCAACTTGCCAATCCTATGGGCTATGTCGGTAACCTTGGTTCTCCTACGGATCTCCTCATTTCTGATTCGATCTCGTAGGGAAACACCGAGCATAGCCCGCTCCATGGCTCGTTGAGTGACTTTGAGCCTTTTAATGAGGCCCACAGTGAGAGGCCACGTCTCGGTGCCGTATGTCATCACTGGTAACACACAACTATCGAAGACTTTCGATTTTAGGCACTGAGGTATTTTGGACGAGAAGACTTCGCGAAGTTTCCCGAACGCTGCCCAACCGAGTTGGATTCGCCGATTGACCTCTCTCTCGAAGTTGGACCTGCCTAACCGGACCACTTGTCCTAAATAGACATATTCGTCTACAACTTCGAGAGTCGAGCCCCCAACTCCAATGGGGGATTGATAGATCTATATTTGTGAAACCGTGTGAACTGGAGAGGGCTATGCTCAGTTTCCATACAAGATTGAGTCAGGAATGAAGGAAGGAGAACTAAAGTTACATAGCCCAGTTGCCTAAAAGTTAAAGTGGCAATAGGCGAGGCACATAGCGCGGAGAACTGATAGCCGATGGGGCCAAAAAGTTCTCGAATTGACCACGTAGCAAAAAGCGCAGCGTAGGATGTTCAAATTGGTCTAACGCCCTGGCAAAGGTCATTGGATGCAGACTGTCTCCAACAGGTTACTGTGGAAATTATTGGGGGAGGCCTATGTGCAGCAATGGATTTCCTTGGCTTTTGGATGGATGGATTGATATTTCCTTTAAAAAAATCAATTATGCAAAAAAATGCAAAGTAAAATTAGGATATTTTACTTTGCATTTTTGCAGAACGAACTCGATAGTTTGTAACAACACAAATATGAAAAACAGTCCATAAACTTTTTATTAATTATAAAAATTAAATATTCAAATTTGCTACAAAATAAACAAACAATATATGTTTGTCATCCATCGCTGAATTCCATTATAATTTGCAACAGAATTCCTATCAAAAATATTTGTTTCAATGCTTAATAGATTACGTGTGGTGGCAACTTAATATTTTTGAGCACAAATAATTTGGTGTTCCCAATCATTTTTTTATTGTGCAGTTTTGCAAAGTCCACCAAGTCTAATTTGGCATTGTCTATTCTAGTACCTACGATAAATTGACTACAACGCTTATGATAGCATAGAGTTTAATTTAAATGTAGTGGCTATCTACTAATAAAATGCCACATACAAATCGAAACAGTTATTTCTAACTAAATATTCTGTATTATCCCATATACGTCCCACTACAGGCCACAGGCCTCTTCTACAATCGAGAGACCGATTGAGAGTGGTTAATGCGGGTTGATGCACTTACATACCATTTTTTTTAAACTCTATGGTATGAAGGTTTCCTCATTATGTTTTTCTTCAACGTTTTAGTGCGTAACTAAATATTAATGTACCCAAAACCAATAAATGTCGATTTCTATGAAAAGTCGTCTATCATCAGATTAGATGTTCATAAATTAGCACCATATTTCGGCCTTCAAATCCTACCATTTCTATAGATATTCTAGCTAAGGCGACACACCTAAATAAAACATCAAGAACAAGGTTTACCGCAAAAAAAAAACTTCTCATAATGGATTACCAAGATAACACCCCGACCGCAAACTTCAACAGTGAATTTACAAAAAGTAAATTGTTCGCTATACTTTCAGTAGATTAAAAGGCACATTAACGTTGCAAATTCATAAAAGTGTTTTACTTAGCAAATAAATTTCATAATTTGCAACACAAAGGGAGTTTGCAGAATGAAAAAAGGCTTTATACCGCGTCGGGTGTAGCTTGGGCGACTGTAGTTTTTGGATTTCACCGTAATAAGGAGCAATGGTAAAAGAAAACAGAGGTTTAGCCGGAATTTCATTTGAGTTTAATTAGAACTTGAGTTTGAGGTTTTTATGTGTGCTTCGTGCTTCTTTTCTGCACATGCACACTAGCTAGATTTATAAAAATACTCCTAATTTAACGAAGGTTCGATTGTCCAATTATTGTTGAAAATTTTCTACTAAAGCAAATTGAGATAAATTCGATTTTAATTTAATAGCAATACATTATTTCTCACTTTACTGACTAAAATTTCATTTTACCGTAACATTTGGCTAACATTACGATATGAAATGTGTGACCAATTTTAGTACTTCTTACAAAGTTCTTGCTCTATATTATCCGTCAGATTATCACTTTTAGTTACATAATATTATCTAATGAATTATTGTCTATGTTATGGGCCAAGTGATTAATCGGGCATTATTCATAATGCCCGGGCAATATGAATAATGCCCAATAAGAGCTGGCAATGTGATTATAACCAATCAATTTATCACATTGGCCGGGCATTATGAATAATGCCAAGTGCCTATTGGGCAGAGTGATGTAAAGCGAACCAAAATGAGCCGAAGTGGTAGAATTTAGAATAGGGCAGCACGAGGGGGTGGGTTGGGAGGAGTGGAGGGGGGGGGGGAGTGTCGCACCTCCTCTGGTATCACTCCCATGAAAAGGTAACGCACCATTCCTGAGAAATATCTATTATAGCAACCTAACCCTTAAAACACTTGTTGTCAATACAAATTAGCTTCTGCATCGTCTCCGGCGCTACGGGAAGTTCAGCCCCTTCGCTCTTGCGTAACAAAAGATAGGCAACCATTGCCTATCCTTCGTTACAGCGGGCGGGGGCTGCTCTCCCTCTGCGCCTCCGGCTTTTTATATACACTCTAGGGTCGGTAGCCAAAAGACTACGTGAAGTCGGCGTGTTCCGAGTCGGTTTTGTGGCACAGTCGACCTAACTGATCCATAAAGTGGGTACACTAATTTTCTTCTGAAGATAATGTTTCGGAAGTTAAAAAACAACTAAACACTTTCTAATTTATGGGTCTATCGCAGATGCGACAATGCGGCAGCGCAACACGTAAAAAATCACCTATTAATCACATTGCCCGATCATCATGCCATATTCATAATGCCCGGGCAATGTGATAAATAGGTGAGTTTAGATTGTAGTGTATCACTTGGCCCGATATGGCTCGGCAATATTCATACTGCCCGGGCATTATAAATACTGCCCGCATTAATCACTTGGCCCATAACATCTATACAACATAAGAAAAATAAACGATATTGGATAACAATATAAAACTAATACATTCGCTCGCGTCGATTCAGCGAGCTGTACCAATCATAAATTGTTACGCGGTGTAACACTCAATGGGATTCGTCGAAAAACTAACAAGCGGGCAGAGCATGCGGTACGGTCGGATAGCGGGTCGGCTCGCGGCTCTGTTACACATCGTAACACTCAATAGGTTTCGTCAGAAAACCAACAAGCGGGAGAAGCACCCAAGCGGTTCGTAGTTCAGTTCGCGCCTCAGTTCGCAGTTCCTACATGCTCATTTTATTTATATATTAGATTGATTCACCATCGGTGCGCCACCGAGAAAATAACATATTGTTTTATATACAAGTATTGTGAAAGGTGACAAGTTTTTATAGGTGTATACAGCATAACAATTTATCTTAATAAAACAAAAGCACAATGTAATATAAAACTAATTTACTTAAATATATTACAAAATTAAAAATGACCATTCTAGGGACAATTATAGGATTCAATGATAAAATATTATTATTCATATTTTATTGCCTCGGTGGCGTAGTTGTACTCCGGTACGGTTACAAAGCTGAGGTCTCGGGTTCGAATCCCGGGTTGGGCAAAGTGATATTGGATTTTTCTATTCATTATCAGCCCAGAGTCAGGAATTAGAAAGAACCGCCAACAATATCCGAAAAACGCCGAGTCAATATTATTTTTCCGTGTATTAAACACCATACAAACTTTATGAAACACCAGTTCTACTACCTCAGTTCTAAACTATACAATATAATTAATCAAATTCTTTCAATACACAAGCTGACTAAATACCATACCAAAAAAATAGTGCAACTATGGCTTATGGAACAAACATATGATACTATAGAAAATATATTTTCCCCCACTTGAACTCTTAAATACCCCCCGCCCCCACACACACGTACACACACACACACACACACACACACACTCACTCACATACACACTCACACACATACACACACACACACGCACATACTTATATTACAAAAGAATTCCATAGCAAGTTTTAGATCTTGAATTATGTTAATTTACTAATAGAGTTTTTACTAACACATATTGTTATATCCCAAAATGTGACACTAAAACTATATAAGGAACCTTGTGGAGGAACACTGTCACCCAAAATACAGGCTAAGCCTAGTTTGGGTGCCAGGGGACCGAAACCTTTGTTGTTGTACAAATTCGTTTGGGTATTAAATAAATAAAAATAAATAAAATTTGTGCCCGATATGGCGATAGGCTCGCCACCTATCACATTGTGGGACGGAACATACAAGGCGAAACGTGGGTGCCCTGGCACCTCTGCCTACTCCTTCTGGGAAAAAGGCGTGAGTTTATGTATGTATGTATGTATATTTTATTACGTTACACTGAAACCGACCAGTCAATCGCTTCTTAAAATTACAATCACAATGCATGCATACGCTGATTGTAACGCATGTATTCATATTCATTTTGCAATATTAACTTTCTTTGTACTTGTAATACAGGAACAAGTAGCCATATTTCAACCATAAAAATATCTACAATATACAATTATTGAAATTGGATTTTATCGTACGTAAAAACGTTGTTGCCTGAAATATTTTATTGAAACCTCGAATGCCAAATGAATATTCAATAGGTTCAAATTATTTGAGATGAAAAATAAAATTGAGGAGGAATATGAAAGTTGAGTGGGTGGCTCGATGTATTTAGACTGTAGTGTTAATTGGCTGGCTAACCTTGGGTATCATGATTTTGATTGGTGGCATTAATCACTTATTACGGAATGAAAATTTAAAAAAATACTGCGCACATCAGCAATTTATACCTGGATGGCTTTTTTTTTTGCAAAAATCTAAATAGGTTTTTAATATATATTTAATTATTTTGATCAGCGAGCGATCAGTAAATTCTTTATTATCAGGTAAATCTTTTAGGGTGGACTCTATCTGAATTGTACTGCGATTGGCATGAGTGCAATGCACCAGGCAATGTAGCCACTCAATCTGGCCATTGGAAAAAAAAAATCGTTCACAAAACTGGATGCAATCTTATTTTAGTTTATAGAAACATACAATATTCTTATTGATTTATTTATTTACACTTTATTTGCAAATCAAAAAGAAAATAAATACAAAGATAAATCACATTCATAAAAAGTACTATAATGTGCGGTATTATCGCCGAAAGCACAGAATACTAAACTAACAGAAGTCAAGCTTCATACAAAACGCGCTGCACCAACGCACACATAGACAGCGTTCACCGACACGATATCCAAAACCAGTCGAGACCAATGCGAGTGTGGCAACAAAAGTGAAGTACATACACAAGCTTGACTTCTGTGTCAAAAGGCAATATTTTACAGACAACCATGGGATGGATTTAAGAATAAGATTAGTTAAACAGAGGCAGTTTAAATTGTAACGGATAGAACCTACCTAGAAAGCAACAGCGTGCGTGGTAGGTACTGGGTTTAAGTTGCGATATCTACACTTATTAATCATTATAACAATTTGATAAATATATTGGAATAAGGGAAGTGAAAAAAAATATATTCAAAAATACATTCACCAATGTTTTCCTTTTATTTAAACACCAGTACCGTTATCACAGTTAATACAACCAAAATAGCTCTTATGAATACCACATCAAATTTTACGTATATTATTCTACCATTTTCAGCGTATTAATTATCGATGATATTCGCAAAGAATGCCGCGTTATATAAACACGAAAATGTGTCGTGTGTTTGTGAAAAAAATTAAAACGGTATAGGTGAACATTTATATAAAAACGAACGTTTTGTTTCCGCTATGTTGTTTATCCTGAGTTGAGATAACACGGGCGCGATTTTGTTAAGGAAGCGGCTAGCCAGTCAGCGAGAAGCGTTTTGAAGTCAAGTTTATTTTGTAATTGTAGATTTTTACTTGCTATTATTATATTAGTGCGTGGTGGCCTGTTGGTAAACAGACTATACGCGAGATATTCACGTTGGTCGCGGGTTCGAATGGTAGGGCACACCTCTGACTTTTTTTTTGAACTCATGTATTTATTAATAGTCAATCATCACGCACTATAATGGTGAAGGAAAACATTGTGAGGAAACCTGCATACCATTGCGATTTCTATGATATGTAAAATCCGCTATCCCGCACTAGGCTAACGTGGTGGACTATACGGCCTAACCACTCTCAATCGCACTCTCGATTACAGAGGAGGCCCGTGCCCTGCAGTAGGACGTATATGGGCTGATACAGCCTTGCTATTATAGTGAGACTGTTTATAAGCTGTAAACTGCGAGGTAAGGGCTAAATTTTCTAGGGTCATATAAAAGTACTTTACGTGAGAACTTCGTTTAAAAACTCTCAAATCAGCCAAGGATTTTTTGCCAGGCAGTGTTAGTCTTGTCTTTATCTCAGGATGAAATACTTAAGGCATTATGAGTTTATATAATTTGCTAGCTATGGTCCTGATTTTGTATGTATGTATTTTACAACCTGTTAACTATTACTTACGATTTTGTATTTCTGTTTATGCATCCATGTTATAAATTTATTACCAAAATTATACCATGTTATAAAGTTATTACCAAAATGTAAGAGGACTTAATACTAAAACATAAAACATATATTTAAATATACTAAATTCTAATTTTTATGTAATATATCTTACTGAAACTTGGCTGAAATCTTCTGTTTTTGACGGTGAATTAATTGATGAAAGGTATAATGTATACAGACGTGATAGAGAGAGTAGTAATTTTCACAATAAAAAGAATGGTGGAGGCGCGCTAATCGCAGTATCTAAAAAATTCAATTCTTCACGAATGCTCGAATTCGAAAGTGGATGCGAGGAAGTATGGGTGAGCCTCGATGTTCAGGACAGAAACAATGTATCGAAATTGTATATATGTTGTGTTTATTTACCACCTCCATTACAAAAACATATTCTTGACCATTTTACCAGCAATGTTACTAAGATTAAGCAATTTAATAACAAAATATTAATTACTGGTGACTTCAACATGAGTAACATTGTTTGGAAAAAAACTTGTAACGATAATTCGCATACCTCGGGTCTGTACGATAACAATCAACTGGACGTCATTAAGCAATAACGTTCCAACCCACAACTCACTCAAAATTGAGATAACAATACTGGCATACATTTTTCGACGCCTTCCATCATTTGAGCAAAAATATTTCCAGCTTTAGGCCTTCTTTCTAGGTAAATCCATTTAATGCGATATGTTCCAATCCACAATTTTAAAATAATGGGGCTTTCATAAAACCAAAAAAGAATACATGTGGACTGAATCATTTTAATAAATATAATTCATACATAAAATGTTGTTAGAATGATCCAATGATCTTGGAACGTTTTAGTAAAACTAATTTAGGTATTTTTATCTTGAAAAAAATGTTCCATGTAAGTTGAAACGTTTTAACAAAACATAATGATCTTTGTTTACTTCAATCCAATGTTACATGTCGGTTAGAAAATTTTAGCAAAACCTTTATAATATCATAAACCTTAAAAACAATATCGTTTCGATTTCTGGACTCGTTTCTCCCTAATGACACTGATTTTTCCAAAATAGAAACTGCTTTATAACATCATCAGCGTATTTACACACCTGAGGAATATATGGAAATAATTAAAAAATGTAAAAAAAGAAACCATTAAAAGTAATTAAAATGAAAAAAAAAACAGACTTTTATAGCATAAGAAAAATAGAAAAAAATATTGTAAATAGAAAAACATTTACGGATAAAAATAAAGTTAACTGGCTACATACAAAAGAAATAAAAATTGAAAAGGAGAAAATGGTTTCTATATTTATGAGGACATCTTTGAATGAAGATTTTAAGGAGTTAAATATTGTTAAAATATATAGAAAACAAACAATGTACTTAAATGATTCATATTTCTGTTTGCTGTGGCCTGATGGCAAACCAATCGCTCCAGCGAAATTAGAAGATTTACAGTCGTTATATCCATATATTCCTGAAAATTGTCTCGAATTTTATAGAAATTTGAAAAGTTCAGAGGAAATCATAGACCATGTCGACGGGTTTGGGGAAGAGCCAGATTTTGAGAAGCAATAAACTAATGTGATGTTTTAAAATAATTGAGGCATCCTTAAATGTTAAAAACTGATTCTTTTTAAAATACAATTTTGATCATTTATATTTTTCTTTGAGATGGCCCTGAAGCAACTTAAAAACAACAAGGCGCCGGGCGAGGACGGAATAACTTCAGAGCTTCTGAAAGCGGGCGGAACGCCGATACTGAAAGTCCTTCAGAGGCTCTTCAATTCCGTTCTCCTCGAGGGCTCAACGCCAGAGGTATGGAGCGGGAGCGTGGTGGTACTGTACTTCAAAAAAGGTGATAACACTTAGCTGAAGAATTACAGGCCCATCTCGCTCCTGAGCCTTGTCTATAAGTTGTTTTCGAGGGTCATCACAAATCGTCTCGATCGCAGGTTTGATGACTTCCAGCCTCCCGAACAAGCCGGTTTCCGAAAAGGCTTTAGTACCGTAGACCACATCCATACGCTTCGGCAAGTTATACAAAAAACCGAGGAATATAACTTGCCGCTTTGTTTAGCGTTTGTGGACTATGAGAAAGCCTTTTATTCGATCGAGACTTGGGCTGTGCTACAGTCTCTCCAGGGGTGCCATATCGACTATCGGTACATCGAAGTGTTGAAGTGTATATACAACAACGCCACCATGTCGGTCCGAGTACAAAGGCTATTGCACTACAGAGAGGCGTGAGACAGGGAGATGTCATATCTCAGAAACTGTTCACTGCCGCGCTGGAAAATACCTTCAAGCTCTTGCAATGGAATGGATTCGGCATCAACATCAACGGCGAGTATATCACTCACCTTCGATTTGCCGACGATATTGTAAGTCTTGGCAGAATCGCTGGAAGACCTTAGCACTATGCTCGAAGACCTCAATCGAGTCTCCCAACAGGTGGGTCTTAAAATGAACATGGACAAAACGAAGATCATGTCGAATGTCCATGTTGTGCCCACCCCTATCGGTGTTGGGGGCTCGACTCTTGAAGTTGTTGACGAATATGTCTATTTAGGATAAGTGGTCCGGTTAGGCAGGTCCAACTTCGAGAGAGAGGTCAATCGTCGAATCCAACTCGGTTGGGCAGCGTTCAGGAAACTACGCGACGTCTTCTCGTCCACAATACCTCAGTGCCTTAAATCGAAAGTCTTCCATAGTTGTGTGTTGCCAGTGATGACTTACGACACCGAGACGTGGCATCTCACTATGGGCCTTATTAGGAAGCTCAAAGTCACTCAACGAGCTATGGAGAGGCCTATGCTCGGGGTTTCCCTACGAGATCGAATGAGAAATGAGGAGATCCGTAAGAGAACTAAAATAACCGACATAGCCCACCGGATTAGCAAGTTGAAATGGCAACGAGCAGGGCACATAGCGCGGAGATCTGATGACCGATGGGGTCGGAATGTGCTTGAATGGAGGCCGCGTAGCGGAAAGCGCAGCGTAGGACGTCCACCCACAAGATGGTCCGACGACCTGGAAAAGGTCGCGGGACGTCGCTGGATGCAGGTTGCCTCCAACAGGTCTCTGTGGAAATCATTGGGGGAGGCCTATGTTCAACAGTGGACTTCCTTTGGCTGATGGATGGATGGATGGATATTTTTCTTTTATTTATTTGCTTGTTCATGAAAAAAAAAACCTCTTAAGTTAGAAAATGTAAGTCAATTACTTGTTGGAACATTATTGCATAATTATCCAAAATGAATGCCCATACATTTTACATTTTTTCAAAAACGTTCCAATCCCATTTTGACTAAATACTTGCTTATTTTACCAAATATATTAAGCAATTGTTATACGAATAATAAATTACGTTATATTTCTTCAATAAAACCTATAGTATACGTCTATACTAATTAGGACAAAAAAGAATTCAAGCAAAACTATAAATTTGCATTTATCTCAAAACGGAGTTGTTGTGGGTTGGAACGTTATTGCTTAACTACGTCCAACTGTCTATTGATTTGCTCAACTTTCTCGCATTCAACGACTTTCAGCAATACAATAATATTGTTAATAGCAAAGGTAAGATACTCGACTTAGTTTTAGGTAACATAGTAGTACATAAATGATATAATTAATTCTGGTGAGACTGCCCTCAGTTCAATAGATCCTCTGCATCCGCCATTATCTTTCAAAATTTCAGAACACTATGTGACATACATTGAATGTAATAAAACTCCAAGACTTAATTTTCACAAAGCTGATTATGACGTTATAATTGGGAAGTTGAAAGACATTGATTGGAATATTGAGCTATCAAATTGTAAGAACGTCAATGATATGACCCCAATATTTTATGAAATTATCTATCAAGTTATTGAAGATTGTGTGCCTAAAAAAATCCCTCGTAACCATAAATGCCCAGTCTGGTTCAGCAAAGATTTAAAGAGAATGCTACGTGAGAAACTTAAATATAGAACCCGGTTCAAAAAAATTGGCAATCCTTTAGATGCATTATCCTTCAAATTGCTTAAAGCACGATGCGACGTTATGATTAACCATTGCTATAAAATATACATATCTGACCTTGAACGCAATCTTACATCAAATCCAAAATTATTCTGGTCTTTTATTAAACAACAGCGTGCTAATTCTGGAAGCTAACCTTCGCTAATGCACTTGAAGGGTAAGACAGCAACCACTGGCGATGAATTATGCGACTTGTTTGCTCAGCACTTCTCATCCTTACACTCTAACAAAGCTAATTCTGGAGTCTCGACCACAACACATAAAAATTGTCACACGAATGTAGTCCTTAATTCACTATCACTGGAACAATCTTGTATATATACTAACCTCAAACACATCAATGGAATGAAAGGTGCGGGTTCCGACGGTATTCCATCTGTATTTGTTAAGAAGTGCGCTGAACCATTGTCATATCCCTTAAGTATTATATTTAATAAATCTCTTCAAACAGGGATTTTTCCCTCCGTTTGGAAGAAGTCAATAGTGATACCCATACCCAAAGGTGGAAACGTTAGGTCAATCGAAAATTATCGCCCTATCTCAATGCTACCTATATTTGCAAAAGTATTTGAATCAATGATATATCCCTTTATTTCTTGGCACATTAGGCATATCATAACTAAAAATCAACACGGGTTTATGGCTAGGAGATCTACAGTGACCAACTTAATACTATATCACGATGAGTTAGTTAAGGCTGTCGACTCAAGAATTCCTGTAGACGTAGTATACACGGATTTCTCGAAGGCGTTTGACATGGTTAGCCATGACATTCTGCTACAAAAACTATCTGCTTCTGGAATATCTGGCACCCTTCTTGAATGGTTCGCATCATATTTAGGAAATCGACACTCAGTAGTCGTTACAAATGGATACTCCTCTCAGCCTTTACCCACTTACTCTGGCGTTCCACAGGGGTCGCATTTGGGACCACTTTTATTTAATATCTTCATCAATGATATCTCTGACTGTTTTTTGAATTCCGAATATTATTTATTTGCTGATGATTTAAAAATTCTGAAACCTATATATAATCAAAACGACATTACTCTCCTACAGGATGACTTAAATCGTCTAAATCATTGGTGCATCGAAAACCTAATGGTACTCAACGTCGACAAATGCCACTTTATTAAATTTTCAAGAAATAAGTGTAACACATCAAGTTCATATACACTTAATAACAAACCTCTTCAACAGGTTACATCAGTAAAAGACCTTGGCGTCATATTCGACCCCAAACTCAAATTTGATCGTCATGTCAATATGATCACCTCCAAAGCGTTTAAAATGCTAGGCTTTATAATACGTAGCTGCCACCTGTTCAAAAACCCACAAACAAAATTAGTCCTTTACAACTCGATAGTAAGAAGCAATTTGGAATACGCTAGTGTAATCTGGAACCCACATTATGATATCTATAAAAAAAATATTGAACGTGTTAACAAAAGATTTCTCTGGCATCTCGTATACAGTTGTAATTTATCTAAACAGCTTCCCAGTTACTCGTCGCGTCTTAAGCACTTTAAACTACATTCACTATCAGACAGGAGAATTCAGCTTGATTCAATGTTTCTGCATAAGCTTGTTAATGGTTACATAGACAGTGATGATCTAGTGGCATTAATCAAAATAAATGTACCTCGAAATATGCCAAGATCTAATAGATACGTACCTTTTTATATTCGCAGTTCACGCACCAATCTAGGCCAACACTCACCAGTCAATAGACTGTTGAGACAATACAACAACCTTCACAAAACTAAAGATATTGACATATTTTGCGATAGTCATTCCAAATTTAGAAAGTCCTTAAAATTGTCACAGCTTGAATCTTACAAGTAATATTATACCTATAAGAAATAGCTCGATTGTTTTTAAGATACTTTTAATTGTTTGTTTATAAGAACATTTTTAATTAATTGTTCTGTATTTTATTTTTAACTTTTGTAATTTGTGAACTTATTGTTTTAAGTCGCCTTGTCTCAATAGTTTAAGTTTTGTTTAGAATTATATTATATTTTTAACATCTTTAAATTTTATGTTTCGTTGTTCTTTATGTCATGTCGTGATTGCCTTTAATTGTGACAGCAATTTTTACTTTTCTAACCCCCAAATACTGGATTGCTACTCAGCCACCGGACTCATTTGATATGACGTTATTTTGAGGTTTCGTTAAATTTCGAAACGAAATACTGCATAGCCATTTAGCTCATAAATCGGTCTACTCAGCAAACATCCAGCTAAATTTCCACAGATTAACGAAAAGTTTGTTTTCAGTTACAATTTTTATTGTATAAATATAAACGTTCCATTTGACGCAATATTCTTCATACATGATTTCTCAAAATTGGAATTTTAACCCTTTATATTTAATATGAGGAATCATTGTAACGTTTTTACTTTTGTTACGATTATGTTTAAAGCTATATTATATATTGCCATGTTATTATTTTAAAAATCTGTTAATAAAATCATGTGGGTGAAAAAACTTATGTCCCTAATCCCTATATCCGAAGCGAGTTTATTAAAAATATTATGATGTTTGTTTATTTTATTTATTGTCATGTTGTAATTGCACTCGGTGTGAAAGTTAGTTTTTGGAATATCTTTTCAATAAATAGGTATATAAAATACCAAACAACGGCTGCAGAACCACCTAAGTACCAAATGGAGAAGACTATGTAAATATTTACGATATGAGAAAGAAGCTGTGCTGGATATTATAAACAGGTAAGTATACACGTATTCCTCTAAGTTTTAACGAATTTATATGATAATTAACTATTTAATATATAATATGAATCGATTATTCACACATTTTAAATCATCATCATCATCTACAGCCTGTAGGATCCCACTGCTGGGTACCTATAGGCTTCTCTCATATTATGCCTCCTATATATTATCTCCTCCTCATATAGTAGTATTATGTAATAAATATGGAAAATAAAGTATGGTACAATGTGTATAACTATAAATAATCCTTTGTTTCAGGAGCTGGAGTGGAGTACATAAATATTCAATGTGTACCTATATAATAAGACCGTCCAAGAAATATGGCTCATATATATAGTGCCATGTATATCAGCTATAGACTAAATAAGTAAGCTCAACAAATATATATGAAAAATAAAAAGAGATATATAAAATTATGACATACTTTAACTTAAACACTTTTGCAGGTAACGCTATAGAAATCATGCATACAACAAATCATTTGGACAATACACACCCTTTTGAAATGAGTATGTAATATAAAAATATACAAAAAAGAATGAGACAAATTGTGTCAAGGAAGAAATATTTGCATCAGAAAACAGTGTTTTAAATCAAAGTTGAAGAATGTTATGAATTTTAATTAATATGTAATACATAAAATAAATTGTTTATTTCACCTATTTTCATTGTTAAAAAATGTCATATTATATTTCTATTGTACATTTTTAATAGTACATTTATTAATTTAGTTTTAAATTAATGTTAAAATAATTGTTATTATTTTGTGTTTATAAAGGAATACAGATATAAATGTAAGACAGATCTAAAGAAATTTAGATAATTAAAAAAATATAATATGTACTAATGATGTTATTAAAATAAATATACTACAATAAAACATAACTCATTTTTATTTTTATTCATTCCATGGTAATTGAATAAAATGCACTGTACGGTTTAAAATATGTATTTTATTATATTATTCCTTGTTGCAACATTTTCATTGGTTATACTATGTGGAGCTGGTGGAAATGATTCAGAAAGATCAATCTCCAATATATGATCATTCTGGGAACATGCTATATTATGTAACACAGCACATGCCTCTATAATAGTAAGCTAATTTTCAAAAACTTATAGCCCAACTTGCAGACAAGAAGATCTTTGTTGTAAAACCAAAGACCCTCTCCACTGGGTTTCTTGTTTTAGTATGGTCTTGATTGTAAGCTTCTTCAGTCTCCCCTTTCCAGAAATGCACATAAAGGAGAATCATTGAAATTTTTACTATCATGCACCGCGCCTGGCCATCGGCCTATAATGTTTCTTATCCTCAAGTTAGGGTCGCAGACTGCTTGCACATTTATAGAAAAATGGCCTTTTCTGTTTCTAAATGTTTCTGCTTGTGGTCTTCCTAAAAACAAGATAATAAAAATTAGAGCTCTAGCAAATATTCTTATTTCAAACTACAAATAATTTTATGTAAATTGAAAAAATATATTCATAAAATTGAATTCTTTATAGGAAACTACTATTGTAGTTGAACATTGTTCCAGTATATACTGAATAGCTACAATCAGTACAAATCATTGTATGATTAATTATATTATATTATATATTTAGCCCTACAACTATTTAGAGAGCTTGGTTATATGGGGTACAGTGGGCTGGGGAAGAGCCAATTACCTGCTAAATGTTTTGATTCCAACAAGCATATATATATATATAACGACGCAGAAGTCCCATTTGGATTTTTAGAATGAGTGACGTCAGCAATACTGACGTCACTCATTTCATTATTTGCAGACATTGAAGGATAATGAAACAATTAACACTTACAATACGCTTATAATTTTATCACATTATTAGAAACACAATATTAGGCTTAAATTTTGTTATAACGCAATCACTCACTTATAATTATAATTAAATCTACCACACAGCAAATAAAGGTAATTAAGGTTTTCTAAATACACTCACTAGATTTTTAGATGTCTCTCTACTTCAGCTCCCGACATGAAAAATCTCCACGCTTCAACTCACCAAATAAAGTGAATCATCATCATGGCGGATTTGTCACCGGAACTAGCTTAAGTAAATTATTTTAAATTTAAAACAAAACCATGTGTGATAACTGTAGACGTTATACATTAAAAATCTAATTAAAGTAGTTAGTAATTTTACAATTTTTACATTAATTTTAGCTATTCTTATTTAAAATCGGATGTGTTTTTATCAAACCTGAATATGGACGCCAATTTAGCTTGAAATAGATATTGTTACTGATTGATAAAAACCCATCGATTGATGCTTATAAATCATTATATTAATTTACAATATGGTTTAGATATCTTTGCACATAAAACAAATAATAATTTATGTTTGTGTTTGACATCAACAACAATGAAATTGAAGTTTCCGTTTGAAGTTACAAAGTCAAGTTTAATAACATTTAGAAAAGGCACCAAGTGCTTGTTTTAATTTTAAGTGCGATTTGGTTAATATTAATTATTTAATTAACCTGATTAAATAATAATCGACACGATGCGTCGACACGGCCATTCTGCGAGATGGTGCGCGCTCTGCACCAATCCAAGGCAGTAGCTCTGAAATATTAAGTGTCAAATTTTAGTCTAGCGCCTTTATACAGGAACGCTAGCTGATGACTTGGTTCAGTATATTTTTTTTTTTATTTTTTTTTTTTTTTTTTTTTTTAAGATTGAGCATTTGAATGTCAATAATAAATGTTTAGCTAACTAACTTCACCAAGTTATCAGCTGTGAGAGTTCTGTGTACATAAACATAAGCCAAAGCATATGAAATAAATGTTTGATTAGGTGGCAATGCTCCCCGCATCTTTCCACAATTTATAATTTTATTTGCAATACAGTTACTCCACGTAAAACTGCATTTATGTTTAATTAGATAAAAGTTGATGCTGTGGTCTGGGCATTGACGTATGCCGTGGTCCACAGAGGCACTAAGGGAAATGGGCTTTAGGTCGATGGTGTGGTCTGGATCATTAATTTAATATGATCGTGGTCCACACGGGAGCAAGGTGATGATGCTGTGGTCTGAGCGGTCTTGTGCGCCGTGGTCCACAGAGGTACTAAGGAAAATGGGTTCTAGGTCGATGGTGTGGTCTGGATCATTTATTGTGATCGTGGTCCACACAGGAATAAGGTGACTAAACAGACTAATGTAATAATATGTGTAACGTAAAAAGTAAATTTTGTTTTCCATTTTAGTGAAAGTAGTTATAACTTCTATAATAATTTCAAAAGCACTTGCCACATCTCATACAGTTTATGAACATGACAACACAAAGAATTAGCCATGTTAAATAAATTCTATGAATATAGTTTGTATAACACACAGCATAACACTTAAATAAGTTTTATGAAGATGATAGATATGGTGATCAATTAGCCATACACAGTGATAACGGATGGAACTCACCGGATTATATGTCTTCTGGAGCTATACGTGGTAGTGATTGGCTTGATGTTTGCATTTGCAAAGAATGAGGTTCAGGTGTTGGCGTTAGCAGTCGTGATGTTCCAGTTTGTTGCTCATCATCCCTGGCAGACTCCGTCGACACGATTCCTTGATCATTTGGCTGAGGAGCTCTGCGGAGTTGGTCGTGGGCCACCTTGCGCGGTCGTCCTCGGCCTGTGACTCGTTTTACCATGTAGCGATCATTGTCTAAGACTCTGAAAATCTCAAAAGGCTCGCTGTATTTTAGATCAAGAGAAGTTTGATTACGTGGGTTATTTTTAATTAAGACATAGTCTCCCCTTTGGAATGGTTTGAGCTTAGCCTTATTTTTATCAAAACGCTGTTTTTCATATTGAGCTGCCGCAGCCATCTTCTCCTGAACATGTTGTTCTAGTAAATCAAAATCCATTGATTCGTCGTCAATGTTTACTAATCTCAGGAGCTCTGGTGGAACACAATGTTGTCTTCGTGTGAGGAGAGTTAGGGGTGCAACGCCGGTCACACGATGGGCGGTACAATTAAATGCAAGCTGTAATGCTTCTAATGCAACTTGCCATTTTTCTGTATCATAGTTTTTGATCATGGTCAGAGCATTTTTTAACGTCCCCATCATGCGCTCCACTTGTCCATTTGCTCGGCTAACTCCTGGCGCTATTGAATGGATATCAATACCAATACGGTCACAATATGCCTTAAATTCGCCTAGGAACTCTCTTCCTCCATCAACAACAATCTGTATGGGTGTTGCGAAAATATGTATGAGGCGTTTCAAAGCTGCGAGACTGCTACTCTGGCTTTTGTCATTAGCGTAACTTAAAAGAATGTATTTTGTATACGCATCAATTATAACAATTACGTATTCATCACGTCCTTCAGAATTTTTGCTGCCTAATTTGCCCGTGATATCCATATGAACCACTTGAAATGGTGCAGTGGGTTTTTGAATAGGATGTAATTGTACCTGCACAGCACCAGAAGGGCCCTTGGAAGTTCTGCATATGACGCAATTGTCAACAAAGCTCCTCACTCCTGTGCTCATCTTATCAAACCAGTAAGATTGCTTTAGTTTTTGCAGAGTCTTCTCCCATCCCGGATGTTGCAATGATGTGTGATAGGAATTAATTAAACTCCACTGGAATGATTTTGGAACTACTGTAACCTTGTACGTACCTTGTACAGTGTCTGTTAAGACCTTTTTTAGTACGCCTTCTTCAACTTCAAAACCTGGAGTTGGATTTTCTACCAGGGGTCGTAATTTTTCATCGCGTCGCTGTTCTATTTGTATCCATTTCATGTCTTTTGTGAATACATTTATTGTATATTGACCGGAGGGATTTCTGCTGAAGAAATCTGCGTGTTGAAGTCTTTCACCCTTTCTATATTCGACCTCAAAATCATAGTTTTGAAGAAAGGCCCACCAGCGATGTACTCTAGGCAGGAGGTCTTTCTTGTGTCTTGATGCCTTGAGAGCATTACAGTCTGTAATTACTTTAAACTTACGTCCGTATAGATACTGTCGGAAGTGTTTGATTGCTCTCACTACCGCTAGGGTTTCCAGTTCATATGAGTGATAGCGGCTTTCTGTGTCAGTGGTGCGTTGACTCATATAAGCGATTGGGTGCTTGCGTCCTTTAATTTCTTGGACCAGCACAGCTCCATATCCCAAGCTACTGGCGTCAGTGTAAAGCTCAATTGGTGCCTCATCCTGAAAAAGAGATAGGGTAGGCGCAGTAGACAGGTATTGGATAATTTTCGAGCGAGCCTCGTTATGTCTGTCGTTCCATTACCACTTAGTGTCCTTTTTTGTTAATTCATAAAGCGGTAGCATAGTTTGGGAAAAATTGGGAATGAAACGTCTGAAATAACTGGCTAGGCCATTGAATTGTCTAACTTGTTTAATTGTAACCGGTACTGGTGCTTTAATTAAAGCCTCCACTTTCTTTGGACTTGGACCCACCTGCCCATCAGCGATTATATTTCCCAAGTACTCAATGGATCGTTTAAAAAAAGCAGTTTTTTCAACATTAATGGAAAAACCAGCACTTTGTAAACTAATTAAAATTTGCTCTATATTAGAGAGTCCCTCTTGGAAGTTTATGGATTTCGAGAGGACATCATCTACGTAGACTTGACACACCTGCTTTATCAATAGCGGCATCAATGCTTTATTAATACAACGTTGGTAAACTGAGCAGGCGTTACTTAGACCAAATGGCATGGCTAAATATTCATATAGCCCATCGGGCGTAATAAATGCAGTCTTTTCAATTGATTCGTCTGCGACTGGAATTTGGTGGAATCCAGCCGCCATATCAAAAGTAGTGAAGAAATAACCACCAGCCAGTTGGTCTATTTGGTCCGAAATAATTGGTAAAGGGTAGTGGTCCCTAAGAGTGTTCCTGTTCAGCTCCCTAAAGTCAACACACATACGATCCTGACCATTTTTCTTCTTCACCAATATTATTGGACTTGAAAATGAAGACTTACTTTCGCGGATGATTTTGTGTTCAAGTAATTCATTGACAATATTGCGTACTTTTTCCCGTTCTACCGGACTTAATCGGTATGGTCGACGTTCAACCCGCTTAGTAGGGTCTTTAAGCCGGATTTCCAATTCACCAGTATTAACTCTGGTCCTTGGAAACCCGTGAATGAATAAATATTCGTATTTATTTAGTAATATTTTCAATTCAGCTATTTGATCATCATTAGTTAAATCGGAATCTAAATTATCGAATTTATTACTGGCGGGTCGTATGTGGTTAACCGTTGGTTGATGAAATAGCCTAACACCCTGTGAATTGACCAATACTCCAAGGTTAGTATTTTCGACAAGATTTATTCCAATTATGATATCGGTACATATTTCATAATCTGCCACTACATGAAACTGTAACTCTACTCGTAAATTATCTATAATACAAACGGCTGTTAATTTTGTTAGTGAAAGCACCGTATACTGACCTATTCCCTTCAAATAATTAACTTCACTAACCCTTTTTCCTGGTAATTTGGCCGTTACAGACTCGCGTATTAGTGAACATTCTGCACCGCTATCGAACATGGCTTGAATTTTTACCTTACCAATTTCTATTTGTATGAAGGCTAATTTATTGAACCCCACACAATTAATCTTGGATAACACGGCACGTTCACGTTTAAAACATTTATCGAATGTATGACCAACTTTTGAGCAAAATGTACACGATGGCTTGTCTGTCTCACTACCAAAAGACTGAGGAACTGATTTATTTACTTGAGAACGTGGTTGGGCGTCATCAGATTTCTTATTGAAACGACAGTCACGTGCTTCATGACTTGACTTTTTACAAATCTGACAAAACTGTTGTTTTTCAGAAAATCGTGGCCGTTTGTTGATAACAGACTGAGTATTTGATAAACTCGGGTTTGTTCTTTTAATATGTCGTATAGATGACGCCACAGAAATAAGTTCTGGAACCGATGACGCACGTGCATTCAACAATTCAATTCTCAGTCGATCATCCCCAATGCAGCCGATAACCGCCTCAACCGCGTCCTCATTAGTTAATTTATCCTTTGTGATACGGCGCCAAAGTACCCAGGCCTCAGAAAGAAATTGAGCAATATCCTTAGCATTATCATAAGTATGTTCTCGGAATCTCAAAATGTCTCTAGAATACCTATTTTCAGGTTCAAATGTAGTTATTAATAAATTGCGCAATTCCTGCCACGTGGATGTGGAGACCAACCAATTGTCCACCCACAACCTGGCACGACCTTTAAGTAAACTTCCCACTTTCATCCTAACCTCGTAATCGGTCAGGCTGTAGGTTTCCATGGCTGTACTCACATTTTGGCACCATTCACGTATTCCTACATGTGCGTCCGGATCATAAGATGGTAAAAATACGTCACTAATTTTAACCTTATCTGGTTGTTTAGAAATACGATCAGACATGCCCTTCATTACCTGCAACATCTGCGTAAAAATTTCAATGGGTACGCCGCTAACAGAAGCAGAAACATTTTCATTACTTTCAGCAGAATGTCCGGCAGAAGCGGGTGGATATCCCACTTCTGATAACGACGCAGAAGTCCCATTTGGATTTTTAGAATGAGTGACGTCAGCAATACTGACGTCACTCATTTCATTATTTGCAGACATTGAAGGATAATGAAACAATTAACACTTACAATACGCTTATAATTTTATCACATTATTAGAAACACAATATTAGGCTTAAATTTTGTTATAACGCAATCACTCACTTATAATTATAATTAAATCTACCACACAGCAAATAAAGGTAATTAAGGTTTTCTAAATACACTCACTAGATTTTTAGATGTCTCTCTACTTCAGCTCCCGACATGAAAAATCTCCACGCTTCAACTCACCAAATAAAGTGAATCATCATCATGGCGGATTTGTCACCGGAACTAGCTTAAGTAAATTATTTTAAATTTAAAACAAAACCATGTGTGATAACTGTAGACGTTATACATTAAAAATCTAATTAAAGTAGTTAGTAATTTTACAATTTTTACATTAATTTTAGCTATTCTTATTTAAAATCGGATGTGTTTTTATCAAACCTGAATATGGACGCCAATTTAGCTTGAAATAGATATTGTTACTGATTGATAAAAACCCATCGATTGATGCTTATAAATCATTATATTAATTTACAATATGGTTTAGATATCTTTGCACATAAAACAAATAATAATTTATGTTTGTGTTTGACATCAACAACAATGAAATTGAAGTTTCCGTTTGAAGTTACAAAGTCAAGTTTAATAACATTTAGAAAAGGCACCAAGTGCTTGTTTTAATTTTAAGTGCGATTTGGTTAATATTAATTATTTAATTAACCTGATTAAATAATAATCGACACGATGCGTCGACATATAAATTATTGTGTAGAAATCATTTAGAGTGTGCCTTTATACTGTGCATAATATATTATTCTATTCTATGATTAATAATATATTATGTACAGTAAAAAGGGATACTCTAAATGATTACTACACAATATAAAATACGCTAGGCATTTTAGAAGCACATTTAGTTAAAATAGGATAAGAAAACATATATTTGTGTACATGTAAAAGCTTAATAGTTATGTATACATTATTATAAGTAGAAATTACCTGGAGATTTGATCCTTATACGTATGAAATTTATAACTTCAATCACTCCTGTGATCGCATAGAAAACATTCGCAATATGGCATTGTTGTTGTTAGTTGGGAATTTTCATGACACTATTTTGTAGTTTAACTAACTCTGCTGCAACTTTGTGTTGTACAGTCGGCTGTTCCACATGAAATACATCTCCAATAATCTTCTGGTAACTGCCTGTCGTAGAATATCATAAAGCAAGTAACAGTTGGTCGCAAGTTTTTATCAATCGATTTCTATTTGTAGTGGGTTCTATTTTGTCTCCAGCAAGGAACACAGATGCAGAACAGTTTCTTTCTTCAGGCGGAACCTCACTTTGTTTGAATGTTTTCTTCTTTGTATTTGTCAAAAGCATTGATTTTTTTCTTGATTGACTCGCCTTGATGAAGCTATATCGTCATCAGACAGCGATGAAACCGACGCGAGAGTCATTTTAGTAAATTTTATGTATAATTTAAAAAGTTAAGAGTGGTCGCAGGCAGCCTTAAGACGACGGCTGCTTAAAACTAGAAAATCTTAAAAATTTGACTGTTTGACAGCTGTCAAACTCTTAAGTTGCTTTCGAGAATACGAATCGGATGAATAATGCCCCATTAAATATTTAATTCTTAAGTGGTTTAATCGAAGTTATATTTAACTGGAATCAATTTAACAGGTCATTAGAGCTAGTTAATCGGAGTTAAAAGTTAATTGGCTTTCCAGTATTTGGGCATAATTGTATTCGTTATATTATTCACAATTGTATGTTACGTTGGCGATCCAAAATAAATAAAATAAAAATAAATAAATAAGGCTCTTGCCTTTATATTACTATATTTAAGATACTACAACTAGTATCTGCTATTCGCTGTCAATGTAACCACACGCTTATGTTACAAAACTGTTTGTTCGCGCATACCGAGTGTGCATGGAGTGTAACGACCTTTTTATTACATTACTTTGTGATTTTTTTGGCTCACGTCAGTAAAGGAAATGCTTTTCCACCTGTCCGGTCCGATTATACAGTTTACTTTAGATTTTTGCATCTCGAGCAAATAATTACCGGGATCTTTATTTTTATAACATTGTATACATACATAATTGACACGCTTGTATCATAATAACATTTTATAACGTTTAATAATTGGAAAGTTTAATATATGTAAAATCGTTAATATATCATACATTGAGAATGGTTAGGCCATGCAATGGTTTTGTATATGGAGCTAATTAATTATTATTTTTAATATGACTTTCTCTGTATTTGAAGACGTACCAGGCTAGAATATAATGGCATAGGCTACCCATTTCTTATACTTAAAAAGAACGCGTCAAATAGCAGTGTAAAAGCACTGTTCTATTTCGGTTTTAAAGACATTGTAGGCAGAGTAACTACCACTTATATTGAGACTTAACATGTTATGTCTTAGGATTGCGAACGCAGTGGAATGTCAAGCTTTGCTTTTTAATTCAAGGTGTTGTTTGCTACTGTTCATGAGCGGTCGTATCGCTTAACATCTGATAAACGGTTGGTGACATTTTTGATAACTCTACCCACACCTTCTGGGGCTATTAAACATGTTATTGTACACTTTAAAAGGCTACCAATTCTATTAAAATGTAATGAAACATTCAGCCGTAATAAAAATTCTAAATTAAGTTACTTACAAAAAGGTTGCCCGTTGATTAAATTATTTTTATTTCTACAGAGAAAAATTTAGTTGATTGAAGTTACTTACCGATATTTCAGAGGTAAAAGGGAGGTATATTTTTGTAGTTCCGTTAAAATATTTTATATTTTTCTAGACGACTCTCACTGTGGGTCTCATTAGAAGGCTCAAAGTTACCCAACGATCCGTGGAGAGGGCTATGCTCGATATTTCCCTAAGAGATCGAATCAAGAATGAGATTCCGTAGGAGAACAAAGGTTACCGACATAGCTCATAGGATTAGAAAGTTGAAGTGGCAGTGGGCTGGGCACATAGCTCGTAGAACCGATTGCCATTGGGGCCAAAAGGCTCTTGAGTGGAGGTCACGTACAGATTTTTGTGAAATGGGAAAATCTGTAATACTTGTTACTCACGACACAAAACGATGATACAAATGTATATGACCCTTTTCTAAATTATTTATAAATTTACAAATAAAACTTAACACAACCTACTGGTCTAATTATTCACACATATTACCGTAACAAAACTACAGCGAACATTTCTCTTGATGCTAAAGTAGGTTTCCAAACCCCGGCCAACATTAAGCTGAAATTAGCTGACGGCGCACAATACTTATCGCATATAAAATGAAACGCATTTATGTAAATGCAATAAATCTGGCGGACGTCAGTCACACCGCCGTATTTCAAAAGGCCATTCAGCGATGTGAAGCGCTCATGTGTAGTTAGATACCGCTGCGTTTGACGTTTTTGTATGCGCATTATGAATTAGTGGGAATAGTTGTCGGATTTATCACTTCATTTTTCAGTTTTTTGAATGATCTTATTTGAATAATCGACTCATCAATACCTAAAGAGTTAGATAGGACACGTTGGTTGAAAATTCTAGTACAAGGCATCCCTTATACACACGTTATTACGAGTAATGTTTGGGTTTATTAATACTAGTTACACGCATTAGACCAGCGTGGTGGACTAAAAGGCCTAACCCCTCTTAATCGTACTCTCGATTATTTATACAGTGGGAAGTAAATGGGCTGATACAGTTACAAATGTTACTTGAATAATGTTAGTCCAAAATATTAAAATAGTTTAAGGTGTGAAACGTGGTAAAGTGACCAATAGGTATACTGAATTTCAGATTATTTCTTTTCCAAGCTGTCAAAATTTCGATAACAAAGGAGTCAAAACCATCCCACACCGATGGATTCTTGCTACATTATCCACAATGTAATATGTATTGCATTTCCTATTGCAATTAATCGTAGTATCTTTATCGCAACAGCATGAATAAAAACAGAAATACAAAACACTTTTTTTTATTGCTATGGATGACTAGTCAAGCAAGGCTGATGGTAAGCGATACGACCGCTCATAAACAGTAGCAACATTCCACTGCGCTCGCCATCCTGAGACATAAGATGTTAAGTCTCAATATGTCCAGTAGTTACTCTGGCTACAATATCCTTCAATCCGAAACACAACATAGCATTTACGCAGTGTTGTTTCACAGGAGAAATAGACATTGCAGTGGTACCTACCCAGATCGCCTCTTACATATGAGAGACCTACCACCAGTGTAAAATTCTAATAAAACTCACCCCATAATCTTCCCTCCATATACATTAAGACACACACCCGATATAATCCTTCAAACACGCAATGCTACACCTAATTACACATTTTGTTATTTAATGGCGACACTTGGACCTCTCTCGCATCCTCTTTCACTGGACCCAATGCAACCAGCTTTATGAGACCATTAGTTCGGCACTTAGAATTTGAGATCTTATGTTCCATGGGTTTATGAGTGTTATAATTTTATAACTCATATGGATTATGTGATGATTCTCAAGTGTTTATGATGTCAGCGTGTTGACTACGATAAGTAGATCGTAAAACGTGCACATTTTTAAGAGTTATAATTTGTAAAGGCGCTACGGGCGGCAATAACCAAACTGCTTAATTTGAATGTTACCATTAATTTTATAAATACATACTTTATTAATATATTTTTGATACCAGTCTTTAACGTGAATGATAGGAATTACTTCTGATAAATGACAGTAATGGGATCCGTTTGGGAGGATCCGTTTGGGTCAAGCTATTATAAGAAAGATATAGAATATTATGGTTATGCATACAAATTTCAAATTTTAAAAAGCGTAATATACAATAATTGGGCATTTAGAGTAACAAAATATATTTTTTTTCTTACGTTACTATCTTTACTACATTCGATATTTCAATATCTCATTACGATGCTGAGTCATTCTAATTTATTTATCTCATATATCGCCTCCCATAAAATTTGCGTACCCACACTATTCCTTTAATGAAGTCATTATACAGTAAGCTATGGCTGCAATATACTGGACATGTGCAGTAATTCGAATTGCAAGCATTCCCGCTTTATTGTGGACTAGGGAAGTCGGACCTATAGTACATTCTCATCGTAGTTTTTGTTAGTGATATATACTAGGAAATAGGCCGATGTGTATGAATTTTTTGGTTGAAGGGTTATTGAGAGAACCGTTTGTTTATCGAACATAACCAATATTAAACAGAAATACTGAGAAAACAAAATTCTAGTTAAAGGGATTTTTACAAGAATTTACGGACAAAAAAATACAGTGTTTTTTTATATTATTATTGGAACATTTAATATTGAACCTTTAAGTTTACTATTTCGAGAAAACAAATAAATATAAAACCACATAGATTTTCATGAGTAATCTGTATCATCGTCCTACTACAGCACGGACCTCCTCTACAATCGAGAGTACGACTGAGAGTGGTTAGGCCATATAGTCCACTACGCTGGCCTAGTGCTGGTTGGCGGACTTACATACCATAGAAATTCTTATAAATCGCTACGGTGTACAGGTTTCCTCACGATGTTTTTCTTCAGCGTTTGAGTGCGTGGTGATTGACTATTGTTGTCATAAATGACTCAGCATGAATGGGCAGGCTCGTCCAAGGTAGTACTACTGTCTCACAGAAGACTGACGTTTTGGCTGACATTTTGTTTGATTGTCACGTTTTCTTCGGTGAGTAATATTACTGGATGCCCAATACCCTTTCCCTCTTCCCATTGTTTTTCCTCCCCGATCCTCTGCCGATTTGATGAGCTGGCAACACATTATGATCGAATTCATCCGCTTGGATTGGATTCATGGTTGGCAGTCATCACTTGCTTGTTTCCTGAAACTAGGCTATAAAAATCTCTATAGGAACTGGATTTGATATCAAAACACAGTAATATTCATTTTACCAACTTTAGACTTCCACAAAGGTCAATCATCAATCAAGCTACTCTAAAATTCTCCATTCCACTATGCTGTAAAGAACATCTCACTAACTCATTCACTTCTTGAATCAACAGTCGACTTAACAGCCAACGTTTACGTCATAATATAAAACAACATTTATTGTATTTTTATATTATATCGTAAAACTGAGCTGTAACAAATTTACTGTACCTGAAGAGTCTGCAGAGTAATGGCTCCACTCCAAACAGTTAAAGGTTACACCGGAGTTATTTCGGTACGAATCAAATAAGTATTTTGAAGCGAAATATTTTTATTGAGGCATTCTATAACATTTTAGCTTTGTATGAAAGTAAAATAGATTCAGAATTGCCGAGTTGGGGATCTCGAATTCGATCATAAGCCTTTGATGTTTCGATGATACGTTTAATATGTATTATATATTGAATCATATAGGCCTTAGTGACAGCGTGGTATAGACTTAAAATCATCCCAGCGATTTCTTAGAAACAGCGCGGCATTAGGTCTTCTGTTTATTTTCTTGGTAAAAATCGGTGGTGCATTTTTTTATTTATTTATACAAACACATTCTACGTGGGCGGACTTAATACCAGAGGCATTTTCTTCCAGTCTACCATGAGATGGTGCTGAGATGACAGAATTAGGGGCACTTTTGCTTATATGATTTGATATTATACCTATGTATATGTATTAACACATAAATATAACTAAGTATATACCTACATACTATCTAAAACTGCATTTTATTAGCCACAACTCATATTTCTAACAACATCCATGACAGGAAATACGATGAGGAAACTATATAACTGTGAGTGTAAAAGTATTTTACAAGGCTTTTTATAAATTATCTGCAAACATTCGTTTGACTCATGTGATGTATTAAGATCAAATGCTATCAACAAAAGGTGTAGTGGTAAGCTGCAAATCTTAATTCTAACACAAATATTACAACGAAACCCATTTAAGTTCAGAAAAACATAAGTAGAATAAGATTTACCTAATTCCACTTTCTTTGAGCGTCTACTCAAAACTTTCAACGTTTGTCACCGAGCCCCCGATCGAATATTAAAACAAAATCTATTTGGCATTCTATTTCACGCAAAAGGTATGGTTTGCACGTTCTTAGATTTCCAACGTTTTTTAAATAACGCAAATCCCATAGGAGAGCCTTAAGCGTTGGCTCATGAATAAATCATAAATCTTTCGAGACGAAAGACTCAGAGCCAAGAAATTTTGCCCTTCTTACCCATAAAACGGTGTATTGGTTATGTATCAAAAACTTTTGTTTTGGGTATTTTTTTCTTACAGGCATGTTGACTTTTGATATATTCATGTTTTGAATTTTGTTTTGCATGAGGTCTACTTTTGCCCTTTCACTCTCAATGCCTTCAACTTAATTATAAAATTATATCCTTAAAAAATATAAATTACTTGTAAATTAAACTAAATTATTTATAAACAAATCTGATTTAAACCAATTGTAACTTTTGTAATAATCACTATCTTGTACATGAACTGGTTTCAAAAACAACAAGTTTTTCTTGCCCATTCTTCTCTAGTGATAACCGCTTCCCGAACCGGGTGGTAGACCAAAATATGACTGAATGTAAATTATATCTTTTTTTATTGCAAGGAATGGCGAGACGAGCATGCCGTTCGCTTGATGGCAAGCGATACGACTGCTCATGAACATTGGAAAACTAAACAACACATTAAATTACAGAGCAATGCTTTGAATTCCACTAAGCTCGCCATCTTGAGATATAAGATGTTAAGTCTCAATATGCCCAGTAGCTACTCTGGCTACAATGTCCATTAAACTATTTTAATGAATTCATTAAATGCAAGGCAAAACGTGGGTGTCCTGATTGCACCTCTGCCTTCCTCTTCTGGGAAGAAGGCGTGACTTTATGTAAGTCAATAAATTATTTTCCTTTCGTTTCATAAATTATGTAGTCACTTTTTCCGTCACAAAAGGTGATGGCAACAAGACTGTGGCCGGACTATAGACAAGTATAAGTATACGTATTTCAATTCCAATCTCGTTATTTGAGATCTCAAAAAACGAGAATAAAAACAGTAGACCTAGTAGATCATATTTTATTTTTTTTTTTATTTTATTTATTTGGAAAACAAACAAATGTACAATCTGACTTACAAACTAAGAAAAATAATTATATTTATCATTGTACATTCCACTACGTTTTCACAGATTACAATAAAAAAAAAAAGTGGTACAGAAATGTATGAAGAAGATATACCTAAATTTTAATAATTTGTGTTTTTCATCAGAACATGCATTATTTCTTTTTTAAATATGTTTTTTCTAAGATTGAATATATCTATATCAACAAAATATTTATTATAATTTTTAACCATTCTATGGAGGGGCGCTCTCTCACCCGCATTTGTACGACAAGGGGTTGTGGCAAAAAGCGGGTATACGCGTGTCCCTCGCCTAACTACGGTTCTTGGTACAATATAGAAAATATTATTGACTAGGTCGGGACAGTCATACCTATTGTGTAATATGCCATGGAGCATCATGGTTTGGAGAAACAGGCGTCTTGATTGTAATGTCAATAAATTATATTTTTTAAGCGAATCTATGTATGATATTCGTGCTGTTGATGGAATTTTATATTCGACAGATCTTAAGAATTTGCGTTGTATTTTTTCTATCGCCAGACTATACTTGTCGTAATATGGGTCCCATATCATACATGCATATTCTACTTGTGGGCGTATCAAAGAATTATAAAGATAAAGGCATGTTCCTTGTTGTTTAAATTCCGATGAAGCCCTCATTACTAAATTATACATTTGGTATGCTTTAACAATTATTTTGTCTATATGTAGGTTCAAGTGCAGTTTACTATCCAAAAGGACGCCCAGATCACAAATATGAGTCTCTTTAGTGAGAAGATTGTTGCACAAGGAGTAATTAAAATTAATTAGATTTTTATTTTTTGTAAAATTGAGATATTTACATTTAGGAATGCTTAATTTCAAGTTATTCTTATCACAATACTCAGACAAGTTATTGAGGTTACTTTGGAGGAGATGGCAGTCCTCTACTGATTTAATAGATTTAAATATCTTAAGATCATCAGCGTATAACAGGAATTTACAGTTAGGGAAACACTTATTAATATCGTTTATGTAAATTATAAACAAAAGAGGGCCTAAAATAGATCCTTGGGGTACTCCTGATGTAGCTACAAACGAGTCTGAGTGGTATCCATTACATACAACAGTTTGGTTCCTGTTACTTACATAAGACAGAAACCATCGCAGTAAGTCTCCTTTAATTCCGTTAAAAGAAATCTTATTCAAAAGAATTTTGTGATCTACTCTATCGAAGGCCTTTTTGAAATCAGTGTATACTACATCTGTCTGGATTTTGGAGTCAATATTATTAAATAAATGGTTAGTAAATATTATTAAGTTGGTAACGGTAGACTTTTTCTTAACGAAACCATGCTGCTCAGGTATGATGTATTGTTGAACAAATGGATAAATTGCATTGTGAACTAACTTTTCAAAAATTTTAGCTATCGTGCATAGAAGGGAGATGGGTCGATAGTTCTCGATATTTTGCCTCGATCCGCTTTTGTAAACAGGAACTATATTTGTTTTCTTCCAAATCGAAGGAAATTTGCCTGAACGAATACATTGGTTAAAAAGTATAAGCAAGGGTTTACTTATTGTATTTGCTGACCACTTTAGAAAGCAAGGTGGGATACCGTCAGGCCCCTGTCCTTTTGTAAGATCTAGTTGTTTAAGTTCTTTTATCACATCTTTGTGGTCTAGATTTATGGAACATAGAGATGTGCTGCTGTCTATTGAATCCTCCGATCCTGGAGTCCAATGTGGTGAAGTAATATTGGATGGTTCATACACAGATTGGAAAAATTTTGAAAACATATTACATATTATAATGGGATCGTTAGATGTTTCATTTTTATAATACATATTTGAAGGTACCCCTTGTTTATCTCGACGATTGGCTAGATATGTCCAAAAGTATTTTACATTTTTAGGAATACTACTTTCAATGCTGTCTATGTATTTTCGATAACATTTATTGCATTCTTCTTTGAAGCGAGCTCTATGTAAAGAGAACACTTCGTAATCACACACATTTTTGTATTTTTTCCACTTAGTCCAAGCTTTCTTTTTTGAGCGAAACATATGTATTAGAGCTTTCGTAAACCAAACAGGAAAATTAGAGTTTTTAGGCTTAGAAATCGGTACATGTTTTTTTATGATTCCGTATATGTTATTATAAAATGTATCAACAGACTCCTCAGTAGCCTCAGTATTCAGTACTGCACCCCAGTCTATTTCATCTATTTCTTTATTAATGTGTACATAGTCTGCCTTACGGTAGTTATATTTCGGGCTATTATGATAATGCATATAGCTTAAATTAATAGTAGTCGAGAGTAGAGCGTAGAAAGGTGGTTGTCAGCCTGAAGCAGATACTGAACAGGCTTAAATATATGACAATTGATATTAGAAATTGAGAGATCTAGTATACGTCCATTAGCATTGGTAAGGTGGTTGTACTGATTGAGATCGTGGATAGTCATAAAATCTCTTAAACGGTCACAAATTGAAGAAGAGCCCATACAAGTTAAATAATTTCTAGAAGGGTCAATTGCATTCCATTTTGCTACTGGTATATTGTAATCGCCCAGTAAGAGCACGTTATCTATATGAGAGGATATCATCAAGTAGTCTATACTCTCAAAATGTAAATTATAAGCTTCAATGGGTGAACAATTCGGAATGTAAACTGCACTGATAACCGTATGCATTTTGTTGTTACAACTTGGGATGGCTATGACTCTTTGTTCATAGAATTTTTCGCTCTGTACTTGGTTTGAAAGCGATATACTAATTGGATTATAATCTCTAAGAACAGCTATTAAATAGAAAATAATCTCACATTCGGTGGATTCCCACCAGCCACAATATGCTACTAGACTAATCGAACAATATCTAAACAGATAGTTGTATCTGATAACACTGAAGCAATAACTTCAGTTACTGGTGGTAAGTCTCTTATTTTATGTGAGAGGCCGCCTGGGTACCACCGCAATGTCTTTTTCTTCTGCCAAACAGCAGTACGAATGAACTCTTATGTTTTGGTTAGAAGGATATTGTAGACTTAACTTTTTTAATGTTATAGCGGAAAAAGGAGCATGCGGTTCACCTGATGGTATGTTTTCACCGCCGCCTATGATGATGATTACAACACCGAATATGAAGATGCGTTTCCGGCATCTTATATAAAAAAATATAGAATAATGAATACACCCAACAGTCACAAACAAAGTTTTGACGCCACAATAAGATCTAGTCTTGTGTTGTGAAAATTAGGAACTACGACATACTTTCGGCCTCAAAAACACCCAGACCCGAGACAAATACTCGTGGGCCACACAAACATTTGTCTCGATGATCGAACCCGCGGCCTCTCATTTCTTATACGGCGTCTAACCAACTATGCCAAGGAGGATGTCTGAGGATGGCGAGCGCAGTGGACTGCCAAGAATTGATTAGTTGTTCAAGGTGTTGTTTGGTTTTGCTACTGTTCATGAGCAGTCCTATCGTTTACCATCGAGCGAACGTCATGCTAGTCTCGCCATTCATTGCAATAAAAAACAAAAGTAACATAATCTGCGAAAGGAATCCATTGAGCTCAAGAGCCGCACGAATTATTATAAAATTACCAAAATAGACGAGGTGTTAAAGCATTTTATCCTCAACTAGCTTTCATAATATATTTAACGTTAACACTACACGCTTTAAACTCGCGTTAAGTCTAGTTAATTCAGGCGAACGCGTCGTGCGGTGAATATTCAACGCTATAGCAACCAGATACATGAGATGCAAACCGAGCATGCATCCATCTTCTCTTATTAATGGTTGTGCTTTTCCTATTTGCTATTAAAACTGATAGATTATACTGCAAGATTTTAATTTTGCAATGGCTACCTGATGGATAAATGATACTGTTTAGTACCGTGCAAACGTATAGCAGTTATGCAATACATGGGCGTGAGGATGTAATGTAAAAAGCAGGACGAATTTTGGATGTTTTGGAATGTAAAATAGCTGATAATGAGATACCGAATATAAATGATATGTGATGTATGTATGATACCTATGTTATATGCGGTGAATTTCAATAATTTGCATTTGCAATTTGCAGCGATGATTTAAAGCAATTGAATTTCACGGGTTAAAATGTTTGAAACATCAAAGACTAAATATAAAAATATCAAGTATTTTATATTTAATTATATTTTTATTTATTTCAGAATCAACAGATACACACAATTAACCCAACTAGAATTACATAACCCACAACTGTTTCCACAGATTAAAATATCATATAAAGAAAGAGCTTGTGCGTATACAAATAGACCCAGGACACAAAAATCACATTTAAGTAGGTATATAAAAGTATAAGCTATTTACTAGTTGCCATAAAAATTAAGTGTATTTTTTTGTATTGAGATGGAGAAAGATTAAATGTGTCAGTACAGTACCCATGTTTCCTTATCATATTATGCTTCAATTAAAGCAATATGCAATTGATCTAACTACATCTGACTCTTCGTACGGTAAATGGCATCGTCCCTATAAGAAGCTATATCTCAAGTTCAATCTTGTCAACAGGATATCAAGAATTTATTTTTAACAAGCTCTTCTGACTGCATCTTACGATATTCCCTAGAGCATATTTTGAAACAGAACTTTTAAACTTCACGCATGAAAAATATTTCAACAAAAGTAGCAACGTTTTTATCGAAAAATCTGAAGCGCTTACAGTCAAGCATTACCGATAACGAATATTTATAAAAGGTTTTAAAATTTGATGAGTGGCTGTTGAGAACTAAGCCCCTTGCAGTGATCATTTTGGATAAAATGATAAAGCTTTGTCGCTTTATTTTGTATTGGATTTTTTTTTGTATCCCTACTTATCTGATCTTTGAACGAGTGGATAGAATTTTCTGTACTTCAAATATTTATGAATAATTTTTGTGTTTTAGACTAAGCATGGAGATTTATATATTTTTTTACAATCTAACAAGGCTATACAATCAGTTAGTGGTGTGAAAGTGACGAATGATAGAATTATTAATTATGATAAAACCTGAATACTTGTAGCGATTGTCGCTGGCTTTTGAACATGGAATGCTAGGGAAAATCGTATCGTCTCTTATGACAAATATTAGATGAGGGTATATATGAGTTATCAGCAATCCAATTATGAAACAAAACACAACAGCATGCCTATTTTCCAAGCCTGGACTGTGACCATGGTTCTTACTTAGTATAGTTGGTCAATCAACTTCTGGCCTGAAAAACCGCATCCAGTCATTACAACATAAAAAATAACATTACCATTCAACACAAGTACTAACTATTTATCATACAGAATCAGAAAATAGTAGCCTTGATAAAACGTTTTATTAAGCAAGTCACGCCACCCGACAGAAGCAATAAACAAAACCTTTTATTCCGACAATTCATAAAATTACGTAGTCACAAGGGCTTTAATCAGTCTGATAATACCTATACATTAGGGATGAACGTGACGTAAGGTCTGTTAATGTAAGCCTACAAAGGGCGAGTACAAAGGAACGTGGAATCTGATTAAATTGATTTGTAATCATCTGTTATACGATAAAATTATAACTTTCTTTATACTGGAATTAAGTAATATGGTATTTGATTCCATTTTTTTCTTGTCTTTATCAAAAGGTATCCATATCCAAAATCTTAAAAACAAAAATATATTTGAATGCATTCAGGATTAAAGACCATACTATTATCTATATAAGGTATATCCAGGCAGTGAACGAAAACGAAGCCAGGTGGGAAATACAATGCAACTTAATTTTTTGCAAAAATATTAACGATTTTTGTTTCATTTTCCTTTCGTCGTATTAGGGTAGAAAATAGATAGTTAGTTAGTTGCACTGTATATGTAGTCACTGAAACGACCACCCGGCTTCGTTTTCGATCGCAGTTTTGATATACCCTATACATTCCATTGTATAATGGGAAAAAATAATAAATAATACAACGTAGAACTTTTATCCTACATCAAAACCAAGCTGTGTTTGTTGCACATAAGATAAAATTACCTCACTAAATGTTGTGTATAGGCCAAATAGAGAGATAGTGTGGAAAGGTGTACACGGTTTAATTTAGGGTACATGTCCACAAGCGAGTGTCACGCAGCGATATTTTCACTGAATATCCTTCGCCAGTGAAACCTTTATAGATTGGATTAATAATACTAAGATACGATACTTTTGAATGAGACAAAAATGATCTCAAAAGAATATTAAAGTAATAGAAACTCAATACATCTTCAATGAATTCCAATACGAAATAATATCATCAAAGTGTCCTTTCTTGGAATTTAGTAACGAGTATAAATTTTAAACGAAATGTACGAGTACAACGTTAGAAAGCATTTTTTTTACACTTCAATAATTCGTGATATTTTTGTTTGGCTCGATAAAGTAACCGAATTGTATCTATTGGTGATTAATGATTATACTGCACCGAGATAGATTACATGTAACGGACTGTGATTTTTTGACATTCTATATAGCTATGCCGATTCATTAAATTACTCCTTTACGTTTCACGCTGATAATACAATACAAGGTGATATAATATTATTATTTGCCCATATAGTGCAAAAAGGTAAGATCTATATCTATATGAGCCCATATACATCTAACTGTAAGGTACGGATCTTTGCAACCAAATTAAGAGGAGCTATTCAATTTAGTACACTACGCTTTATCATAATACAAAAAAATAATTGTATGTATGCAAAAACATATACAAAAAATAAATATACGTAATTTAAAAATATATTCCTTCGAATTAAAAACGTCCTCCTTTTTTATAAATCAGTTAAAAGTAGGGAAAGTCGTCGCGAGTACCAAGTGTACAGAGCAGTATCCTTGCCAAAATAAACAAATTAGCGTCATTGCGATTGGTTAAACACATTGTGTGAACGGGCAATCTATTCGAATGTTGCCGGCTCGCTGCGAACGCGGCAAACTTTAATTCAACCTAACATCGTGTTGTTTAATTTGGTTTTATTGCTCGAATTCTTGGTGGTTGTTGTGTTTCTATTTATTGCTTTTATATAGCTTATACAATACATACGTATACAGGGTGTACTCACAATGCGACTAAAATGAAGCTAGTTGGAAGTTTTGGTGATATTAGATACAAATCAACTTCTTTCACAAAAGACGATGATATTTTTGTTTTTTTTAACTTATCATCGTGTTTGGGTGGAAACAATTATGCCGTCGTGAACCTATCGAATGAGGAACGGTACCCATTCTGCATCAAGGGATGCTCTATGCACTTAACATACAGGGTATATCAAGACTGGTACCGAAAACGATGCCAGGTGGTAGTTTTGGTGACTTCAGACACAATGGAAGTAAATTTTGGGCAAAAATTGTGACAATTTTTTTTGTTATTTTTCTTCAATCGTCGAATCAAGGTGGTAAATGCATAGTATTTTCTTTAATAATAGCGTATACCTTTTTATTTTTAAAGACGTTATGGTACACAAGGCTTTAAATTATTATTTTGGTAAAAACCATGGATTTACCACCCAAACTTGACGATATTTAAAAAAATAATAAAAAAAATATCTCGCGTTTTTTTTGCAAAATTTTTAGTTACATTGTGTTTGTAATCACTAAAACTACCACCCGGCTTCGTTTTCGGTAGCAGTCTTGATATACCCGGTATAGTTGCATTGACTTTCTCACTTCATTAATAAAATCCACACACGCTGTAATTTTAAGCAAAAAATCTTATAATATCTAGATTGTAGATTATTAGACTTCTCACCTTCGCCATGAAAATTCTTTTTGATAATTGATGTGTACTCAATAGTTTGTAAATTATTAATTACTAAGCAAAAAGAAGTACATGTATACGAGCAGATATGTCAAAAGAGAAAATACACGAAATCTTTATTAAATTAAATTTTTCATTACTACAGCGGTTTTGTCAAACCCAACAAAGCTATTTGGAAACATCCCTTCGGGTTCCTAAATAGTCTCTGACAAGTCTAAATAAAATTAATTAACGCACGCCTTTGTCTCCAAACGCATTATACAAACGACATGGATATTTTCAATTGAATCTCACCCGTAAATAATTTCGTATGCGGACTGTTCTGAGTAAATTACAAAATTAAGGGCTAAGGGTTCTTTTGGAACGTGTAAATTTGGATTGGTGTTGAAATATAGTATTAGGCCACTATTGTAGTTTATATAACATTAAATTGTATTATAAATATTTGGTTAATGCATCTTGATGCTCTTAAATGTAGGATTTTTTTATACTTGCACGATTAAGTGACTTTGGTGCCAGAGAAATTATAAATAAATATATATTATCCAAATATATAATGTTCACAATTATGCCAACTTTGTTCAACCGTTTTGTTGACTTAAAATTTTTACATTTTTTTCGTATTTGTATTCGTTTATGTATAATTTAATTGTAAATAAATCTTGACTGGATGTATTGGTAATTTTACTGTGCTTATAATATGTTTTATTGTTCAGTGTGTGCCCCTGAATATTAAAAAAGAACTGAAATTCAGCACCCTTAAGTGTCAATATTAAAAATGTTCTATCATACTCTACAAAATTGATCTGAAATTAAAAAAAACCGTCAAAATTCCCAGGCTCGGAGAACATAAATGTTAATCCAGTTAAAGTATTAGCTGTAATCTATTTAGATGTATAGGGAATTCTGACATTAAACTATCAAACTAATGAATTTCATCCGTCCACAAATTCAATTAGCACGCTCTTGATATCATTATACTGGCTTTACAAAACCGAAAACAGAAACTGGTTTTAAAACACAATTTGTGGAAGCATAAAACTGTAACTTGCACTTTGTGTATTGTGGTCGCTATTCAATTATATTGAAATAACATAATTATGATTCTGCGGGTTCAGTATATTCGGTTTTTGTATAATTATGGTCGAATAGGACGCATTTTATCTGAGAAAGAAAACAGGAGAAAACCTTCATTGGAGATTCATGAGAAGATTTCCTACGATATGTAAAATCCGTCAACATGCACCAAAAATGAACTGTGGCCTAAGCCCTTTCAATCTTAGTTATAAAAGATTCTCACTAAGCAGTGGGTTTCGTGGACTAATACAGTTTCTCAATATAAACAAGTCAATGTAGTATAAGTAAGCCTTTGTAAATTAAGATGAAAAAAAGACAATCCACCATTTCTCTGCTCCAAAACGCCACCTTATTACAAAAGCGGTGTACAATGTTAGGAGGACAAATTAAAGTTTGGTATCAGAGCAGGCAGCAATGTTGTGGCGCTACAATGAATTACCATACTGTTTGTGCACAGGATTAGTTCGTGAGGTTTGCCTTCAGTGACTACTGTCATTTGAACAGGTAAATGTTTTTGGGATTACTTCATTGGTTCTATCTTGGTTTGGTTAGGACTAGTTTTGGAGTGGGTATTATGGTTTATTAATTAAAAGATCTTGGTTTTCAATTGACAGAGCTTCGTTGTATCCAGGTGTTTTAATAATGTGATTAGCATTGCGTTTAGTTTGATGGATATAATTGACTGCCGAACAATCAATTTTCGTCCCTCCTTCTCCCGTCCATCCCTTAACTTATCTCTGTTTATTACAAACGATTTACTTACAAGTTTGTATTTTTTTCTATCCGCCCGTCTTTTCTTTAACCCATTTATTTTAGGAAACTGGTAACTTACAAGCGTTCTACAGGTGCTAAAAATTATTTATGGCGGCGATAATCACTTAAAATTAAGTTAGCCGTTTGTTGTTACGCGAGACCAATGTGAAGAAAACTAAGAGATGTATCTAATATAAATGTAAAAGTACAATATGCTGAACTTTTTACGCATATCAAATGTGGAAATATTGTGTGAAAGAGAATCTCAATTTTATCACAATCACAAAAATATTTTTTCATATTATACTTTATAGCTTGAATGCCCAGTTAGACACCGGGTGTAAAAAAAATTAATAAATAAATAAAAAAAAAAACAAAAAGTTTCTAGTAAATTCTGATATCCATGACACAATTAGGACTATGTATGAGACTGTTGGATTTATTTATTTATTTTATAGTTTCCTAAATGTCAAGATTTGATACTCTATAGGTTTATAAATGGTTACTACATAATTATATACACCTTTCCATTGCTGGTTAAGTTAAAGCAATATCTTTATACCTATTTTCTAGAACAATGACAAAGTTCAGTCTATAAACGATGTTCCATTCCCTACCAAAATATATGAATATTTTGGTACATAAAATCTCTTACAAATAACGTTAACTAAAATATGAAATTCCTATAAGCGATAGAGTTTATTACGTCTCGAGGAATGATTCACGGTAAGTTAGTTCTTATGCGGTTATTATGGGGGCAATTACCGATAGATATCGGCGCAACGAGGTCAATAGGGGATTCGATACGCTAGCTGTGTGCGCCGGCCGCTCTTACTTGTAAAATAATTATTACATCCCACCAGTCACATACATAGTCCTGAACCCACACTAAGATTGAGTCTTGTGGGTATCAGAAACTACGAAAGACTGCGGTCTCACAAATATCCAAACCCGAGACAAATATTGATGGGCATCACAAACATTTATCGTGTTCCGGATATCGAACCCCCGGGCTCTCGTTTCGAAGCCGGCATCTTCAAAAATTGTACTTGTTTTGAAATAGATGCTGCATGCCCTTTTATAGTGAATTTTAAGTGGTATTTTTGTGGATATTATGACAGTATCACGTTATACTACTCTTAATTTCCAGAGAACTGGTAAGCCTAGGTTTGTGAAATATTATTTGCTGATAGCAGGATAATAATAAAATTTTAAGTGACAAACATTTTCCAGTTTTTATGTCTACTATTTTTAATCAAATAATGTTACTTGAAACAATATCTTAAGTAACAGATGGACAAACATCTTGTTTTCTTGATATAATAAAGATTGTTGGCCATTTTAATAAATAGCTGTCGATTGGACATATATTAGTGGATAACGACTACTGTATGATTGGAAAGATTAGATAAACATTTATGTAGGTCTTTGTGTTTCCAATTGACTTATAAGAAAATAAACTATAGAAAACTAATATAACAAATACTTATTTATTTTATTTATATATTCTTTATTGTACACCATGAGAAGACATATTATATAATAAAACTAAATTAGAATAAGTACAATTTGTGGCCTAATTGCAAAAGAATCTATTTCAGGAAACTTTTGGATGGACATAAAAGAAAGAAGAGAGAAAGGGCAGTCTATGGTGTATAGGGACAAGTATATGTCAATAAATAACAATATAACAAATTACATACATACATATACAAGGTATATCGAGACTCCTACCGAAAACGAAGCCGAGTTATAGTTTAACCGAATACAAATACAATGCAACTAAAATTTTCGCAAAGAAACGCGACACCGTTTTGGTGTGATTTTTTAAACTTCTTTGTATTTGGGTTATAAATCCATAGTTACTGCTAAAATAATAATTTAAGCGCATGTGTGCCATATCGTCTTTCAAGATGAAAGGGAGTACATATTTATTTTAGAAAAAACTATGTCTTTACTACCTAAATACGATAGGAAAAAAAAAACAAAAAAAAAAGTCGCTTTATCTGCTAAATTTTTAGTTGCATTATTTATTTATTTATTTATTTTTTTAATTTAATCAAAACGGCATACACCAATTACATTAATTAAATTCTTAAACCTAAGTAAATCTAATATCTATACATCTAGACAAATCAACAAAATATAAACAATATTTATGAACAAAAACAATCTGGTATTAAAAATTTATAAACTATAGTAACTAAGTTCACGAATAACAAATAACAAAAAAAAAAAAATAATTAAAATCCTACTAAATATTAAACAAACCTCTGAGTTATAATTTATTAACCACCGTGAAAGGCTATTTACAAATCTTTTCACAGTATTCCACACACATTATGAATGCAGACACTAAAACAAACACCCGGTTTCGTTTTCGGTAGCAGTCTTGATATACCCTGTGTATCATATTTAAATATCAAAAACATATAAATATATATTATACCTAATAAATGCTAATGGAAATATAAAAGTACAGCTATGTGTTAGTTCAGTGACAGAAGTAGTGCTCCTTTGAATGAAATCCATTTCAAAATTCAAAAATCCAATTCAACTCCAATGAAAATGGCCTGCCCTACCAATATTATATTTGAAAGATCTTCTTTTGAATGTCACTTTTTTTCATAACCTGAAAGACTGATTTTCTAGGTTAAAATTCAATGATACTCAAATTTTACTTCTTTCCGTAAAAAGTCTAAAAATTATACATATGATTAATTTTCCAATAACAATATCACTCAAATAGTAAAATTTATGAACCAAACTCATAACGGGAACACGAAATGACGTTTTTACGTTCAACTTCTTTACGTGCAAAGTTCATATTCAAACTTTCGTGTTGTGGGAAAGTAAAATAAATGTTTTAGCGTAAAATCCCAAGGTATTTATGGTTGTAAATATTTTTTTGTAATTTTTGAGCCGTTAACCAAAAAATAAGTTAGCTTCACACTTGATTGTATGTGATTGTATGGTTATCATCGACACACATAAATATATGAATCACCACATATTAAAAATTCTGTGTTCAGTAAAGGACATATTGTGGCCGAAGAAAGAGAGAAAGAAAAAAGACACCAAAAATATATTATTTGAAATTAAATCCAATTTAATATATAATATAATGTCAACACACGATTACAAACAACTTAGGTAAATATTTCTTTACAGTTTAAAAAACAAAGATTAGCCTCGTAAATTTTGTCCAATAAAATAGAATAAATAATACGGTTAATTATTCTCTCAAAGCTTAGATTAATTCTAAATACTTTGACAAACTCCTAATTGCCTTGATCGGGTAAGTAAACTAGGTAATTGGAAAAAATAAACAACTTTGTATTTTTTGAGAAGGGATTTTTCTAAGAAATTTTAATGGAAGATATTTACCCTTGTTTACAACAGTTTGACAACATTTCACTGAAAATTGTAATATAATTCTGGTATTTACAAGTACCTAGAGTAATAAAAAATATATGACCATTAATTATTTTATATTCCTTAAGCTAACATAAAGAAAATACAGGACATGTCAATAATTTAATCTAGCCACATGTTGGTCTACTATTTCTGAAAACAATAATTTCGTGCAAAGCCAGCCATTCAGGTACAATACAAATATTCGTTTATTTTCGCAACACACGATCGCTGTAGACAGAAACAATAACATATTCGCTGTCAGAACTACTTTTACATGTTGCGATTGGTTCGGAGTTTCTGAAATAACGTTTTGCATGGAAAGTTCATATCCTGACGCATGGGGCCATTAGATGCGCTTACAATACACAAGGAATTCGAATGAAGAATTTTGCCAATTCAATTTGTTTAATGCGATATAACCATGGCTTTGCTATGGAGGAATGACATATATTTTATAGACATGCCTCGTAAGATTTTGGAATATCATATTTTTAATTTTTAAGTATCGACTAATAAATAAAAAATAAATTGCAGTAACATTAAAATCATATCTTCTTAATAATTATTGTTATTACAGGAAGTCTTCAGCTAAACGCAAGATTCTCACAAGGATTAACACAGCGAATTAAAAAAAAATATTTGGATATTATAAGCAAAACTGATTGTAGAAAACTGTGTCTCGAAACGTATTATAATAATATTAAATACTCTGCAAAGAAGTAGACGTCCAAAGTGAAACATCAGATATCAAACTCAATTTCGAAGAATAATATTTGTGGGATCTCGGTACATACTAAACGGTTTTTTTATTTTAGAACATTGCCTCATATGAATAGCTTGTCATATCAATAGCTTCTTTATTTCCGCGATATAATAAATGTATCACGAATGAATACATTAATAAGCTTAGTCCACGTCATAGGCCTAATCTGATATTTGTCAAAACAGGTATTATTTCTAAATTAGCTTAAGTCTATATAGGGTATATCAAGACTGCTACCGAAATCGAAGCTGGATGGTAGTTTTAGTGACTTCAGACACAATGCAACTAAATTTTGTGACAATTTTTCTTTGTTGTTTTTATTCTATCGTCGTATTAGGATGGTAAATACATAGTATTTTTTTAAATAATAGTGTACACCCTTTTAATTCTAAAGACGTTATGGCATGCAAGGCTTTCAATTCTTATTTTAGCAAAAACTATGGATTTACCACACAAACTCGATGACATATAAAAATTATTGAAAAAAAAATGTCGCGTTTCTTAGCTGAATTTTTAGTTGCATTGTGTTTGTAGTCACTAAAACTACAAACCGGCTTCGTTTTCGGTAGCACTCTTGATATACCCGGTATACCATTATAATTAGCTACACTAGTTTTTCAAAGGCATTTTCACAATGTATACATATATTCAAGAGCAGAGGTTTCCCAAATAAATACCAGATCAAACTGCTGCTAAAGTTTGGGTGTAAACATTTTTATGTTTGTTTTACGCGTTTCGCAGTTTATGGAGTCGCAAGACTGATGGATCGTAAAACTATTTTCGGGTTTGCGTTAGTGATATATCATTTGATTCTGTGCGGAGATTTTGGGAAGCGGATCTAATATTGCTGTTATTGAATGTCATAATGTTAATTTATTGTCCTTTTTTATGAGAGTTGTTTGATAGTATGTTTTCTTATAGAAGTTGTAAAGGATTAGCAAGCGCCTAAGCTGTTTGTTAATTATTTTTATAGAGGTGTTTGACACCTACGATATACTACCAGAGTCGTTGATTTTTACGGGCATTTCAGTTCCCCGACATAATAGGTTAGGTTTCTGGTACTTAACAAATATATTATCATTCACGACTCTAAATCAAATCTGTTTCCTACTAAATATACCCGTGATCATAATCTCGGCAGATCACAGCCTGTTGGTGCTGACATGAAAATTAGCAAATACAAATATAATCATCCCGATTAACCCGCTGCTCCCATGGCCCGTCGCCATAATATCTGTCTGTGCCTGTTACTTCGAAATTCCGGGATTTGATTCCGGGAACTGCTAGCTCCTGGAATGGTTCGTGTGAAAACGACCCGCCACGCTGCCGTGTTAGATCCCTCGCGTGTTTTTATTTCGTTACCGATATCGCGTCTCTGTGAACTCTTATTTTTTGGGTTGCCTGCCCTCGAATGCCAATATCCAGATTTTTTATTTTTAATTGAACATACGAGCACTTCGATTGATGGTAAGCTTTCCGCTTGCCTATAAAACCAACACTGTATAGAATTTATAACTGGGTGTTGCATGGCACTAAAATTTTCCCATCGTTCCCATAATTTTGGTGCAGTATGTTTGGTAACGTGAAATAATCTTAATATCAGTATAGGTATTTTAAAATAAGATCATAAAATTACTTACACTTTGCTGCTTGGTGAGTAAAAAGGTCAATTTGTGGTATTTACCCATATTATCCTCTCGCATATGAGGCATGCTGCCTTTTGTATAGTTTTTGCTATCCAATGCTCACAGCTTAGCTTAGTTTGTGTGGTGAGTATGGTAAAGACCCCATTTTTGTCTTTTTTTCCTTTTTCTCCTTTTTCCTTCATTTTTCGTATAAATTATAAATTACTAGAATGTATTGTAAAAAGCGATCGAAATATCATTAAGAACATCAAATACATATATTTTTATTAAGTGTACGTTGAATAAGAATTTGGATTGTCCTCACTGTCTCATTGCTCAAAAGTATTTTTAACATATTAAAATATGTATCAGAGAACGGGTAATTTAATATAATATTTAAAATATACCAAGTGAGTATAGAACGTTGCAACGTAGGGTTCTGTAGCTGTCTTGAAAATTTTATACAAAAGTAATTGGAATAGATGTATGAGTACAAAACCGAAAAAAAATAAACTACAGGAGTTACACATTTTAAAAGTCGAAATACTCGACTAAAATTCGATAATTTTTCTGCCACATAATAGTTCTTTATACTGTACTGTATCAGCCCATATTGGTCCCTACTTCAGGGCGCGGGCCCCTTATACAATCAAGAGTACGACTGGAAGTGGTTAGGCAATGTACTCCATAATATGCTCTGATGAATTGAAATTATATTTGCCCTAATTTGTTTATGCTGCAGTGTAAAAGAGTCAGCTTGACTTGCGTGCTACCACTGTCTCACTGTAAATATCTTGTTATCTCTCGCCAGAGGATATTTTCTTTGAATAGTACTGCATTCAAGGCACCCTGGCTTACAGCCACTTTGACGCCCTAGTATAAAAATCTAAAAACAGGATAATTTTTTAAGATAAAAATATATGGATTACAAGCGAGTAACCCTAAAAATGAATTTCCCAACTCACATACGATGTTCATTAAATAAAGTAAATGGGTCAAGTATACTGCGTTTGAAATGAACGGAGCCTTGGCCGAGTTCGAGACAAACGCCTTCATTTGAAATATATGACATTTTGCACTTCAAACGCACTGGAGTGTAACATTAATATTGATGTAATATAGGACGTTTAGCGCCTGCTCTATTTTATAGTAAAATAATTTAAAGCAGTCGGTAATAGTAGTAATAATGGCACTTACAACACAATAAACACCTACTGTAAGATATTTTCTAATGTCCTACTCTATTGCTATTTGGTTGTCTAAAAGAGATCGCTAGCGATAAGACCACTCGTTTATCATGTGTGAGGTATTTTTTTGTTATTTTATGTTATACGTGTTCAATAAAGTGTTGTATACCTGCCTTTATCTGTAATTTTGAAAATTGACGTCACCATACAAACCACTTTGCTTTCACATCTCTATCTAAACTTCCTACAAATCGCTTTAGCTGTTCTCATTCTATATTTTTTTCATGTATAACGAAATAGATACAGAACCGAAAAATATTAATAATTTCAACATGCTCTATTTTTTTTTATAGTTATCTGTGAAATTGGCAACCCCGTTTGTATTGGAAGTGTCGTGCTCTATATAGGAAAAAATTGAGTCTGAATACACCGATTTGGTATACATTGCGAAACACCAATTTTGTTTCCTATTTCAGACCCTATTGTCAGCAAATATTATCCTATAGCAAAAATGTTAGACAATTTCTGTTTTGAAAAAGATAATGCAAAATACAAAATCATATTATATAAAATTCTTTAAACCTTACTTTTACTTTTACAAATAAGTTTTCTATCTTATACACTATTTTATAATAAAAATAGCATAAAAATTTAGTAGAGTAGTAGAGAAAATTCTATTTTGAGTAGCGTAGTGGGAATAATATTCGCCTTCCAAGTAACATGCACGAACTTAATAAAGATAACGTCACCATCGCCTAGTTGCATCTTTACTCTTTTCCTCTTTACTCATAGTAACAGATTCTATAAAATCTTATTTATTACTAGATATCTAAAATAACAATATTCTTGAAACTATTGATAGAAATTGTTATCAACTCATCTATTGTAGCGGGACGAAATTGTTCATAACAATTCCGTAAGGACAAACTCTCCCAAAGTATGCCCTTCAAATCTTGGTCAAAGGTACGAGACTGTATTGTTCGGCTTAAAATTGAAACCAGCTTCACGCGACAGGGATTAAGAAAGGTCAGGTCGCCGGCTTAGTTCACCTGGTCGGTTAGGTTTTCTACGGCTTGGACCTGTTGACCGATATTCCTGTGGCGATACAGAGAGATAGAGATAGTCTAGTAGACTAGCTGTTTTAAAATATATATTTTCTATTGCTAAAAATGGCGAGACGAGTATGCCTTCGCCTGATGGTAAGTGATACGACAACCGCCCACTAACAGTAGCAAAACCAAACGACACCATGAATTACAAAGCAATGTTTGGGATTCCACTGCGCTCGCCATCCTGAGACATAAGATGACAAGTCTAATTATATCCTGTAGTTACCATTGCTGCTGACTGCCTCGGTGGCGTAGTTGTACTACGGTACGGTTACAAAGCTGAGGTCTCGGGTTCGAATCCCGGGTTGGGCAAAGTGATATTGGATTTTTCTATTCAGTATCAGCCCAGAGTCAGGAATTTGTGCCCGATATGGCGATAGGCTCGCCACCTATCACATTGTGGGACGGAACATACAAGGCGAAATGTGGGTGCCCTGGCACCTCTGCCTACCCCTTCTAGGAAAAAGGCGTGAGTTTATGTATGTAGTTACCATTGCTACAATGTCGTTCAAACCAGAATATACCAATCACGTCATATTTAATACGTTGTGTAATAATTGGTCAGTTAGACTTTTTTGTAATGTTTACTTCTTTATTAGTATTGTTACAGTGCACTCCCTTAGTAGTTTCTAGTATTCAATAACTTTGAGCTATGCTATATGTACTTGTAATTAGCTTTAACACTTGTATTATTTCTGTTTCTTTTGTAACAATAGTAAGCTGCTTGCTTACCGAGGAAGTAGTGGTAGTTGTTCAGAGGATTTATTGATGAGATGGAGTTGCCACATGCGTAAAATCAAGTCAAGTATTTTTTGGGAGTCTTTGGTTCAGAAAATTATAAGAGTGTGCTGTACTGGAAACTATTTGAAAATGCTATCGAGCTATAAGATATTGATCGTAATAAGGCAGAAGAATTCAGTATTGCACTAGTATTCTTTCAACTAATCATTTTTGGGTTACGTAGATGCGATTTTTCAATTTTATTCATCTCTCATCTAAACCATTATTGTCTCCTGCTTTAATGTGTTGTTTTTAATTTGGTAACAAAATACTTAGTATTTTTATAAGATGAAATTAAAAAACCATAAAACCCCACCAAAGCACGATGAATTCTGGAGTCACCACAAAAAGTTTCACAAAGCAATATAGCATTCAATTCACTGTAACCGTTTTATAATGGTCAACTCCGTTCAAGGTAAGTCTTGCACTCACCACACCCATTAACCGGATTAGAGAATTTACCCCTACCATTTGCGAGGTGAAAGATCTAGTATTTCTTTTATCTTCAATCGGGTAAGGTCTGCCACATTTAGAACGTATTGTTAGAGGTGTTTATGTTTCGTACTTTTTGACGTAATCGTATCGAGATAAAGTTTTATATGTTTCTGGATAGTGTAATTTAGAAAGTCAGTGGTGTATTTTTTAGTGTAAGCATGTTTTGTACATTTCTATTAACAGAGGTTGCTGCTGTAAATACTTAAACCGTCTCACAAAAAGGCTACAAAGGTCATGACCGCCACTTTTCTCAACTCAAGTCCCTTTTATCAATCTCTTTATAATTATTGTATTCCACATACACCCCAGAGTAATTAAGTCAATCGGTTTATTTAGGAGAATTATGATTATACAATGACAAGTATAGGAAAATATATATTTGAAAGTGGATTGTAGTAAATCTCATTGACTTTATAAACAAGGCTACCTAGTTCACATTTATTTTATAAGTTTCAGTGGAACCGCCAAAACCCGCGTCTCATTAAAATTACCCATATCATTGTTCGCTCGTGTAAACACACGTAACATGAAATATAACGCGAAATTTTACTGATGGTAGGTCTCTCGTATGTATGAGGCCGCGTGGGTAGGCGCTTCCGCAATGTCTATTTCTCACGCTAAATAGCAGTGTAAATGCACTGTTATGTTCAGGTTTGAAGGAAATTGTAGCCATAGTAACTAATGAACATATTGAGACTTAAACTCATGTCTCAGGATGGCAGGTGCAGTGGAATGCCAAGTATTTCTTTGTATTTCATAGTGTTGTTTGCTTTTCTTACTGTCCATGAAAGGTCGTATCGCTTACTATCAGGCTAATGACATGCTCGTATCGTCATTCATAGCAATAAAAAAAGATTCACTAAGCCCTACATAAAATGGCATACCGACAAAATAAAATCCATTTAAATAAATGATGAACCCAATCTGTCTGTTTTATTATTCTAGATGGCAAACACAATTTACATATTGAACATATTGTTTCCCAAAATTAAGCAATAGTCGTGGGCTGAATATATTTTTTTCTGAAGAGCGACGTACGTAAAGCTGTTTTGAGGTATGCTCTGTACTTTAGCATTTTTTTTTTCACAATTTGAAAATGTTTGTAACCTTTGCCGGTAGGTCAGTATTTAATATATTTTTTTTTTCTAAATATATATGACTGCCTTTGAAGAGTTCGTTAAACGCCGACTATAAACATGAGATCGCCGATAGGATTCCCGCACTGATACAAATGTTTTTGTGATCCAAAGGCATTTGTATCGCACTTCGGTGTTTGTGAGACTGAAAAGAATTACAGTTTACGATACCCACAACACAGGACTCGATCTCTATACAGAGATGGGACTATGTATGTGGCTTGGGTGTATTTATTTATAAAATACTAGCGGCCCGGCACAGCTTCGCCCGGCATATAGATTTCTCTTCAATAATATGCACGTATTATACACATAAACCTTTCTCTTGAATCACTCTATCTATTAAAAAAAACGCATCAAAATCCGTTCCTTAATTTTAAAGATTTAAGCATACAAAGGGACATAGGGACAGAGAAAGCGACTTTGTTTTATACTATGTAGTGATGTCTGTACGAGATACTTCGGTGTATCACTATGTCTTTATAGCTTCGAAATCTTTGTCAAGATGTATTAAAACATAAACATGCCTAACTATTAGAAATATCGTCGAGCTAGTCATCACTGGAGGAAATCTCTATTGCAGGCTGATCCCCGCATCATCACTTGTATTCAGTGGTGGCCTAAGTAAAATAGGGATATGGAATTATGGAAGTATATTAAGAAACCCGCCAAACAGCAGTTTAAATGCATGGTAGTGTCTCAGATTGAAGGACTTTGTAGCCAGAGTAACTACTGGACATATTAAGACTGTTAAGACATAAGATGTTAATCTCAGGATGGCGTGCGCAATGGAATGCCACGTCATATGGCTAACCATCAAGCGAATGAAAAGCTTGTCTCGCCAGTAAATGCAACAAAAAAACAGCCATTAAAAAAATCCGAAACAATTGCAACAATACTAAGACCTGTAGTAGTGTCTTGAACTGCATTAGAAGGTTTGCCTCTTGGGACGAAGAGATTATCCCAGCTAATTTAATTACGGTGAGGTTGGATGACGCCTGAGTTCAGCGATGAGTGATTCCGCCGTGGGCCCATCAACGTGTAATGGGCTGGCCTGGCAATCCATAACTGGGTATTTGATTAATTTTTCTTTGACGAGTTTCTTTTGTTAGCGAAAGTTTATCCCTAACCGAGTGCTGTCGAGGTACGAAGTTTAAGAACTGTTAAGTTGTATATTATGGTTGTGTTTTCAGTATAAGAGTTGATTACAAAAATGACTTTCTTGTACAAGTTATTCAGTTTTTGATTAAGTAAACAATATAGATATATGTTTAATATGTAAGCTGGGAGCAGCTCTTTTTTTATGCAAGAGTTTGTGTGGAATGGTCAGAAACCTTATGAAATTCAACCATTCATTCATTCGCATAGCACTCATGCAATTTATTAAGATTCTAGTCTTTCAATTTTGAAATAGAACCCTATGCTTAGCTCTGGGAAGTATGGCTCCAAAACCAACAAACCTTGATATTTGTCCCCACTAAACATTTTCCCATTAACCTTTAATCAACAAAAAATGTTTTACCATGGCTAATAATGTATAATCATAATGGAGGGTCCAAGGAAATACATTTTAATAAAATCTTTCGAGACATATACATAATTAATGACCCCCATGATGACATTACAACAATACGTGTCATAAGTTTGTGAACCACTGCCAGGATTTTTATAGCGGAGATAACAAAATAAATTGATAAATGCCACGGCCATATTTTGTTCTGATGCAATGGTAAAATATCTTTTAGTCGACTTTTTACCACCGCACTACCCGTCACCGCAGTAAAGTTATTTCCTACCACCTGGGAAGCCTACCGTTACCGTACCTCTTTTTACCACGCGCGTGCAACCTTTGGAATAAGTCTATAGAATGAGCTCAAAAAAAAGAAACAAATACAATCAGAAATCAATAAAATTCGCGTAAAAGCAATATCTTGCAAGAAACCATGGTATGGCTATAAGAAAATTTTAAAGAAAAGTAGTTAGTAGTGTTAAGAATAGAAGCTAAAAAGAAAAATTGAACTTTGGCTTCGCTCGAGCGCTATAACCTATCCTTCTTCAAAAGAGTCTATTAGCCGCGGTGATAACTTATCATTAGGCGGGCCGCATGCTCGTCTACCTATAAGAGCAATAAGAAAACTAAAAAATACATACATAAACCTCTTTATCCCAGAAGGGACAGTTCAGTTCAGTACAGAATGCTCTTTCTCTCTCTCTCTCTCATTTCTCTCTTCTCTCTCTCTCTCTCTCTTCTTTCTCTCTCTCTTCAGACACAGCAATTGCACTGCTGATACAGAGCTCCCTCAAGGATTTTCACCACGTCGTATTGGACCCGGTCTGCATTAAATTCCTCCCCAATTCTTGATTGTTACCAAATAGTAAACTTTCTCGAAGGTATGAAAATAAAAAATAACAAATAAAAATAACAAAACAACCAACACAATTTTGTACAATGTAATGCTTGGCATTCCATTGCGCTCGTTATCCTGATATATAATAATATGTATTATGGCCAGTAATTAGTATTGACAGTTTAGCGGGAGAAATAGTCATTGAGGTACCTATCCAAGTGGCTTCTCACTTATAAGAGACCTATCGGCTATAATTACTCTATTACAATCAATGGCTTAAACAAAGTGAAAACAATAATATAAACTTATATTAAATAGCTTGATATGGAAAACTAGACCATACCGGTAGTAATTAGGCGGCACTCGGTGGAGAGAATTTTTAATGACTTTAGGGAAATTTATAAATGAAATAATTAATTAAGGAACGATGACGACACATCCTGATAAGGGTGCTCCAGTAATGTCCTATATTTAAATTAAATCATATTAAATAAATACTGTTCTTATTTATATGCTGAAAGTGTTGTCAGAAAGTAGGTTGGGAAAACAGAAATTCATAATATTTTTCTATCTTTATAGCATAAAGCTGTTCATTATTGTATGCTCGGATAGTATGCGTTGTAATGATATGGAGGTAAGGTTCTTGTAGACCACTAAAGCCACTGAAAATCATCATCATCGTCAGATTATACTGTTGTCCACTGCTGAACAAAGACATCCTCCAAATATAGCGCCATTTCAAACTTAATTTGGTTTATCGCATCTGCCAGTGACCTTTCAAAATCGTCACTCCACCTAGCTGGAGAGCATCCTAGACTATGCCAACGCTACTGGACATAAAATACATACTACCAATCTATTCATCAGGCAATTTATTTAAACAATCGAAAAATCATCATAATTTTATGCCTTTAATTTCTCAGTAATTTCCCCACCAAGCATACTAGTTCTAATAATATTTAGTCCGCAAATATTTCGATTTGATTTCACCTTGTGTTCTAATGCAAATGTGTGTTTGTTTGAGGCTAGTGGACATTGTTTGTCCACAAGTATCATATATGTGTAGGAGCGTTCGACGAAAATAAAACAACATTGTGTCTGTGAGTCAACGGCAAATACGCAGAAAACTAAACATTAACAAGTGTACCCCATTGTGTATTTTATGGTGAAATTTATTTGACGGTTTTGGACATTTTCAAAGGTAAAGCTTTGTGATGTTTCGCGTACTCAATATATAATAGGTATGTTTTTATTGTGGTGTGTTAGATACAATTTAAAGCTGTGATGTTTATTTTGAGGAGATCCGTAGGAGAACAAAGGTTGTTGTTTGTTATTTGTGCTCCTTGTAAAAGTATCAATTCAATAAGAAACTCTAAAAAGAAGCGAAGTATATTTATATAAAAATAAATATACGTATAAGCATTGAACAATATTTATCGGAATTTTGCATAGTCTAACTTGTTTCAAACCTAACACAAAATATTAATCAGAAACACGTTTATTTATTACACATAGCATAAAAAGGCCGTCTGATGACATTCGATTCTCTATTTGAACATCATTATGCTTTATAATACCATAGCGACGTAATATACAGTCACTTTGCCATTTCCAATAAAATATGAATTTCTTTCTCAACTCCAGCACTCTGCACGACAAACGAAAGCAAAAGCGCTGCTAGCATTTATATTATTACATATGTAAGGAAACGACGAATAACCATGAAATACGTAAGTGGAAGAGTGTAGGCGACTGAACCACTCTGGTCAACAATAAGGCGACGGCGCGACACGAACTGAATGTAATGGTCCGGTCGTGCAGAAGCAATTTCGTATGGAGATAGATTTTTACTGGAATAGACGCGGCAAAATGATTTTAAATGGTGATATACAAGAAGCAAAACATGTAAATTAGTGTGATCAAAACGAAATCAGGTTTTTACAGTTTTATAATTGTCTATCCTCATTCTCATTACGAATTTATGGCTAAAATAAAGGCACCAAATACTAATCAGAAATATTATCATTGCCAGTTAGGAATCAGTTGATTTTTTTTTTGTGTTGTGAATGGCGAGACGAGCTTTTCATTCTCCTGATGTTAAGCGATTCGACTACTCATGGATACTACCGCTGCTTGGCATTCCACTACGCTCACCATCCTGAGCCATAAGATGTTAAGTCTTAATATATTCAGTAGTTACTCTGGCTACAATGACTTTCAAACCGGAACACCACTGTCCGTTTACACTGTTTGGCAGGAGAAATAGAAATGTGCCAGTGGTTGTGGTGTTTCAAAGGAAAAGACTCATGAAACGTAATATTGACACTAGAAGTCATATAACTTCTAATGGCGTGTGGCGAAATTTGGAACTACAAATCATCATCATATCATCATCATATCAGCCACAGGAAGTCCACTGCTGAACATAGGCCTCCCCAATGATCTCCACAATGACCTGTTGGAAGCGGCCTGCATCCAGCGACTTCCTGCGACCTTAGTCAGATCGTCCGTCCACCTTGTAGGCGGGCGTCCGACACTTCGCTTGCCTGTACGTGGCCTCCACTCTAGAACCTTTCGGCCCCAACGGCCATCGGTTCTACGAGCTATGTGCCCGGCCCACTGCCACTTCAACTTGCCAATCCTATGGGCTATGTCGGTAACCTTGGTTCTCCTACGGATCTCCTCATTTCTGATTCGATCTCGTAGGGAAACACCGAGCATAGCCCGCTCCATGGCTCGTTGAGTGACTTTGAGCCTTTTAATGAGGCCCACAGTGAGAGGCCACGTCTCGGTGCCGTATGTCATCACTAACACACAACTATCAAAGAGTTTCGATTTTAGGCACTGAGGTATTTTGGACGAGAAGACGTCGCGAAGTTTCCCGAACGCTGCCCAACCGAGTTGGATTCGCCGATTGACCTCTCTCTCGAAGTTGGCCCTGCCTAACCGGACCACTTGTCCTAAATAGACATATTCGTCTACAACTTCGAGAGTCGAGCCCCCAACTCCAATGGGGGTGGGCACAACATGGATATACGACATGATCTTCGTTTTATCCATGTTCATTTTAAGACCCACCTGTTGGGAAACTCGATTAAGGTCTTCGAGCATAGTGCTAAGGTCTTCCAGCGATTCTGCCAAGACTACGATATCGTCGGCAAATCGAAGGTGAGTAATATACTCGCCGTTGATGTTGATGCCGAATCCTTTCCACTGCAAGAGCTTGAAGGCATTTTCCAGCGCGGCAGTGAACAGTTTCGGAGATATGACATCTCCCTGTCTCACGCCTCTCTGTAGTGGAATAGCCTTCGTGCTCTGATCCTGTACTCGGACCGACATGGTGGCGTTGTTGTATATACACCTCAACACTTCGATGTACCGATAGTCTATGTGGCACCGCTGAAGAGACTGTAGCACAGCCCAGGTCTCGATCGAATCAAAGGCTTTCTCATAGTCCACAAACGCTAAACAAAGCGGCAAGTTATACTCCTCGGTTTTTTGTATAACCTGCCGTACAGCTTCTACCAAACCACTGTTTAACTCGTCCACTGCAAGGTTTTCTTTTAGACCATCAAAGCGATTTTTCAACTCGAGTTGAAAGCTCTCGGGGTTTTGGATATGGGCGCGAGTAGGTCGGAGCGTAGACTTCATCAAGCGGCGCCTTTCTAATTGGACGTTGATATTCAATGTGCCCCTAACCATTCGGTGATCACTACCGGTTTTCACCCTGTTGATCACAGAGACATCACTGAACATCCGTCTATTTGTCGTCAAGATGAAATCTATCTCATTTCTCGTAGAACCGTCAGGACTCAACCAGGTCCATTTCCTGTGAGGCGGCTTCTGGAAAAAAGAGTTCATCGCGAAGAGTCCCTCTTTTTCCAGAAAGTCGGCCAGCCTCTGACCCCTGAGGTTCCGTTGCCCATGTCCAAATTGCCCCACTTTCAACTCTGCATCGCTTCTCTTGCCCAACTTTGCGTTGAAGTCCCCCATAACAACATTGAAGTAGGTTTTGGAAGTATGTATAGCCCGACTAATGTCCTCATACATCTCCTCTACTTCTTTATCTGGGTGTGTCGAGGTCCGCGCGTATACCTGTATGACCTTCAATGAATATCTTTTGGATATTCTGAGTATAAGGTATACTACCCTGCTCGACACACTTTCGATGGATACGATGTTGTTGATGAGAGACCTGTGGACGAGAAATCCGACACCTCCTCGGGACTGTTGGTCGTCCCCCCGGTAGAAGAGCAGGTTACCAGACTTCAGGGTTATCGTATCCTCCCCGATTCTTCGGACTTCCGATAACCCTAGAATATCCCAGTGTAACCCGCTCAATTCTTCTTCCAGTTCGACAATCTTCTCGTCTGTCCTCAAAGTGCGTATGTTGTGTGTTACCAGGGCCAGTCGTCGTCAGGGGTGGTAGCCGGGGCCAACCCGGGGATTCTTAGCACCCCCTGCCCCACCGTAACCATGGCTGCTACCATCGCCAGGAATAGTGGGGCTGCCGGGGACTGGGGGCCTGGTCAATTTTTGTGTCGCCATTGAGGGGATTTGCCAATACTCGCCACGCTTGGCAGGCGGGTTGGCGAGTTGGGTTGGCGAGCGCAGGAGTAAAGTAATAAATGTAAGAAGATGTGAAGAAAGAAACACTATTCTTATTATTTTGATAACAGCGCTTTCGGCGACAGATGATGACAGATGACCTATGGACCTAACATCCATCTAACTTTCACTGTGTATTCGGGTATTCGACTATGATCGATTTTTGTTTTATTTTTTGTACAAACACAAATATTTCTATCAAAACCGTATTAAAGTAGCTTATAACTGAAGCAAATATTAGTAGTTCGAATTAAATTAAGTGGGGATATCATGCTGTCTCTTTCATACGCGCACACTATAACGGATGTTAAGCCTAGTGACGTCACTAGTATTTGTTTTGCATCTCTTTTCTTTTACTCCCACTTCAAGATTTAAAAAGCTTGTAATTTGCTTTATTCAAACTGTATTTTTCTTGTGTGTGATTTATTAAATATTTGATACCTTATGATAATTAACACAATTAAAAAATAAATAAGAGTCAAATATCCTGTTATAAATCTAGAATACCAAACTACATATATCTCTAAAATTTGTAATTAAAACTGCTTATATCATCTAGTTACTGTAAGATTTAATCAAGACGTGTGTCGTGTGTGTGACGTGTGTACATTATCCCACATACAACCTAAAAGACCCTTACAAAAAAGTACATAAAGACCGATAATGAAGAAAAAAATTCAAAAGCCACGTCTCATCTTTAAAGTTCATCTCAACGTGAGCGCCAGAGGAGAGACGTTAATAGGCGGATGCTGTGACAATCTTGACAGCGTAACATTTTAATTAGTACTTATGAGGCTGTTACTTTGCACCATTTCTTTTAGTTCTATCTTCTGTATAGTTTAAGGAGATTTAATTTTTCATCCCGAAAATTTTGGTTGAAGTCTGTTCAGATGCAAAGTTTTTTTTGGGTATTAATTATTTTCAGTAGGAAGACTTAAGTATAAAAAAATGAAAAATAAACATAATAATACGATAATAAATTATACAGAACTTACTTCGTATTTCACGTTTTAAACATACTGTTGTATTTTAATTATTGTGTGTCATATTTATTTTACTTTTATAATGAATATTTTGTTAACAATATACTTATTGTTGTTTTTGACCTTTATAATTGTAATTTAGATCGGAGGTAAGCAAAATATTATGTGTTGTGTTATCAGTTTTATATTTTGTATCTGTATTAGCCCATATACGTCCCACAGCAGGACACGGGGCTCCTCTACAGTTGAGAGTACGATGAGGAGTTGTAAGTCCACCGCGCCGGCCTTTTTTTTTTTGTTTACCCGAGGTAACCAGTTTACCGCTAACGCCCCTCGTCGTGGGAGGGTGGAGCGATTATGCTGGGTTCACCGATAGGCATACCAACCAAATCCTCGCGTTGCCCTCTTCAGCGCAATTAGGATGGCCGCGGGAACCCGAAGCAAGAGCGCTCCAGCTTCTACCGGGACCATCCCTGCACAATGCCGCTCAATTTGCGGCCCGTATCATATGTTGAAGGCTAAGAAGCCTCCTCATTTCTCGGCAACAGGCAGTTGCTTCCTCCTCCTCCTGCTGCCGAACATCTCGAGATCGCATTGTACGTGAGTACAATGGGCGCTACCATAGCCCCCCACTGCGCGCTCGCGACCTTCACTTCCCCATCAGTCGCCTCCTACGACAGGCAGGGGATACCGTGGTGGGATTCTCGAAACGCCCCCATACCACAGGGCGCGAGTCGCCGATCGTGCGTCACGTCGGCGTCTCCTACGGCTTCTTTGGCGGCGGGAAGGATCTGACTGCTCTTGATCCCTCTCGGCATTTCCTTCTGCGAGATTACTTCGAATCGGAACGTCGTTATGCGCGCTGCTGCGCCTAGCCATTGGTCAAAGACAGGGCGCACTGCTTCAACAGTCTTCAGACCCGCTGTTGGGTTGTCCAACCTAAGACGCCACTCCTCCACGGAAGCCCTGTGGAGGGAGGCACGCATTACGTCAACCTCTCTGGACACCGGTCTTTGTCCAAGTCTGAACGCCTTCTCGCGCCAGTAAAACGTAGCCGAAAGGGTCTTGGCGTCCAGATCCCAGGACAGAAATCCAGCTAACACACAAGCCGCGTCGAAGGAAACCGTGCGGTAGCCCCTTATTGCCCGCTGCGCCACCACCACCACGCTGGCCTAGTGCGGGTTGGCGGATTTACATCCTATAGTAATATTCACTGCACTCATAATTTTAAGATTTTTCTTATTAAGTCTTATTAAATTTTTTGACAGCCTCCGGGCGTAGTTGGTTAGACGCCGGCTGTGAAACGAGAGGCTGCGGATTCGAACCCCGTACCAAAAAAAATATTTTTGTGAACCACAGGTATTTGTTTCGGATCTGGGTGTTTGTGAAACTGAAATGTCTCTGTTCCTGATATCCACGACACAAGACTTGATCTTAGTGTGGGGTCGGGACTATGTATGTGACTGTTGGGTGTATTTATTTAACTTTACAAAATATTTTATAAACTGGCAACCTTAAAATAACAGTGAGTATTCCCAACTTGAAGTGCGCCATGTTGTAGCAGATATGGCATATATATCTGCTACAACATATATTATATTTTCTACTATAACAAAAGTCTTAAACTGACATTATCAATATTAAAACATCGGATGTTTGAACGAATCTCAAAACTTCCAAACACAAATTACTTTTAAACTCAATTACCAATAATCCACCAAACTCCAATAAAACAAACCAACCACGCCGTCAATCATAACACCCCAAGTCCAATGAAGCCGTCACAATCTGAAGATGATTTTAATAAACATCAACATACCCCGGAACTGCCTTCCAATATCCAAGGCGTATGCAAATCAGATTTGGACCCATTTCAGTCGCTTCCATCGTCCGATGGTTCCATGACGGACGGACAGCTGCTACAATATATATGCTAATCGACCCTTCACGTATTGCTACCTACTGTAACGCGTATGTGTGATTTTTCAGACCTATTTTTACATTGGAATTGAATGTAACGTAAAAGTGATGTAGATTGATATGTGTAGTGATTAAGAGTACATCGAAATGTGTGTGTTTTTTTTTTTGGTATGGTTCCGGCAAACAAGCGAACAGGTCACTTGATGGTAAGCTATCACTGCCGCTCACGAACATCCTTAACGCTTGCATTATGGATGAGTTGCTGGCCCATCAAAACAGGACGAGGGAAGGGATATTGAGTATCTGGGTTGTCAAAATATAAGTTGGATTTGATCATCTCTGCCTGCTGCCATGACATATGGGTGTGAATAAATAAAGGAGAAAGACCATTTTCCTATGAAAGTTAACATTAACGTCGCGAAGATTTCTGTGCCTCGATGAAACCTACTTCATTGAGTTGATGAACTTGAAGTCCAATTAAAATATTTTTTGTTTATCTACATCTACGAAAAAAGAAACTATAAAAAATCTGTCACCCGGGATAAAACAAAAAAACGTTTAAGGACAAAACTTAAAAAATGCTATAATTAATTTTAAGCAGTATCAGGATCGAGATCAGCGATTTTTTTACCGATACTATGAATGGCCATTCCTCTTTATGAATGATATATGCGCAAAGAAAAGCAAAACATCGACATCGACCTGTCTGATATAATTTGCATCCAACCACTTCCCAGAATCTTTATCAGGTCTTCTGCACTGAGTCTGATGATGGACAATGATAAAATTTGCTTTTATTTATATCTGGTGGTGTCACAAAATCGCTTTTTTAGCAAAACAACAAGACACACAGTCGCGTCGTAAATACAGTAAAATCGACGAAAAACCAATTAATTTAATATTAACTTACTTAAAAACTACATGCAATTAACTCTGAATGGTTTCCCGACTTTTTACACATTAAAGAACTGTTAACGTGGCCATAAAACCACCGAATTGATTTCAGTTGGATGTTATTGTTAAGTCCCTGATTTCGCATTACATGAAAAAGTAGCCCGATTGAAATTTAAGTAATGACTATTTACCGTAGTTTAATTAATTTTTTATCTACCTGCTCCCATCTCACATATATTTTTAATTATATTTACAAGGGTATTAACACAGAGTACATTTTACATGGTATTAAATTATACTGAACGTATAATTTTCAAGTCTTTAAATTTCAAGTCTTTAATCTGTGTTTCGGTGTAATCTTTCTTACTTAATACATTACGAAAAAGATGATCAATCTTGAATCTGGTAAAGCCAACAAATATAATTACTAATCTCACAAATCTAATATTCTACACCTTTTAAATCAGAACATAAAAATAACCGGTCTGCAGACCTGAATGTAATTAGAACAATTGTTTCCGTAGACGTTCTACACTGCACCAAGTTAGCTCGTCTATCATATTAATGACCTAAAGTGGAACTGGAACTGGTAATTTCAATCGAAATCCCCCGGTCCAGCTCGAAGATAAAGGAGGTGAGAATGGCATAAGATTTAATCATTACTAAGTCTACGCGGTGTCTGCTTTATGACACGTTTGGTCGGGAAAAGCTGTATGTAACAATATTTTTTATTACCAACGCAGAACTGTGTGCGCATGAGGCGTTTACATCGATTGCATAATTGTTTTGCACTTTTTTAATTATTTTTTTTATGATCTGTCTACTCACTTTTGTATTTTCTTTTATTTTTTATATTTATTTTTAATGTATTATTGTTTTTGGCTGGCTTGACGCCCGGACGTCACTTAAGGTGTCCACTGAAAATCAGCGTTATGTTGTGGTCTGCACCACATCATAGCATCAGCTGAGTGGACACCTACCAGTCACAGCCGCGACCAGTCTTTTTTTTTGTATTTTTATTCTGTTTTATATTATCAATGCCTGTGTATGTTGCGACTGTGACAAATAAATCGTATTTCTTTCTTTTTCTTTCTTTCATTTCAGTTCCTGCGCGGCTAGATAAGATTATTTCTAATAATGTGCTGAATTTATTTATAGTCTTATATTTTCAATGTAATATGTTTTTTTATTGCACTTATTGGCGAGACGAGCATGCCTTTTGCCTGATGGTTAGCGATACGACCACTCATGAACAGTAGCAAAACAAAAACATCTTGAATTACAAAGCAATGCTTGGCATTCCACTGCACTCGCCATCCCACTCATAAACACGTAGCATAACCAAAAACATCTTCAACTCAATATCTCCAGTAGTTACTCTGACTACTATGTCGTTCAATCCGAAAAACAACAGTGCATTTACACTGCTATTTATCAAGACAAATAGACATTGCTGTGGTACCAACCCAAGCTACCCTTTTATTTTTTAACCGACTTCAAAAAAAGGAGGAGGTTCTCAATTCGACTGTATGTTTCTTTTTTTTTTATGTTTGTTACCTCTTTTCTCTGTACTGCGTGAACCGATGAATAATTTGCTTAATGACTTGACAAGCCAACAAATCAAAATATATGCATAACATATTGAAGGCGGGTCGCCCAGTACCAAACATATAGATATTTAAATTAATATAAGGCATAGGTCCTACATGTTTGGTACTTGGCGGCCCGCCTTCAATATGTTATGCATATATTTTGATTTGTTGGCTAGTCAAGTCATTAAGCAAATTATTCAACAAGCACAAGTTCCATGAAATAAACATTATTTTTTGCTTTGCAGTGGTACTTATTATTTTGTTATTTTTTGGTTTTTAGTGATTTTTTGTTTTGAAGTCGGTTTTTATTTTTTTTATTAAAATTTTTATTTATTTTTTTCAATATACAATTATAATATGTGATGTCTTATTGACTTCTACTAAATTTTTACTTATAAGATATCTCTCTAGACATTACAATGACTTGATGTTTTTGATAAATTAATTAATATCGTCCTAACTTACGAGTATATACCCAATATGATAATTTTAAAATTATATTATAATTTTTAAATAAATTAAGCTTATAATTATCAATTCTCAGAGTGAACATCTAGCCATATAAACCAATTTATATGAGAAGTAAACACAGGTATAATAAATTTTAATTAGACGTACGTCTAATTAATTGCGGTGTTTCATTTTTCTTAATAAGAAATAATATATGTTATTACTGACTCAGCTTAATCTAACAAATTTTATAGTCTGTTTTTTACTTATGGAAAACGTCTCTTCTTTTTATAAGTAAAAGTTAATCAGACGATAATAACCCATAGAAACTGGCCGGAATAGTCCAATTTCAACCCTGAATAAATTTGCAAGTATCGGCGGGAGATAAGGCATAACGCAAAAACTTTATGTCATTTTAAGCAGACATTGTGACCATAAAAGGACCCCCGTTATTATAAACTCTAAGCATTAGCGCAACTTCACTGTCGTACGCAATTTGGCAAGGTGCAGACGGAATTATATCGTTGTTTAAGCTTTTTGTATTTAGTAGTACATGGATTTTACGTCCTCTTCTTGTGTTTAGTGGATATGGAGTATTTTTAACCGACTTCAAAAAAAGGAGGAGGTTCTCAATTCGACTGTATGTTGCTTTTTTTTTTTATGTTTTTACCTCGTTTCTCTGTACTGTGTGAACCGATTTCGACCATTCTTTCTTTGATTGAAAGCTGGTGCTTGTCGTTTGGTCCCATAAAAATATGGTGAAAATCTGATGAATATCTTCGGACTTGGAGAGGGGAACTCCTTAAAACTAAGTAGGATTCCAATGGTTCTTTTTGCATTAGGTTAATTATAAAAGTAAAGTTACAGTGAGAGACGGAAAAAGGGGTGGGGGTGAGGGGGGGTAGGTGATAAAATTAAAATACACGTAAATTCTAATATCTTCGGCAGCTTTTAACTGATTTTAGTGATTTCTTTTTCATTGGAAAGAATGTATTGACAGGTTGATCCCAGGAACACAACATGAAAATCTGATGATCATGTTCGGACCTGGAGTGTAGAACTCTTCAACATTTAGTAGGATTCCAATGGTTCTTTTTGCATTGGGTTCACTATAAAAGCTAAGCTACAGTGGCGGAGGGAAAAGGGGGCAGGGGCAAAGGAAGAGGGGGGGGGTGGAGAGAAAAAATAATAAACAAGTGAAAACTCCAATTTCTTCGGCAGTTTTTAGCCGATTTTAGCGATTTCATTATCATCGGAAAGAACATATTCCTTGTGGGGACCAAATCTTCTTAATTTAATTTCCTATCAACACTAAAAAGATAAAAATAACTAAAATTTTTAATAAAAAAATAAAAACCGACTTCAAAACAAAAAACCACTAAAAACAAAAAAATAACAAAATAATAAGTACCACTGCAAAGCAAAAAAATAATATATGTTTCATGAAACTTGCGCTTGTTGATTAATTTGCTTAATGACTTGACTAGCCAACAAATCAAAATATATGCATAACATATTGAAGGCGGGTCGCCCAGTACCAAACATAGATATTTAAATTAATATAAGGCATAGGTCCTACATGTTTGGTACTTGGCGGCCCGCCTTCGATATGTTATGCATATATTTTGATTTGTTGGCTAGTCAAGTCATTAAGCAAATTAATCAACAAGCGCAAGTTTCATGAAACAAATATTATTTTTTTGCTTTGCAGTGGTACTTATTATTTTGTTATTTTTTTGTTTTTAGTGGTTTTTTGTTTTGAAGTCGGTTTTTATTTTTTTATAATCTGTTGCGATTGCGACTCGACAATTATAGCAATGATATTCTTAATAAGATCACCGATGTTTTCTTTTTACTTGTACATTTAAATGCTAATGTACCGCGTCTTGGCTGTTTAAATTTGAAGTTAGGTTGATAAGATTACTTTTGTTTAAACTTTTTCAGATTATAAGGCGAAAAACTATTTCAAAATTGACTTCATTAAACCTATTCATAACACATCTTTAGTAAACAGTGATTATATTTCGGATGAGGCTTTTTTAAAAGAATTGCACTCTTATTGAATTAATTGCCTTAAATATTAATTAAGAAATTTGGTCTTAAATATATTTTTGATATTCATTAGTGGCTCATTGCTGCACAAACGTCTATAGTTTTAAACGGATCATTTATTAATTCAGTATCTGTATGGCTGTATGAGCCCATATACATCCCACTGCAGGGTACGGGCCTCCCCTACTACTCTACTACTCCCCACATTTGAAAGTACGATTGAGAGAGGTTAGGCCTTAATTACAGTCCACCACGTGGGGTTGACGGATTAACATACCATATAAATTCTTACAAATCGCTATGGTATGTTTCCGCACTATTTTTTTTCAACGTTTTAGTGCATGTTGATTGACAGTCAATGCACATATTATGACTCCTAAAACTTAGAGGTCTACCCTGGGATTTTAACCGACAACCACCACGACGCCACCACGTTTATTAATTCAATGTAATATAAATAAATGAAATGACACCAATATTTCTCATTAAACAAAATTCGCACTATAACACCCACATATCCATCAAAATGTCATATTTCATGTTTGTCTGTAAATAAACACTCGTAATTATTATTTAGTAAATCAACACAATTGAAGATCTCTATATACAAAGCAAACAAGGTATGTTTACGTTTATCATTCGTAGTAAACCGAGATACTGTTAACTGGTGTTTGTTTTGGATGATTTCCATCGTGGTAGTTTCACAACCTTTGTCTTATTCAATTTAAAGTTATTGATTCGTACAGCAGTGTTTAAGGTTGAGTCAATGTTAGAATCATCTGTAACCACACTATAAGTTTATTGACAAATAAAACAAACGCTTGAGTTTTGAAGGTTTACAGAAATATTTGTCTCTGTATTGGTATGGAACCCGTGGCCTCTTATTTCATAGCCTGCGTCTATCCAATTGCAACGCAGAGGCTGTTAAAATATTCAAAGCTTTCATTTTTCGACTAGGCATTGTGATGGTAAAATAATTTATAATATCTAAACTTATTTCCAAAATGTCATAGTAGTTAAGTCTGCAAGCTGGGAAAAAATCCAGTTCCGAGCGTTACATGAGATTTTATTCCAATCTAAAACCCTATAAAACGACAGTGGAATACAGGAACTTGAAATTCCTACGTAAGGAATATAATATAAATCCAATATTAAAATACCTAGTCTTCAAAAAGTTTTATCGTCTTTTTTTAAGATCCATAATTTACGTCATCAAAATTCGCGGCTACAAATACCGAAACGACTTCACACCAATTCCCGCGTCCGTATTATAAAGTTATGACCCAATTTATATTCACAGCCAGCGATAGTTACTTCTAGAAACAGAACACTGCGACATCTAACACTTAGTGTCCCGTCGAAGAACACGCAAAGTAAGTTATATTAGCTAGATAATGAACTTGAAGAGATAGTCTTTACGACAGACTGTTGCGATAAAAATCGAGAGTTGAAGCCAGAGTACACCTTTTTAACTAACAAATTACATTACGTAATGGTTCTTAGATTTACGGGAACGTTTCACATTGAAATCAAACTATTTGTACGGGTCTTATTGTGGAATTGGTTTAATTTTAATTTTTTGAGCTTCTGTAATTTTCGATTACTTTACAGCTTTTAATACAGTACTCAACTAAATCCGCTACAAAATACTTAAATATTATTTTATTTCAAAATTTCATTACAAAATTACAGTCATTGTAATTTATGATGATGCTGTGAGAGTGAAGGAATCGACGAATCAACGAATATATACGTATAATCTTTTTTGAGAATATAGAAGATTTTGTTAGTAAAACATAATAAAATCACGACCGTCAATTGAACTTATCTTGGTTAAATGACACTAAAACCCTTCCTAAATGAGAGGAGATATTTTTCAATCAATAGTACAGTACTCAAAAAGATTGATCCATCTATTGTAAAAGCAAACCCAATAAAATTCAACAAGTAATAGATCACAAAGAACCTATCCGTATCATAAATGTCCCTAAAAAACCTAATCCGCTGATTCAAGGAACTCCTAAATAATAGAGCCAACAATATCATTAAATTAGAAAAGTTTTGCTCCACCATTACCAAGATAAAGCCGATGGTCCGTCTGAAAAAAGGTCCTGTTAAAAGCTTCTCGTCGATTTTCTGAATGACTACCCAGTTTCTTTTTAGGTATTGTTTTATTTTTCTACTGGCCCTTTGGGTCGAGTGGGGAGGCGTATCCGCTCTAATAGTAATAGAAGCCGTGTGTTTATTTCGTTCTTGATTGTTCCACGAATTTGATTCTTTTTAGACCGACATGAAAGTAACACATCATTTTTTTGTTTTTGCTCTATATGTTCTACTAATCAACCGATAGTAGATGCATGAATGGTATTGATGATGATGAATGAATTGCGTCATGTTCTGTTGGAAATTGACCAGCCGAAGCTGCTTTCGTGGTGGTCACAGGTTCAAATCCTAGGAGTTTTCGAAGTCCTGTGTGTATTGGTAGTCAATCACCACGCACTATAATGTTGAAGGAAAACATCTTGACAAAACCTGCATACCACAGCGATTTGTATGGTAAGTAATGTCCGCCATTTCGGCACTTGGCCAGGATGGTGGACTATATAGCCTAACACCTTGCACTACTACTCTCGTTTGTAAAGATCGTGCCCTGCATGGGACGTATATGGGCTAATACAAAACAATAGAGAATAGAATGTCATCAAATTACCTATCGTCGGTCGATATAATTATGTCAATCTTATTGTACCTGAATATAAATAGAATAAATGATAATTATGGCAAAATGAACAAGTAATTAATTTTCTCATTTAGTCATTCCGTGATATAAAATCTTAGTATCTACCGCAGTGACCCCATTGCGACAAACTAACAGAGGATATCTTGCTACAATCATAAATTGGAATTAATTGGTACACTGTTCCGTTCTAGTTACGTCCAATGGCTTTTATTTACACGATAACGGTTAAAGGTCCCAACAAATGAAGAGTCTCAAACTTGTATTCAAAGGACAAAGTTTAAGGTATCCTATGCACCTCTAACTTTAAATCTATGAAAATAAATCCGTAGGAGAACAAAGGTTACTAACACAGCCCATAGGATAAGGAAGTTAAAGTGGCAGTGGGCCGGGCACATAGTTCGTAGAACCGATGGCCGTTGGGGCTGAAAGGTTCTAGAGTGGAGGCCACGTAAAGGCAAGCGAAATCTCAGACGCCCGCCTACAAGGTGGACGGACGACCTGGCTAAAGCTGCAGGAAGTCGCAGTAGAGATCCTTGGGGGAGGCATATGTTCAGCAGGACTTTCTGTGGCTGAGATGATGATGATGATGACGAATATTATAAAGTAATAAAAATAAATCGATACTTTGGAGGTTAGGAAATTCTATCAAATATAATTCATCATGATCATGATTTCAGCCATAAGAAGTCCTTCGCTGAACACAGATCTTTCCTAATAATTTTCAGATCGACTTGTTGGAAGCGGCTTGCATTCAGCGACTTTTGCAACCTTAGCCAGTCAATTATAATTACTAGTCTACAAAATGTAATATTCTTGGAACAATAAAAAATAGGAGCCTATAATTTATTCCATCAATTGACTCCATTATTATTTCTGTAGAAACGCTTAATCTGTTCTAGAATATTCATCAAAATATTTGAAAGTCAGTGGCATAGATTAGAAAGGAATTATTTAAATTTATTTTATGTGGAGTTGCCCCAAATTTTATTTCAATGTAAAGTAATTGTGATTTGATTTTTATTCGACAAATATTCGGCCGTGTGCCACTTTCCTTAGACTTCACATGAAACAGTTAAGAACAAAATTCGTTTTGTCTCAAATTTCATTACGTTTACTAGAAAAACAATTTGAGAGAAATGAAATTTCCCAACTAATTCAATGAGCAAAGTTTGAAAATGCCGAGTGTTTTGCTTTAAACATAACAGAGGGAACATTGTAACAAAATTGTGGTTTTATGACACTTTTAGAACATTTCCCAACCGCAAGAATAGGTCCAGTAAAAACTTTTTAGTTGTTCATTTCTCGCATTATATTTAAAAACAATATTATCACATTTTTTCATCAGGATAAATATTGTGGTCTCACTTTTCAAAACCGTTACGGCATGTAAATTTATTTTTTCCTGGTTAAATTTTTATATTAGCTAATCGGCTTTATAGGTGTAAGCCATTTCAACATCTCATATGAGTTGTCTGGAATTGAAATGTTATCCTAGCATGACGATTGGCTTGCTATTTACCATCACATAGTGGCACGAAAAAAAAAACTATGGTAAACTGAGTAGCTTTAAAGACCCCTCTGCCTGACCCTTCGAGGAAAAATCATAAAGCTTACGTTAATGATAAATAAATAACAGCCAACAGTCATATACATAGTCATGACCCCACATTAAGATCGAGTCTTGTGTCGTGGGTATCAGGAACTACGAGAAACTTTTTGATATCACAAACAACCAGACCCAAAAGAAATATTTATTGCCTATACGTTGCCCACATACTGTCTCTTTCTTCTTCCCCAGGATGTCTATGGAAATAAATCAGTCGCAAGGTTTCCCATAACAATCTGTTGGAAGTGGTTGATATCCTTTACCTCTATTAATAAATTATTATTACCGTACCACTAAATAGAACTAGCATATTCTATTGTCGACATAATTTGTATTCGCCTATGTTCCTTTCATTTCTAAGAATTCGATGCTGGATTCGAAGGCGCCCCGCACCTGTGTCTCAGCGATACCACAGCCCGCATTACCCATTGTTACCAGGCTCCATTCAAGCCATTGTAAGTGTAAGAGGCTTTCCTCGTAAGTTTCACTCGTCAACTTGAATATTAAGATTTTTTTATTAACTTTGTGTTGACTGTGGTACGGTTGAGGAGGTTTACTGTTCTTGCTTGATTCTACTAAACACTAAACATTTACGTGGTCCTGTTATTTAGATAATTATAATGGTAATAGTGGCGGACTTCAACCGGAATTCCGTTATGTCGGCTTAGTGTAGGTTGACAGTTCTCATACATAACTCATAAACATACATAAACTCACGCGTTTTCCTACAAGGAATAGGCAGAGGTACTGCCAGGATATCCACTTTTCACCTTGTAGGTTCCGTCGTACGATGAGATAGAGGGCAAGCCTATCGTCATATCGGGCACAAATTCCTGACTCTGTGCTGATAGAAAAATCCAATCAACTAAACTAGGATTCGAACTCGAGACTACAGCTCTGCAATCATACCGTTGTACAACCGCGTCACCGAGGCAGTCCCACTCATCTGTAAAGAGATTTTTATTGATATATCCCAGCTATGCGGTTTTCATCATTTTATATTTTTCTATCAGTTACATTGATTCATTCTAATTTGGTACCCTGAATTTCAAATACAATAAAGATAATTATATTCTATTGGCTTAAAACCATCTATTTTTGTTATTATTCTTCGAATAGAATATTATTCGTAAAACTAGCCGCGTTAGTAAATCGCGTTCAAAACGCTTAACTTATCCCCAAAACTAGCGGCTGTCAAATTTTCGATTGCCGAGCTAACTTCGGCCGTATTTCATAGCGATGAAACGATGGCTTTGCGCGCGATTTATTAAAACGTGCCTCAGGTTTTAAGAGACTTTACCAATGAGCAAATGAGCGTTTATAGTGTGCAATGTGTTTTTTGAACAAGGACTGATGACAACTATTGGAAAAACAGAGAAATGAATGGATTTAATGAAAATGTTGATTATTAATTGTTTATACTGGGCACGACCACAGATTCAGAATAATGTGACTGTAATGCTATTGTTGGTATTTTCATATTGTTGCAATCGAAACGGAATAAACACATAACAAATCTAATTAAAACAATTATTGATCGTACTTTTACCCAGCAACCTGTAAACTTAGAAGAATTTTAACTAAACACAAAACGCGATTAACCAAACTAAAATATATCTTACTAAATAGTCAAAAGTGCCGTAAAGTATTTACTCAAATATTTTCTACGGCGTGCTTAAAATGACAATTTAAAGGGCCGCTCGAGATGTCATAAGTGGTCGTGTACCGGAACCGAGGCGAGGCGAGCGGTGTGAAGAGCGGCGCCGGTAACTGAACGTAAATCTTACACACAAATGGGACAGTTACCAACTTATTTTGAGAAAAGTATTAAATAAAATTCTGGGATTTTTGTAGTTATAAGAATCATTTTATGATAACTGTTTTTTCATCTGGGTAGACTATGTGGAAATCTTGTCACAATGACTCATAAAAAAGTGGTTTTGATGCAATCTGCAATTTACGGTATCGACCAAATCGGCATAATTCTGTCGACCGATAAGAAACATTAATTATGATAATTATATCGCTTTTAAATATATATATTTTTATTGCTCTCCACTTAACATCCGTGCATTCCAGCATTATTTTCCTGCCCATATAAAATACAATATCTGAATCAAATCACAATAAACAATCCCAAACTAGTTTTGAATGCCAACTGTTCACAAATGCTATCACGAACTGAAATTTATTTCTCCCATAAATAATTCAATTTTGAAAGAACATTGGTAAAATCATTGTTAATGCAATTCTTAAGCGTCTATAAATTTCATTTATACAAATATTAATAATTAATTTCCTAAGTAATTTTGGTGCCTAGCTCACGGCGAACCTAAGCCTGAATTACGAAAACACATTTTTCGTAAAACTCTATTGATATTTGCTTTAATTTTATTGGAGAGGCGTCATGTCGTTTCAATGTTGCCATTTTTAAAATATATGCTTGACTGGCTTTCTTGCAGTATATTTGTCAGATAAATAATATCAAAAAATAGTGCAGAGAAGTGAGAACAGCAAAATAATCACTAATTAATTAATTAATTAAGGAATAACAATTTGCTTCTGTCGCCCGACAGCGCTATTGTGAAAATAATAATGTATAGTTGTCCCCTCTTTCCTTTTTATTTCATTGCACATTATATTACTATTAGATTAATAATTACTCGATGTTTAAATTGCGTGTAAAATATATTTTTTTACTTTTATTTGTGGGCCATAACTTTGCCTCACGGCAATATAAATGGAACTAAAATACCATTAACTACCCACAGAGTTTGACAAGATATAGAAAATCTGTAAAACTTTAAAGTGGAATATCTTTTTTCCTAGGCTTGCTACAATATTAAATCTTAAGAAATAATTGTTAAGGAATCCGAAATCTATATTTTAAAATATTTTTCATCTCAATACACACAAAAAAAATACAACAAAAAAATGTATGGAGGATTATCATTGTTCTTTGTGTATTTAACTCGTACATTTACAAAGTCGCCACTAAATCTGAGTTAATGCGGGCTCTTGTCACCTCTACCTCCAGTTTGTCTAGACGGCGAAAAATTTTCATATTTGCCACTCGAGACGGCATTTTACTCTTTTTGGGCTCCCGAAAAAACTAACTTGCGACGGAAATACCTAAATGCGATGACATGGAGGGTGTAAGAAATGTGAAATTAAAAATGCTGGGTATTTTAAGCTGTTTATTCGCTAGTGCATTTTGCCTTGCAACGTGAAAGTAGAGTTCGTTGGTGTTATGAACAGTGGAGGAAAAAATGATTTTTGTTACCACATCCTTCAATTTTTTTTCATTGTCATCACAACTGAACTCTCGGTTGAAGAGGAATTCCTTGCTCAATAGGTCATTTGATTATAATCTTTTTTTTTCTTTATTTTGCGTACAAATACAAATGTCATTATAATAAAACATTTATATCTAAACTGTATTATAGGAGCTTGTAAAATGACGTAGATATTAGTGTTATATAATAAAGAGTGTGAGCGTAGTGGGGACATCTTTTCGTCTCTTTCACACGCGCGTACTGTAATGCATAGTGATTAGTGACGTCACTAGTTTTCTTTTGCTTGTCTTTTCTTTTACTCCCACTACAAGATTACTAATTTGTTTAATCTGGATTTAATTTTCAAAATTCTTTCTTTTTTAGATTTTGGATATGGATAACTTTTGATAGAAGTTATCGACTTTGCGTCAATTTTTAGAACCGTCAGGCTGTCAGTTCAATTTTTAGTTCAGACTGAACACTTTGAGTGCGTTATACAGTTTACTTCAAACTGTTATTTTCGGTTTTGGATGCAAACACTTCTTTTATTAATACACTAAATAGTCACACATTTAGTCCAACACCATTCTGAGATCGAGTCTTCTTCGAGAAGCTTCGAGAGAATTTTAGTCTCATAAAAACACAGAACTGAAACAAACATTTGTGGATCACAAAAATATTTGTCTTTTAGGTTCGAACCAGGACTCACGTTAAACAGCCGGCATTAAACAAACTGTGCTACAGAGGCTGGCTTCTTTCAGATGTATTTTCATTAACGAGTCAGTAAATAAACACCTAATCATTCCATGGAACTCTAGGCACACTGCTTAAATCGAAGGGTCCTAACAATTTAGTTAATACAAACATACACACAATTCCAAAAGTATCGCTGAAACTTTAATATCCAAAAAGAGGTATTTACCTATTCAATTACCGTAGAGGTCGGGAAATTGCTACGTTCCCTTTCACAATATGCTCCTTCACACACGTACTCGTATTTAGCTCGTTCCTACAGAAATGACCTGCGTAAATCGTGTAACAAATAAATATGGACCCTAGAAATACTTTAGTGCGGGTTCATGTATTTTTTACTACAATAAATTATATAATCATCACGCCTATATCTCACAGGGGTAGGCACAGACTTTATGGCTACTTGGCTATATTCCGATATGGTATTATACTTTCGTTTCATAAGCTTTCATCAACCTTTTAATAATAAGCATATGTATAATAAGGTTATTAAGAAACCGCGGGTAATATGCGTACCGCATATTTGAAACAGACCTTGCTTCCTTTTAAACCCACGAGTGAAAAAATACTCTTATCAAATGACAATCTAAGGGCTCATTCACACGAATTTCAACATTAAGTATTTTTTAAGACTATCCATGAAGTAAGAATTATCCGTAATTTTTTACCATTCGTGACGCGTGTGAACTCGGGCATATGAAATGCATTACCGCCGCATAAAAAAACGAATCGGCCTGGTGTGAATAATGTCTAACAGAAGATAATTTAAGAATTCCATTATCTATAATAATATCCGCAGCTTTATTAACAACCGATGTTATGCCTGCAATTTTCCAAATTACGCAATATATAATAGATTTACAACTGTATTAAATTGAATGGTCTTATACGTTTAAATCGACGACTGGCTATTACAGTTTATGAGGTTTTATCTTGCTCTTTCTATCTGAACGACGTTCATTACCAAGTATTTATTACAATCGTAGATTGGTGCCGTAATCGCAGTATAAGTCTCAAGGACTTCAGTCTTACAACTATTGCGTCAGGCGATCCAAAAATATCACATTTTGAAAGGAGTATATAAGCTATTTGGTTTTTATGTGTATAGGTTCCTTTACGATAGTTAATTTAAAGAAAAAAAATATACCGTTACTCTTGACTGAATTTTTGATAATATCTAACCTTCCTTCTTATGTACCTATATTTTTAGATCATTCTCCTAGGTCATCAGAAACATCTAGACTCTAGGTAATGATTAATAGTAGCTCTTTTTATTCCCTGTGCTACTGTTACTAAATCCTAGCACAAATGTAGTGATTATTGGGCTTCAAGAGGCTCAACAATTAAGGGTTCGAGCAGACAAATGGAGTCCCTTAATATTAATTTCTTTACTGTTATCCATTAGGTGAACACACTACTGGCTTAATTAAACTAATAACAAAAATAATTTGATAAAAATATAAAAAAATATGTAAGTATTTTTAACTCTTCAAATGCAGTATAAATCCGATTTGAGTTCAAGCCAGTGCATCAAAAACCAAAGAAGCATTTTATTTTATATTGCTGTAAAGTGTTACCGCGCGTGGTGTGACTTTACTTATATTTGCATGTATATTGGCATCGGTGTACGTCTGCGGCGCGTTGACGGCATGAATTTTAAAATTTTCGATTTGCACCCGCGTATTGTGCGGTTGATGTTTTGTTCAATTATTTTTTGTTTAAAGGGATTGAGAGGTGTCTGGTAAAAGGGCAAGATACGACGCTGTTTTACAAGAAGTATTTTTTTGAAACTATAAGAATCATCATTGGAATACTTATGGCGGTATGTGGATATGATACCTTGACTCTAAATTTTGTATTCCTGTAATTATTCCAGTTTCCATAAATTATATCAGAAGGTTTTTCGTTCCAAACATTTCGTTTGCTTCTTTTTTTCAAACATCTGCCTGACTACAAAGTTATTTACTTACTTCATTAAATGCTCAGATTTGATTTTAAGTCTGGCTGTTTTCCATTGAATTCTGTATTTAAAAATAAAATGACGTTTAATTACTTGGAGTAAGTTATTTCTGATCATAATCAAATAAAGCACTTGGAATAATACATTTGCAATATATTAAAGGACGAAATTCACTCAAGTACAAATAAACTACCAATAAAAATACATTAAAGAGAGATCAACTGTGAAGAATCCATTATAAACATAAAATAAAGAGGAAAAGACACCCAGAATAGGGAAAAACTATGGCAATAACGTTACTTATCCAACCAAACTAGTGGGCCTTAAAGACCATTGCTTAACGAGTCATGAAATGCTAAAATATTGTAGGGTTAACGTCCTAATTCTGCTACATGTACTGGAAGGGTTCTGTGGTATATATGAACATTTAATAAGTATTTTGTGTGATGTAAGAGTTTTTGTAACACACGCTTAAGAAGGGTTGGTTTGTGTTATGCCAATTGATATATGAAGTATTTTGGTAAAGGGTCTTACATTAAAGGTTGTATTTATGGTCGTATAGTTGTGACTGCTTTCAGGCTTGTTAAAACGTCGAAATAAAGGTTTGAATGTATGTATGTACTGGTATAATAATGAAATCAGATAAAGTTAAGAAATGGCTGGCAAGAGACTGATCATGTCGATATTATTTCATGTTAGATGCTCGGTTTGGGAGTCCATACTCCAATGGCAATAATTTCACACTCCAACAATTTAAAACGGAAACAAACAGCGTATAGGCGTGATCATGTATGCATTGTACATAGCGTATGAGGTAATTTATTAGCAACAAACTTTATAGCTCGTAATTAAATTAACCGGCGTTGGTCAAAAAGCAAGCTCAAGTGGGACTAGACTCGACATGTATGTCGCATGCCAGATGAGATGTGGGAGAAGACTAACATAGAACCATATACCACGTTATTGACCTAGATGCACGTGGTGAGATAAATTGGATGCGTAATCATGCCTTGGTCATATAAAGCCCTTGACCGGGATGCATGGAAGGCGAAAAGAGAGGTCTTTGCTCTGCAATGCTTGACATTCCCCTGCGCTCGCAATCCTGAGACATAAAATGTCAAGTATCAATTTTATGTCCAGTGGTTATTCTGGCTACAATATCCTTTAATCCGAAATATAACAGTGAATTTAAACTGCTGTTTGGCGGGAGAAATAGACATTGCGGTGGTATCCACCCAAATTCGACAGCCTCCGTGGCGCAGTTGGTTAGACGCCGCCTGTGAAACGCGAGGCCGCGGGTTCGATCCCCGCACCGAGAGAAATGTTTGTGCGGCCCACAAATATTTCTTCCGGGTCTGGGTGTTTGTGAGACCGAAAAGTCTCTCGTAGTTCCTGATACCCACGACACAAGACTCGATCTTAGTGTGGGGTCAGGACTATGTATGTGACTGTTGGGTGTTATTTATTATTTATTATTATTTAATTAAATGGCCTCTCAGATATGAGCCCTGTCACCAGTTAATAATAATAATTAAAAAAATGTATTTCCTTCTGTCTTACACCAGCCTCCTCTGCAAATCTGATACGCTCAGCTTAAACTTTAAACGCTCAATAGACCAACGTCTACACTAGCCAATCAAAGTTAATATTAATATTACAATTTTCCATATTCCTTTAAAAACTAAAAAGAAGATAGTTGATAACTTTGTTCATCGTCGACCACGTTTGACGTGCGGCAGTAAGTTGTTTAAAAAGGATGAAAGGAGTATGTAAAGTTATTCAATTTGCATCAGAAAGTAGGAGTGAAGTTTCTATGTTAGTAGGGAGGTCGCGTCAGCAGTTTGCCGGCTGGCTTCTTGTACCTAACTAGCTTTGAAATTCTGTTTAAAATGCGAGGGTCTGGATTCAATTCTTTTTGCATATTTTGTTCTTGGTGGGTTGAATGTGTAATATTTGTATGGTTTAAGTAAACGTAATATAGGTCAGTTTGAATATTCTCTTTCAAGTTGCTCAGGTCCAGATGTTACTGGGAAACCCGCAGTAGGACAACCTGTAACTTTGATATGTTGTACCGACTTCTCATAATATAAGTACAGTATTCATTTTTCCTCAAAATGTTTTCCAGCTATTATAAAGCAATATCAGTGCGTGGTGGCCTGTTGGTAAACGGACTAGACGCGACTGCCAACATGTTTACGGTGGTCGCGGGTTCGAATCCCAGGGCACACCTCTGACTTTTCGGAGTCATGTGTGTATTGATAGTCAATCACCACGCACTAAAACGGTGAAGGAAAACATCGTGAGGAAACCTGCATACCATAGCGATTTATAAAATTTCTATGGTATGTAAGTCCGCCAACCCGCACTAGGCCAGCGTGGTGGACTATATGGCCTAACCACTCTCAATCGTACTCTCGATTGTAGAGGAGGCCCGTGCCCTGCAGTGGGACGTATATGGGCTGATACAGATAAAGCAATAATCAAATAACAACGAAATTTGATAAAGTCTAATATTTTGGTAAATTACTCATTTATTACTTAATTCCGAAGAAAAACGTTTCAAAAACATAAACCGAAAACTCTGCAAAACGGAAAAAATAACTAGGCGTGGGATAAGGCCAGGTGGAGCGGACTTAATATCCATCAAACATTTGAACAATTGCCTCCGAGCTCACAGCTGACCACCCGACTAAATCCTCATTTAGTTCTACCACATATCACAATTTCCGCGAAAACGTTCTTTTTTCACACAGAAATCTTTTCTTTTCATATTTACGACTCCAATTTTACGAGAAGGCCTATTCTTTCGTTCCGCTTGTTTAAGAGTGGCATAAGTGATAAGCGATAACGATTGATGAGTAGCAAAACGTTTGTGAACACGTAAAATGTAGATATTATTTCTCTTAAATTATCACGAGTACTAAACGCACACTTTTATAGTTTTTTTTTTTTTATTGCAGTAAATGGCGAGACGAGCATGCCGTTCGCCTGATGGTAAGCGATGCGACCGCTCATGAATAGTAGCAAAACCAAACAGCTTGGCATTCCACTACGCTCGCCATCTTGAGACATAAGATGTTAAGTCTCAATATATCCAGTAGTTACTCTGGCTGCAATGTCCTTCAATCCGAAACACAACAGTGCATTTGAACTGCTGTTTGACGAGAGAAATTGACATTGCGGTGGTACCTCTCACATATGGGAGACCTACCACCAGTGATAGTTTTTGAACATTTTTTCCCTGGGATAGTTTGAATTAGGATCGTTGGTTTGTAAAAAGGTTGTGATTTTGCAATCCAAGAATGAATTAAAAATTCAATTTTTTGCATTTTTGATTGGTTTTTATATAGTTAATAATTAAGTAGGTGATACCCAGCACTGCAACTCCAGTCAACCAGGATCAATGGCCGTACGCATAGAATTGGCACTGTTTTGGCCCGCATTGAAATTAATCAAAAATAATAATAGGAGGAGGTGGAAGCGAATAAGTATTCATATCGATTTGCAATAAAATGGGTGACCAAAATATTGAGCTGAGAGGTCCTCTTAAATAAAGATAAACAACTGGTAAAGACAGATTTTAAGCACCACGAGATAAATAATTATGTGGGTTCTATAGTGTGAGATGCTAAATTTGGGTCAATTAATAGGTGTGGCAAAACTGACAGAAAGATCGGAAATTCTTTATAGATTCCACGAGGTCCGCATTGTTTGCAACAAAGATATTATTTGTTTATTATTGAATACAACGGGTTTATATTTTCATTGGTACAACAATCAAACTCTCTGAGTATATGTGCCATATGTATGTATATGAGCCTCTATACTTTCGCATTCCGTACCTAAACTTAACCTAAATTTAACAAATAACTTGTTCCATAGATAACATTCAAAGTAATAAATTATACATTATTCGTATTTCACAATCATCGTCAATTTGAGCTACCAAAAGTCAATGCTGTTGAATGTAGTAGATGTCTTAATATGTCTCAGGATGGCGAGCGCAATGGAATGTCAAGCAATGCATTTGTGATTCAATGTGTTGTTTGATTTTGCCACTTTTCATGAGCTGTCGTTACGTTTACCATCAGGCCAACGACATACTCGTGTCGCCATCAACTACAATTTAAAAAAATTTAGACTTGCCCCAAGGATTTATATTAGCTACCTGTTTGAATCGCCACTTTCATTAAGTCATCCGCTCAGCTTTTCGGTGGAAGACTGACGCAGCATTTCATAATACTTTATTATTACAATTACAATTACTTTTTTACAATCTTAGAATAGGTTTACAATTTAACATCTAAACATTTTAACCATGGTCCCCCACTAGGCATGCCTGGATCGGGAGCAATTAATTATTATTATTATTAACAATTTAATTAATATTATGGGTCATAAGCGAAAGCGTTTCACCTACTCAATCGCTTCCTCTCTTCCCTTGACCTTTATTGTTGCGTCACGTAAGTCATAAGGATCGGAGTCCCGCATAAAATGTGCATTAGTCCGAACAAATAAACGCTTTTATCCCCATACATTGTGACGAGATTTGTGGATGTCTCGCGGAACCATTGAGAAAATCGACAGTGCGATGTTTCACTGCTTCACATTTGCCTCAATGAAGAACAACTTGTCTTTTAGTAAAGCAATTTGTTTGTTTTTTCCAATAAAAGTGATCTTTTTAAACATATTTCAAATATAACCTGATTATGAAATCTATTTTACTTTAATTAGTTTTTACAATCAAATTGAGTCAGTTGAAAAACTTTAAATGTTTTCCGTACGTTTTCTAACACTTGTCTACCGAGCCATTTCACAGAAGATATATTAAACAAACTCTAGGAATTAGTCGATATTATATAGGAATATGTCGATTAGCAAGATTTGGTCACGTTTTAAGAAAGCTATATATATTAATTGAAAAATTGACAATACACAATATTGTCAATACAAAATATTTAATTCTCTGTTTTCTACCAAAATACTGTTAGGGTAATTTTATCACTGATGACATTAGATATTTCTCTATGCTATCGCATTCTTACCAGTAAAATACGTAGGAATTGGTGAAGTTGAAAATATCATACAAGAACACAAACCTTAAATAAAATACTAGTATAGCAGCACTCTGTACGAACCTCAAGTCGATCAAACTATTTCATTACTTCATCAAAGGCAAAACTTAATCATGACATCCAATGTGTTTTCCGATAATCTCCAATCAGTCGTAGTGACCTGCGAGATTCCCCAAGTCCAAAAGCAAATTATTATCCTAGACTTGCCTTAACAAATTCTACTTTATATAACCGTAAACCAAATACCATCTTACCTCCGAATACAAAATAAATGACTGGAGCGGTACACCGTCGGATATTGGTTCCGTATAAAATTACTACAGCACGTGGTTTGGTTTTTAAATTGATGGTATTTTGTGAAAAATATCCGTTTAAACTGGCGGGTGTAACATCTGTGAAGCTATTGATAAGCTTCGTTCAATTCGCAGCGAATTGATGGCGTCGTGTCTGTATTGTCTTAGAATGAAAGAAAGGTAGATTTGCTAGTACAAATAGCACACAAGGAGAAACAAACTAATGTTTGTTTAATTTAACAATGTTTATTTCTCCCGCCAAAGAGCAGTGTAATTGCATTGTTGTGTTTCGGATTGAAGGACATTGTAGCCAAAGTAACTACTAGATATATTGAGACTTAAGATCTTATGTCCAAGGATGGCGAGCGCAGTGGAATGTCAAGCATTGCTTTGTAATTTAAGCTTATCAGGTGAACGGCACGCGTCAGTGCAATAAAAAAAAGATACTATGACAAATAATAATCACGATCATCAATAATTACATTTTGATATTATAAAAATTCTGAGTTATACATGATATCAATGTGTTTTTTATACTCATATTTGCAGTGTGTTTATTTTTTTTAAAAACTGAATGAATATGTACAGTCATTAAACGTCTTGAAATTTAAGTTACGGTATACTTAACTTTACCAATACGTAGTCTTATGAAACTGATCCACTTCTTGTTAAAAGCGTCCTCTAAGAAGGATTGGATTTTGTCTACGATCTTGTCATACTATCCTTAGGCATTAATATCACTGAGAAATTGTTTCAAATACACAAGCAACTTTGAGGAGCCATAGGGCATTGCAATGGGTATTAAACTTTGAGTTCCGCCGGTTTGATCCCAACCAAATTAACCTCAACATTGTATGATACAAATTAAATTTGAGCATACTTATATTTGATATTATCAAAGGCATATATACACAGGGAGAGTGCAAGTAAAACAAAACTAAAGAGCCACAAGTGTATAAAGCAATATAAACTGAGGCTAAATTCCAATATAGTAATTATAAAAGTGCTACAATTTATTACAAGTAAAATATTATAGCTAAAGTTTAATGATTGGCTATAAAGAACAATTCCAAAAGTCTGTATCATATATAACACATTTGGTAAAATCGTGAACTTCAGTGACACGTACTAGAACTGTATAATGGTTTCTTAGACTTAGAAAGAAAGAAAGAAGAAAGAAAAAATATTTACCCGTATGGTACACATTAAAATAACTATTATTTACGAAATTGATCGCGAATTTGGATTAATTTTTACATTTTTTAATTTCCCGACGTTTTGATTACTTTACAGTAGTTAGATTTTTATTACGCATGTAAGATTTATTTTACAAAACAGTGAGAATTCCGTAAAAAATATATCTAATATTATGTGAGATAGGTCATGACTAAAAACGGAAGTCAGTTACTAAATTATTTAATACTATTATCAAAAATCTAAATAAACAAGTAGATGTTTATTCATACCAAAAACTTGTAGAAAATAGCTTGCTTAACATGAGAATTTAGCTCCGGACCCTAAAATCCCAATTTGATATTACCAACAAGAATACATACTTATATATTATCAATACCGTGATATTTCTGTAGTTGCCACTCAAAGTTGGCATCCAGTTTGTAAGGTAAATTATATCGATAACTTACGTAGAAGTAATTTAACTTTTGTTATTACTATCAGTCGGGACTGGAAAACCTCTGAATATGTCTTAGCTTGTTTCATCTACCTGTAAAATTTACTTTTCATCTTTAGTTTTATTCTATCTTATATGGAATTTTCAATTTTAACTTCGTATATGATAAACTGCTTGAATGATTCATTAGAAATATGCGCTTGAAGCCGGCATAATAGGGAATATATCGTCACTTTCCTTTTTAAGCAATAAATCGCCTTTCGGAAAAAATGCGGCAAATTTAAAAAGTCATTTTTTAAGTATTTTACCGATTTAGAGTTGATAAATTTAAAAAATATCTTTAAGGTATATTTCTATATTAATAAAGATTAAAAAAAACATATGTTGACTTATTTTGAATTCTGGTGCATATTCCCTATTGTCAATTAGCAAGAGTTTATTCAAGTGCATTGGAGGCAATTTGTAGCGCCAGTAAAATTACAAATAACAACCATATACAACATCAACATTTTGTATTAAAATATGTTCAAGAGAAATTAATTACAGCAACATATTCGTGTTTCACTACTATAATCTCGAAATTATGTTGAATTTTGTAACAGTATAATATACCAGGGTAATCAGTGGAATCACATGAGCTTATTATAAATATATGTTGTTTTAATGAGATACAATGTCTAGCAGTCGCAGAAAATAATTTAATGTATAAAATATGTCGATATGAGAATTGAGATACAAATGTCATGTTAGTATGACCACATAAAGAAGGTGAATAACAAATAAAAGTAACATACATACGTAGCAATTTCAATAGAAGTCAGTGGGAAACATCGTATTCAAACTCATAACTCTTGACAAAAGTCAAAAGTACCACTAAAAGTCGACGAGACTATAGGTATGCGGATATTGATAATATCTAATGAAGTGACAATAATATAATATCAGAATCGCACACAGTAAAGACACATTATATTCGGTGCTTACGCGTAGCGTAGGTGATACAAGCGTCATTTGTAATATTTTGTGTTATCTGATTGATGGCAACATTAATCCCCATTAAAAAAGGAGAAATAATGTTATTTGCAAGTTATCGTTAAAAAACCCGACGGATTACCTCCAAACAATACAACAAAGTTGCTGTTGCATTACAGTCGTTCAATGTACCAAACTCGTTATATTACAAAAAAAAAACAAGCAAAGTTCCAACTATACCCAGCGGTTGTAAACGCTGTTTACTTTCAATTCTTTTCTCATAGCTATTCTCCAAAAAGTAAAATACAAATAATTACTACCAACAACAGTACCAACAAGCCATTAGCGGAACAGAACACGCCAACCAACATTACCTCCGATCAAGCCGCGGTAACAAATGGCCAGCCCCCGTGGAAGAAACTTCCAGCTCTCGATACGAGTGCCGTAAACTTTAATTGCAACAGTTCGTTTATTTTGGTTCCCACTCGCCGCTGAGTGCTTTCTAGGAGTTTTGTTAAATGTTTCGGTACGGTGCCTTGCCTCGAATCTGCTAGTTTGATAGTCTAATTAAAGTATGACCGCTTTTTTAGTTTGCTTTAATTCGTTGCAGCGTTGGGCTGATTTAAAAATGTTTTATTGCTTAGTTTTTGATAGAAATGAATGGCGAGACGAGTATGCCATTCATCTGATGGTAAGCGATATGACCGCTCATTGACAGAAGCACAACCAAACAACACCACGTATTGCAAATCAATGCATCGCGTTGCTGCTGCGCTCATAATCCTGCGATATAAGATGTTAAATCTCAATATGTCCAACTTAGTGGGAGAAATAGACGTTGCGGTGGTACCGACCCAGATTGCCTTTCCCATATGACAGACCTATAACCAATTAGTGTTTTGATTAGTATAGCTAATAAACAAAAATCTGTAAATTTAATTAAATTGAATACACCATTAGTTAAGCGCATAAATATGGAATAAAAAAGTCAAAGCCGAACAACAACTAAGGTGGAACTTTTTGGTGCACGTAGATTTGCTTTCTAACATATTGCATTAGTGGGTCTTATCCTATCATTGGACTATAAAAATAAAAATTTATTTTATAATTACCAAACTTTATACCGGGTATCTCAAGACTGCTACCGAAAACGAAGCCGGGTGGTAGTTTTAGTGACTACAAACACAATGCAACTAAAAATTTCGCAAAGAAACGCGACAGTTATTTTATATGATTTTTTAAATATCGTTATTTTTGGGTGGTAAATCCATAGTTTTTGCTTAAGTAATAATTTAAACTCTTTCATACCTTAGATTATTTATAAATAAAAGGGTATACACTATTATTTTAGGAAAAAACGCATTTACCACCCAGATATGGTCATTGGAAAAAAATTACAAAAAAAAAATTGTCGCTTTTTTTCGCAACTTTTTCTGTTGTATTGTGTCTGAAGTCATTTAAACTACCACCCGGCTTCGTTTTCGGTAGCAGTCTTGATATACCCTGTATTTTCTAAAGCTGTTGGCGGGTAGTAACTAAACAAAACAAGCATAACGACTTGGACCTTGAGCCACCTTACAATTACCATAAATATAAAACCCACAAAGATACTAAATCACTCAAATCCAACCCAGATCCTGAAAACGCGAATATAAATACCATTTTATTAGGAGCACGCGAACGAAACATAAAATATAATATAGTGTTAACTTCCGTAGGATCATGCAAATTCTAAAGCATCACGCAACCACGTGTCGAGTGAAAGTTGACGGCATTAAGAGAGCTGGGTTAATGCAATTTTCGTCTCACCTCAGCGAGTACTTTATGGAGGGTTAGGCCCTTTACGTCGTTTAACCCTTGGGTATTTTGAATGCGGTGGATAGCAATAAGCGTGGCGGGGAAATTTTAAATCGAGGCTATTTGTCATTTTGATGTGTGAAAGTGTGATAAATCGCATTGTTGCTAGGTTAAGCTGTGTCATGATTGATCAAATTTAAGTGTTTTTGATGTTGCTAAAAATCCCTGACAGTATTTTTCAATGTAAATATACGAGAGCTCGGACCGACTAGTTTAATGAAAGTTTAGTTTTCTTATTCGAAGTGAGTTTAGGAAATTGTAAATTGGCTTGTCTATTGAAGATCCAACACTGATAGGAAACCTCTATGTAGCCTCTGAGGTTAGGTATAACAAGATTGCTGTATAGACTGGCTCAATTTGAGTGCGAGTATTGTCTCAGAGATGTAGGAACAAATTTGTAGTGGTGTATCGACTACTCGTTAAGGTTGTCAGATGTTGTATGACATCGTCGTTTCCAATTATAGGTATATTCACCTCTACGCGACAACCATTAACCAGGATAGTTATGTAGTTTTGATTTTTAAGTTTCTGTAAATCATCATACTTATTTTAAATATGCTTTCATAGCCTCCGCGGCGTAGTTTATAATACGCCGGCGGTGAAACAAGAGTCTCCGGGTTCGATCTCCGCACCAAGATAAATATTTCTGAAGCCTACATTTTATTTGTCTCGGGTTTGGGTGGTAGAGAGCTTGTTAAATCTCTGACAGTTGCTGATACCTACTTACTAATTTATTGATCTTAATTTGAGGTAAGAACTATGTACGTGACTGTTGGGTGTAGTTATTTATTTATGTCAGCTTGCTTTGAATGAGTTTTCACTGGTTGAATCTGAATTTTTTTACTGGTGGTAGGTATCTCATATGTGAGAGGCTGCCTGGGTGGGTACCACCGCAATGCCTATTTCTCCCGTCAAACAGTAGTTTAAATGCACTGTTGTGTTTCGGATTGAAGGACATTGTAGCCAGAGTAACTACTGGACATATTGAGACTTAACATCTTATGTCTCAGGATGGCGAGCGCAGTGGAATGCCAAGCATTGCTTTGTAAATCAAGGTGTTGTTTGGTTTTGCTTCTGTTCATGAGCGGTCGCAACGCTTACCATCAGGCGAACGGCATGCTCGTCTCGCCATTCACTGCAATAAAAAAAAAAAAAAATGTTTATGCATAATTTTACATATTTTGCTAATACCAGTAAAATTAACGATTGCCCCACCAGATTCAACATCTCTTATTATAGGTAATTCATTGCTTTACACAAACATATTCCACAGATTTTTCCTGTCATCTATTGGTTGCAACTTACATCCACAGTAATAGTTAATTATAATTAAATAGTTTTCCTAATCCGCTACCTCTTGTAACTTGCAGAATAAAGTTTTAAAGGGCTAGTTGACATTGTCCATTTTAGGGTTAATACGCAGGGCCAATTTAGAAATTTCAAGTAGTTACAGTACGACAATGCCGCATATTGTTTTCTCTTTGAATAATTTGGTAACAACTATTTCAGTCCCGGTTTCACAGTGTTTGCTAAGGCTCGATACTATTGTGTTTATGTTTACTGTCGTTGCGTAAACCAGTTCAGCCTAAATATAGTTATAAAATTAATGATACTATGTTTCAGGAAATCCTATACGAAGGGGTCAACTCTGTTCTCTAATTTACCGAAAGTTTTACGGCCTTATCCATAGTCATATTATACCCACCCTAATATATACACCCAGCAATCACATACACAGTGCTGACCCTACACTAAGATCGAGTCTAGTGTCGTGAGTATCAAAAACTACGAGACTTCTCGGTCTCATAAACACCCATATCCGAAAAAAATACCTGTAGTTCACAGAAATATTTGTTTCGACGCGGGGATCGAACCCACTGTCTCTCGTTTCATAGCCGGCGTCTAACCAACTGCGCCACGGAGATTGCCATATTTAAAACCAACTTTTATTACCGAATATTATATTTAAATCCTATTTTTGCTACCAAATGTTCCCTTTCAAACGACTTTGAATTTTCATTCTTTGAACCAATCGATAAATAAAATATATTTTAAAATTATCTATAAATAAGCTTGTTCAAGTTTGTACGAATAAATGGTAGAAATTTGTACTTAGCACAGCTGTCTTGTAAAACGAACAACCCGATTAAGTCGCTCGAACAAGTCAAAACCAAACGTGCAATTTTAAGTTTTCCATCGACAAAGCGATATCATTAGTTCTCTGCAAAAGTAATATTCTAACTTTACTGACTATGGACTTTGTCCAGTTTAGATATTTTAGAGTCGAGGAGTAATGTTACTCAATTTTTTAGCGAGGCTTGCCAAAGACCATGCTATTAAAGCTATTAGTAACGCGAAACAGAAAATTTATTTTCAATGATAGCATGTCATGCTAGTGACATATTTGTGGCTGGCAGAGTAAAGCTGGCCTCACTCCCTCACCTCCCTCATCTTAGGATGAAAAATAACTCTATGAAATTTTATTGTATTAATAGTATCACTGAATGATTCTAAATTTTATTTGATGTTCTATCTGATTAATATTAATTCAAAATCCTATGAGTAAAATTAAGCTTACTATAAAATTTAAATCCTCATTTTGAAATGCTATTGAAATCTAGTTACCCAAAAATAATACAGTGGAGGCATATTTCAGGATTCCTCCCTTATTATATTCTCCTAGATAATAACAATGATATTTAAATGGTTGTAATCCCGCCAAATCCCATCTGTTTTGCAAAAAGCGTAATAAGTAATCGCTTTAAAATAGGGAATGCTTACAGCCGGCAGTAGTTTGATAACTATTATTTTTAAAATATTTTTGGATTTCCCTGATGTCGAACCCACACTAGGCCACCGTGGTGGACTATATGGCCTGGCCACTCTCAATCATTATGGCGATTGTAGAGTTAGTATTATGTCTCATTTTCAAAAAATGGTTATTTTAGTTATTTATTTCAATTTCTAAAGTAAAATTTGTATTAATATTTTGTGTGGTCAAATATTTGCTCCAAACTATTTTTATAGATAGAAAACATGTACTTGAAAATTCTCCACTCCACAAATCCCTTCAAAATATTTTTCTTCAACTCAATCCAAATAACACAGTATTACTGAAATCTATCTAAAAACACCAAACCGTAACCAACTTACCGCGAGACTTTGTCAAAACACTGGATACACAAAGCATACGAAAAATCCTCCATAAAGGGTCCCTTTTGAGCGATTGTTTCATATCATTAGAAGGGCCGCAAACGTGGGTAGGATTTTCATATAATGTAATGCAAATCGGGCAGGTACATCGCGGTCCCGACGGAGGACTGTTTATTCTCGCTCGGAATTCTCTGCCAATTGTTCTAGCTGGTGAGTTGGCGGAAATCGCTAATATTTGCCTGTGGTTGCGTTATTTTGGGTGATTTCCAGGGTTTATTTGTTCTATATGTGTTTAGGATTGTTAATTAACTGCGTTATGTTATGTGCTGAGGTCTTATTTATATTCACGAGAGTTCATTATTGATGAGATGGATGGTATAATATAAATGCACATAATCATTTCCATTTAAGGACTTATTATGATTCACCCATGAACTATTTTGGTTTTATCAGTCATCAGTTATTTACAGTATGTATCCTCATACAGCTCAGATATAAAAAAAAATACCCACACAGTCACATACATAGTTTTGACCCCACATTCGAAGATCACCCCTAAGATTGGGTTTTGTGTCGTGGATATCAGGATCTACGAGAGAGTTTTCAATCTCACAAATACCTATACCCGGAAGAAATATTTCTGGGCCGCACAAACATTTCTCTCGGTGCGAGGATCGAACACGCGGCCTCTCGTTTCACAGGCGGCATCTAATCAACTACGCCACAGAGGCTGTCGAGGCATCTCCCATGTACTTGATATAGTAAATAGGTTTCAATTACCGAGCTTAAGTGTCAATACAATAATTTTGTTTGATTTATGTTGGTTTTTTATATTATTAACTTCCAAAAACGCAATCATCTGATTTTGCTCATTATTTACCATCAATAACGATTAATGTTAGCATTCAGTTATACAAAAACAATAAACCCGTTTTCCCTACCTCGTAATTAAATTAATAATTAAACATTAATGATGTAATGAAACTCAAACGTTGTGTAGGATATGGTTGCACATTAAATATTAGAGGAGCACGGTAGGCACGAATGTAGTAGGGCCCGGCAAGAGAATCATTAGCCAAGCAAAAAGTGCAGTGTGTAGCGTAGTTGGGTCGAGTGACTGTTGTGACCACGCCGCGGGACTACTTAGGATAAATAATATAAATAAATAAAAAATAAATCCAACATTCATACACATAGCCATTAAAATTAAGTATTTCATGCAGTTAACATTTTATAGTAAGAGCAAGGTATAATGTATTACTATGTAAAAAAGGTTTTGTTAAATATATTTAATAAAACTCTATGATTGTTTAACGTGACAGAGTAAACTTTTCACGGTGACTTATAGTGCATATGATAGACAGACAGGAAGAGATTGTGACAACAAAGATTGTGTTGTAATAAAAGTTTTAAATCCTGATAAAGCGGTGATTATGTCAATAAGCCCTAAGTTGACCTTTCATAAGGTACCATTTTAGGGATAAATTTAATACATCCCATAATAGAGATATAAACTCACAATTGTAGGCAGAGATGCCCACTAGATGTGCAACTCCAAGCTGCTACTGCAAGCTAGTGAATTTTGAAATCTTCATTAGATTAATTAATTCCAAGACAATAATTCCAACACAAGGTATGACTTATCACCTATCATATTAAGGAATAGGAATAGAAAGGAAAAATAAATCTTAGCGTCAAAGAACAATGGCAAGTGTCCATACATTATTTTTATTGACATTAAAATTAAATGTCTTAAGATGAAAAAAATCTCGTTAGCCTGAGGGTTAATTTCTAATTCAATATGTGTAATAATTGTTGTTAAAGAAACAGGGGAAAAATTGATATTCACACTATTCACATCAGAATTTTTGTGTTTATACACTTACGTCACACTACGAGTAAAATGGCTGACCGTGCTATGAAGTATTGTGTTGTCAGGAATATCATTTTATAATAAATAAAAATTATAATAATACACCCGTTCTATTAGTATCTTGTGTTTTTATTTATATTAGCTTAAAAAGTATATTTACACGTATAATTAATAATTACAGTTGATCTGCCGCAGTCTCAGTTGACAGTTACCTTCAATTCTCAACATATTTACTATAAAACAATCCAAGCATTAAAATAAGATCGATGATCATAACAAACATAACAAATCACACACAGTAAATATAAAAGTCCGTAACAATGCACGGATCACGCAGTAAAAACGCAGTATCAGGCTCCTTATTTCTCAATTTTTTTTGACTCAGTCCGGATTAAATATTTATCAACAATTCACGCAACGGAAACGTCAAAAGTCTATCTTTTTTTTTTTGCTGGGTTATCTATGTCAATCGTCAATCGATTGCTTTAAGTATGAGTCTTCTAGCCAGGCTCATATCATACTTTGAATGTACTTATTATTTAATACAGAAAAAATACTATGTGTTGTTCTATTTAAGCAAATAAAATATCAATGAAGTATCGCAATTTGTCAGTTATTTTACAAAATTAAAATAACTGACAAATTGCGGGAGTTTGCCAATAATATATTGAATGACAAAGTTATCTCGAATAACAGTACTTTACTAGATAGCAAACTATTTAAGTCGAATAAATATAAAATGGCAACACTTAGCCAATAATAGTTTATAAATCCGGAATTACTCAAATGGCTTTCCATTTTAAAGGATTTTTTTCACCCGGTTTGTATAATTCATATGATTATTTGAAAAAATGTACAAAAATATTGGAAATTGTTTTGTATGTATGCCACTTTAAGACACTCAAATTAAGATCAATCAAAAATTCGCCATTGTTCTTTCCTATATATTCGAGCGTACAGTTTTCTAGTTGTATTGTGTAAAATTCATGTTTAAAATTATTTCAAAAGTACATAAAAATATTCCTTATTATCTACCACGATCCCACACGCGTTGTACGGAATAAAAATGTTCTGGAAAGTAAAGCGATAAAATTGGCCAAGGATTTTAAAAATTAATTCTATAAGTGCACAGCAAACTGGCGAAGTTTGGTCTGCATTTTAAAAATAAGCTATAATATATCGTACTAAGGAGGGTGTTAATGTTAATTATTAGTATTTCCCTCCACAATATTTAAGTAATATTTGGAATTATACTATTATTGTTAGGGCTATTCAATTTACTGTCGCATTATATACTAAATTGCAGATTTTGAATTACATATCATTAACTGTAAATTATTTTTCTATAATATATATATATATTTTAAATGTATACTTATATAATATACTATACAAATTGTAAAATTTCTGTCGCTTAATGATTTGTTCTCTACTAATTATTATCTTAACTTTATAGAAGTTATAGAAGCTCCGACGATTTCAAGTAAATATTAAATTAAAGTAGAATTTGCATATAGGGGTCTTTGCACCGGTTATTTGAAGTTTACTCATTTAATTCTCATCTGACAAAATGGTTGTTAGTTAGATTATGGACAACGCAATCGAGGTAACCATGACCTACTTTCTTGTGCCAAGCAATAATTTTGCACACATTAATATATCACATATAATAAACGTCAGCGATCTTATGAATCTAATTAGCTAAGTACCTAGAAAACAATCTCTACTTTGTTTAAATTTAGCCATATTATTATTTTCTTTGATATCAAGGGAAATATAATGTTATAGTCAAGATATTCTTAGAAGAAATGTCTAGACATTATTTCTTTATTCGCATAATGAGTAATGAGTTATCTAATATGATTTTACTTCATATGCTCTTTATAGAAGAGTTTTCTTTTTATTTTTTATTCATATAACTGTCTTATTTTCGTACTTGTGTTATGCTTGCAATATATGGAATTTTGGATATTCATAAAATATAATAGTTTCAGCTTCAAGCATTAGAAAAAAAGTGAATTGATTTCGTTCACAGACAAAATCCTGTCTCCGAAAATTATGATATAACTACTACATCAGGATTTCTCCTAAAATTATTTTATTTTTAACCCACTTCTTATTTAATGCGTATCCCAATCAAATTACATTAAAAAATCCTTGTAAAAACGTCGATCATGGTCACCAAACATCGGCCCGTGGAGTGTTCACGTCGTTAGTAGACGTTAACGACACCACTGGGACGTGACAAGCGTTTTGAGATTTATTCCTACCTCGCACCGTGATCGTGTCTGTCTGTTTTGACCTAATGTGGACCTCGGAGGAGATTGGGGGGCGTAAGGGGGCTAAAGGGGCGTGAGGGGCGAAAAACGACAGCCTAACTACGTGCCATACATCGGGTGTTTAAACAAGTTTAGCTGGTGATAAAAGGAAAAAATGTACTCGTTTTAGCCATTACCGATAGTTTCGTTTTTTTTTTCACCTTTCGAATGTAGGGTACATTAAACACGAATAGAATCGTCTAAAACGTAAATGGTATCGTGTGAGAAGTTATTTTAAGTGTAAAGCCACGGCAAAAGTAAAAATAATCCTCTTCGCCGGTTCTCAAAGTGAGCGTCGCGCTTCGGGAGGAGATAGGGGTTCGTGGAATTCATTTTATTAATACTAAGATGGTTATGAGATTTTATTTTTGTAAATGAAGAGCCAATTACTCAGCGCTTTAATTCTTTTGTCGTTGGATTATTTGACTTATTTGGGTGAATGTGAAATGAAATAGTGTTTGTACATAACAATGTTATAGATTATTGTAAAAATATGATGATATCAGTCAAATAAAAACAAAACCGAAGGATGGTCAAATATTTATGATGTAGCTAGTCTAGGTAGCATTTGTGTCTACCCCATCTGGGAAAATGGCGTGAGTTTGTATAGTATGTATGTATGTACAGATTTCATATTTTTTTATTAGGTCATCCGATTTTTTTGCCACTTGAAAGCCATGTTCGCATAGTTAAACATCAATCCGATTAATTGCAATAAATGCTTTAGGTATTTATGACTTTATGTTAGACTACATTTAGTAAGTGGACGCTGCTACTCATTAAAATTAGAAGTATAAACAAATTAGGTGTATTGACGGGCTTTTAAAAATAAAAAAGGAGAAGAGATATTTAAAAATTACTAGGTTGACGGGAAACCCATACGGCAACAGAAAGACTATACTAAAACCATTAATTTTCTGCAAAACTTTAGTCTAAGTTGCCTGAACCAAGTTACTTCCGCTAAAATCTCCTTTACACAAGTTATGATTGATAAACAGCGTCTCGTGTACAGCAAAATATAACAAGATGGCTCGAAAGATTGAGCACCGGCGTTGCAGCCTTAAAATAACTTAGCTCGTACCCTGTCAGAGCAGCGCTGCACGAAATTCAAATACATTGCCACTTTTGTACGTACAATGCAGTTTGTAGCAAAAACAATTTTCCATCCTTTCGTAGCTTAAATTTTAAGCCATTTGTATAATTCATACGAGACATTTTAATTACTGTTTTCTTCCCGAAAGACAACAAAGCGTTTCGAGCAAGACTATTATTTTTAAATCTATTTCGAGTATAATCGTGTTTTCATTTTAAATTTCAGTAATTGTAAGTTGCATGTTTTTATTTATTTTTTATTATTATTGCTTTGAATGGCGAGACGAGCATGCCGTTCATCTTATAGTAAGCGATACGACCGCTCATGAATAGTATTAAAACAATACCTTGAATTACAAAGCAATGCTGGGCGTACTACTGCGCTCGCTATCCTGAGACATAAGATGTTAAGTCTCATTATGTCCAGTAACAATCACTTGACTTAAAAGTTATACCAGCAGTATATGAGAGACCACCAGTTTTCTTTATCTTTTGTAGTTTGTATGCCTTATTATTTTAAAAGGATAGTGTAAGAGGGGAAATCTATTGCAAAGTTAATATGTCGATACATAATTCAAATATGTTGAGTACATATGCACTGGGAGTACTCGTAGTATAGATTTATAATAACTAATATTTTACAAGAATAACTTTAGGGCACATTTCTGCCTTAGCTGTTTGTTACTTTTGTCAACCAAGGTTGAGAGCGGTATCCATTTTTTGATCGCATAATAAAACTCGAAGATCTCTAAGATTATCTTTAGTCTAGTACACTAACATAACAAACTTAATTTATTTTATATTTTTTACCGAGACGAATATTAAAATAAAAGAACAGTGTTAGTGAGCGTTATTGCTTCCTTCAAGCGCGGTTGGATATTACCAGCGGCGGTACAGTGCCGACCCATCGCTTTAATAAAAACTATTACGCTCATATGTTGTAATAATGGACTACACTTGAACATTTTCTTCGGAACACAACTGCGTATTGCGAGTGCTCCAAAATGTACATTCTTTTGTTGAGAATATATTTTTGGCGTTCAAAAGTACAAATACTGTTATGTACAAATGTTTGTGGTTTTAAAGTTCTGTGCCGAAAAAACCTTATTTTAGGGTTTTGAAGGTGTTAAGTTGGAATTAATATTGAATACCTAGACATGCCGTGTTTTAAAGTTGGAAAACTAAAACGCCGTAGGAAAAATACCAACATTTTTTTTTAATACTTGTCGTCATTCTGTCTACACTGAAGGTAAGCACAAATGCGCAGAGTATCGAATAGCATCATATGTCCTATATTTTGCCATTGGATTGTAAAACAAGGAATTATAAGTTCTAGAGTGGGGGCTACGTTTAGGTAAGCGTGTCGGACGCGCAGCTACAAGGTGGAAGGACGACCTGGCTAAGGTTGTAGGAAGTCGCTGGATACAGGCCGCTTCCAGCAGATATAAATGGAAACCCTTGAGGCCTATGTTCAGCAGTGGACTTCCTCTACCTTAAGAAATAAAGAGAGAGAGAGAGAGAGAGTAAAACAAAAGCTATGGACATGTTCCATCAGCTTATAATTATTAATAAGCAGGGTAATATGAGTGTTGTCTACGCTTATGAAAGTACAAACTCATTGATCCATAGTGAGAGATGACTAAAACTATGGAAAAATTTCATATAATAATATCATAAAAATACTACAGGATTTAAAGCAAGTGTCACATACATATGAAATGAAATGAAAATAATTTATTGGATCCATTAAAATGTTCAACATCATTTAGATTCAGTCATTTTAAGAGCGTGGTGGCCTGTTGGTAAACGGACCAGACGCGGCTGCCAACATGTTCACGGTGGTCGTGGGTTCAAATCCCAGGGCACACCTCTGACTTTTCGGAGTCATGTGTGTATTGATAGTCAATCACCACGCACTAAAACGGTGAAGGAAAACATCGTGAGGAAACCTGCATACCATAGCGATTCATAAGAATTTATATGGTATGTAAGTCCGCCAACCCGCACTAGGCCAGCGTGGTGGACTATATGGCCTAACCACTCTCAATCGTACTCTCGATTGTAGAGTAGGCCCGTGCCCTGCAGTGGGACGTATATGGGCTGATCCAGATCCAGATCCATTTTTTTATCTACCACCTGGTTCAGAAAGCGATTTCACTAGAGAAGAACGGGCAAGAAACTATAGTGTTGCTCTTTTCAAAACCAGTTTACAATGTAGTGAATTATTACAAAATTTACAAGTTGGTTTAAATCAGAGCAGTTTAATAATAATATGTTGAAAATTTACAATAAATATTTTTGATATGAATATTATTATATTATAATTACTATGGCTGAGTGAAGTGAAGTCGCCCAGAACGAAGAATCAGTATACGCTTTTTCGCCAAAGCAGTGAATAATTGCGAAAGCTTTATGTAATCCATCAATCAATCCATTACAATGTAAGCAAATCGGATAGACCAGTCTACGTAAGCAGCACCCGTTCACGAGTATGACGCATGTGCCAGCCATCGGCCTCCTCAACCATGTTGCAGGGAAGTGACCGACCTGGCACACGACGCCACCGCAAGCACAGACTTTTTAGCGAGCATGACATACCCAATCACTTACACGGGAAAACAATGGCAAATTTGACAAGTTACTTAATTTAAATGATATTTTATAGAGCACACCAAGACTTTCGCTCCGAGATACTACACATTCATTTAATTTTATTCTATTCCCAAGCCTTGTTATCGTCTAAATATTCCGAAATTTTATAATATGCCTTATTGCATAATTTTTGCTTGATAGTAGCTTTGATGGCAGATATGACATAGATGTCGATTGTTCTCTCAAATCTTTTACTCCATTTAAATTCTCAAGAAATCCATCACACATCAAAGCGATCTCTCATGTACTTACTTACAAGTGCACTCAAAAATATTATTATGTTGATATTATAGGCAACTCTACATGATATATAGGATTTATAAGGTTTCAGCTTAGTCGGAGTTACTATGTGGAATGTATTGTCGGCTTAGGCGAATAGCCCCTTGAATTACGATGTACGTTGTGGCAAAGTCCATTGCTACATTTAATTGCTGTAGAATTGAGACTCAGTTCACGTGAATGCAATGTATTAGGTACATAACATAATAATATATACTACACATAATATATATCCTGCCTTGAGTATGATGAGCTAATATATTACTTAAAATAATCGCCAAAAGTGGACAAAAAAAACAAATCTGGGTTCACAAAACGAGGTGTAACAAAAGTTCTAACACATAATATGACGCCCAAAAGTCAAATGTGTCCTGGAATTCGAACCCGCGACCACTGTAAACATGATGGCAGCCGCGTCCTGGTCTGGTCCGTTTACCAACAGGCCACCACGCACTATATCTTTATCTACCATGATTTTGTATTAATATTTCCGATGTATTTTATTTAATTAATTTAACCGTACTAGTTTTGATATATTCATTTGTATAAATACAAATTTATACATCTACGCTTTCTAGTATTCATAATAACAATTTATTATGATATGTGTACATAAGAAACTAAATCCCGACGCACAGACGAGCCAACTTCCAAACTCAGGTAATGCAAGGTTTGTGCATTGTTGCTAACTAGTTACTAACTACTGTGAAGACTATTTAATGCGGGGTATACACGGGCTGGTATTACGCCGAGCTTGATTTTCAGGAGTGCTTTTTTTACAACTATCAAAATATGATATATTGTGCACAAATGAATCTAATGAAATATTATTAGTAAATCTAAAAGCTTGAGAGCACTCAACAAAAAAATAAAAGATTGAAGGAAGATTGTTCATACATTTAAAAATATTAGGCCAACATGGTATATTTACTCCAATAGAATTCATGACAGTCAACGATCGTTTATTATATTTTTTTTTTATTAATAATAACCACAAGGAACACAAGAACATAGAGCAGAGCAACACAGAGCAGCAGAGAACAGAGTTACTAGTACTATTGAAACCACATTCTATTTTTCTCAAATAATCTTTTTTAGCAACTGTCATGCATACAGAAATACATATGTACAGTATTCACTAATAAAATATTAGTGGAACAAATAAGTTTTAGTTAATCCAATTATCTCATTCTGTAAATGCTCAATAAATTGCTCATTAAGTAGAAACCGAATAAGAAATCTCAATAATATAAATAAGGCAATATAGAATTTGATTCATAGTGATAACGAGTAAACTGAACCTCTTTAGTCTTTATATTTATCTCGGAAACGATCCTCCAATCCAATATTTAAAGATTCGTGATGTCAGTGATCCATTTTTTCCCCTTAAATAATAAATTAAGGCAATGCGAAATCAACAGTCATCTTACTTGGGGTTTGAGAAATGTGATTAAATGTCGAGCGAATTTTTGTATTTTCATGATCATATTTCGTCACAAATAATTTTTGGACTATAGTTCTAAGATATTGTAGTATGATAAATCCGTACCCTTTACGTAATATATAAATAAATTTCGGTCCTTTCCATACAACAATTTCTTTACAATCTTTCTATTCTACCTAGCGTTAGTCTGGCCAGTGCCAGGGTCTGCCAGCAACTTACAGATAATATGTAAGATAATTCATAAAAAATCAGTACCTATAACATATTTTCTATTATATCCTGTTCTGCTCCATTTTATTTTGTCCCATGACTCAAGACATGTGATCCTGCCCTCTTCTGTCTCATTCAACTATCATTAGTAAATATAATTCAATTGCTTGTTCATCCCAAGGAAATACTACATTTTTCGCCAATAAAGCAGCAGATGTCTTAATGCTAACACCCTACCAGCTACCTCTATACAATTTTTTTATTGAAATATATTAAGTCGTTTCTAAAGTTAGCGTGCATCAACGCACTGACAAAGAGAAAAAATCTAACAATCATGGATTTGGGTTTCATTACATTAAAAATGTCCCCCAATAAAAGTTTTTCTCATATATCTTCCATGTACAGACAGGGATCCGCAATATATTATTACAAGTCGCAATACATTATATACCTATATACTGTACTGTACAATAATTGCCCATTTACACCCTACCCTAGGGCACGGGCCCCCTACAATCGTGAGTACGATTAAAAGTGGTTAGACTGTATAGTCCACCACGCTGGCCAAGTACGGGTTGGCGGATTTTACGTACCACAGAAAATTCTTACAATTAATCGCGAAGGTATGCGGGTTTTCTCACGATTTTCTTGGCCGTTATACTGCGTGGTAATTGACTATTATACCTATATAGATTAATAATTTTGCTCACCAACATGTTCGATGAATTACAGCAAAACATAAACACATTTATGGTACAATATTTATACAGTACGCCGGCAACTTCTCAAAGCCTGGCGTCGGCCCAAAGGAACCAAGTGGTGTCTTGGAAACGGCCGATAGAGCGTCAGCAACTGTAATATTATAATTATAATATTATGTAAGGGAATTTACCGCTTGGAATAATATTTGTGGCAATTGGAATTAAAACGTAATAGTTGAACATATTTATAAAAATCTTTGACTGAAAAGAAAGCAGAGTTGGATTTTACTGGTAACTTTTTGGCAATTGACCAGACATGGTTGTGTCGCAAAACTGTAGTTCATGGCACACATCTGATTATTCAGACTCATGTCATTGACAGTCAATTGTAATATGTTTTAAGGGTGAAGAAAAAACCCACAACGAAAATTTTATACCATAGAAAGAAAGAAAGAAAGTAGACTAAATCTTAACTCCTTATACTTTATAGGATCCATTTTCAGCAGTTGGCAGCAATAATGCACTCATAAAATAGGCTTTTACCTACCTAACAAAGTTCATGTGAACATACATACATAAATAAACAAACGCCTTTTTCCCAAAAAGAGCATCACTTTGTGTATTCCGTGAGTCCCACGATGTGATAGGGACCCTGATAATGAACAGAAAAATCCAATATTACTTTATCCGACCTGGGATACGAACCCAAAACCTCAACGTTGTAATCACACCATAGTGCAACTACGTCACCGAGGCAATCAAATTTATGAAAATGAAAATGAGAATGAAAATAATTTATTGAATCCATTAAAATGTTCAACATCGTTTAGATTCAGACTGACTGAATTATATGACCACTATTTTAAAATCCGGCTATAACTTAACTACATCGTGAAATATATAAAAGGCGGTGATAGCTCAAGTAGGTACTATATGTGAAGTATATTTACCGTTTTCACCTTTGTAACGGAAAGGCTGATCTTTTATTAATACGACAGGAGAGGAAGGTGCGATGTTATCAATATGTTATTTTCTTGTAATATATGTCTTACGTTTTCAAAGGGAATTTGATGGATCGCCATTAGATTACAAATTGGAAGGAATCGTGTCGAGTATTAAGGTGTTTATTGACGCTAACATCAAGAACAATTTTTTTGTTATATAAACAGTACGTTATATAATAATTAATTGTTATTAGGTAAATATGTTTGATGAATTGACAATCACAGTAAATTAGAAGCTTAAATTATTCTAGTACAATAAGAAACAATAATGGCGTCACAAAATTTCGTCAGCAATGTGACATAAAAAATAATAAATACGCCCTCGAGCACCACATATTATGCACCGTCTTGACCCCACACTATGATCAAGTCTTGTATCGTGGTTATACTACGAAAACATTCCCTAAAAAATATTGAACACGCGGTCTTATCACAGCCGGCGTCTAATCAACTGTGCCACGGAAGATGTCATGAGCGACATTAATTTAAAAAATAAAAAAATCTCACTCATAAGACTGAAAATATTTTTCGCTCCTCTAAGTTATGAGAACAATAATTCAAGCTAAAGACGTTAAATTGATCCAAACTCCATACTTGTAAGGAAAAACTACACAAGTTCCATTAGCGTCAATTCATTTATTTATACAAGCTACAAAGTAAGTTTATTTCACTCATGAATATTTTATAAACTTCGACCCCTGACAAGTTGGATGCCTTTTAGTGACATGGGGTAAATAATCTTTCCGTTGTTTGCTTTCCATTAGTCCAAGGTAAATGTTTATTGTTGATCCATAGTCACTGGTTTTTATGGGGGTTACATAAGAATTATATTAGAATGTACCGCGATAGGCGCGAATAGAGAAGAAATATTAAGATAAGTCGCTTTTAATTGCACTTATGAATGCACTTATGAATTCAAACTGGTAACACTTTATTTTCGTATAGTTTCAAGTAAGTAGATTAAGAAGAAAAGACACTCCTTTTCTTTTGACCTGCAATGTATAGGATATGAAAAAAATGTTTTAACATTAAGCATCAAGTACTTCCTAGTAGAACACGTTGATGAAAGTGGATGAAGCGAAAGTAGTATGTCAGGATCGAGCAAAGTGGCGGTCTATAGTCTCTGCCTACCCCTATGGGATACAGGCGTGACGATTATGTATGTATGTATGTACTTCCTAGTTTGTCATATCTTTGAAAAAAAAAATGTCGTTCTTGAGAAAACAAAAAAAAACAGTGCGTGGTGGCCTGTTGGTAAACGGACTAGACGCGACTGCCAACATGTTAATGGTGGTCGCGGGTTCGAATCCCAGGGCACACCTCTGACTTTTCGGAGTCATGTGTGTATTGATAGTCAATCACCACGCACTAAAACGGTGAAGGAAAACATCGTGAGGAAACCTGCATACCATAGCGATTTTAAAAATTTCTATGGTATGTAAGTCCGCCAACCCGCACTAGGCCAGCGTGGTGGACTATATGGCCTAACCACTCTCAATCGTTCTTACGATTGTAGAGTAGGCCCGTGCCCTGCAGTGGGACGTATATGGGCTGATACAGATACAGATACTTGAGAAAACATTCACAATATACAACTGAATTAAAGGTCAGTATTTTAAGAAACAACTACACTACCAACATTATACTTATATAATAATTTTAGATACTCTAATATTGTCAAAATTACAAATCTCTAATAGTATCACTAAAAATACAAGGACTAATTTCCCCTCCTATACCTATTACTTTAACAAAACACTGACAAAGAAAATATAAGTCATTTGGAATTCGAACCAATCTTCCACTCACAAAGCAATCTTAACGGATAGGTTACATTAACTTTCGGCTGAGATAAACAAAAAGTAAAGGAAACAGGGTTGAGAGGGTGGGGGCGGATCGAGGCGGATAAATGGGGGGATGACATCCCTGACTTATCACTTTTAAAAAAACGTTATTCCTGTATCAAGGGTTGTGTTTTAGTATTTTCCAGATACACATACATATATGTTACAAAATTTTATCCGTAAAGAGACAGAATAAAAAAAAAATACAAAAATATTTTTCCAGACCGACGAAATAATAGGTTATCACACCACCATCTGAAGTAGATAGAAGCAAAAATATTAAATTTACTATGTCGTATCTATAGCTATTAGTTTTTGGTGAAAATTATTAGTGTTACATTACAGATATTGATAATAAATATAATAGAATGATCTTCTTAAAATTTACAAGCCAAGGTAATGCAAGGGCGTATTATGCATAACTATAATTAACACGAGATTAAATATTGCAACTTTCATAAATTCAAGAAGTTGCAATTTGTTCACAATTTTATTCAATTTCTTTTACAGATTAAAACAACATTAAACAATGCAACTGTCATAAATTCAAGAAGTTGCAATTCGTTCACAATTTTGTTCCGTTTCTTTAATAGAAACACGGCAAATAATTCCTGGGTCCGGTCCAAGAAGAATTTTCACGAAAATGTTGCAAAAGGTAGACCTCTAAGAATAACGAATTGGCTGCGAGAAACAGCACTTGGTGTTAGACACCGCAAGTTTAATATTGTTCACATTGTAGTCATGTAAAATACTTTATTTCCTGACCTCTGTAGCAACAGTGTATGCGAGTGCATTTTCTTAACATACGAATGTATGCGTTATATATTTTATTATTAAAATAAAGATGCCTTAAAATAAAATACATTTTAAAGATTTCCAATCTCATACATAAACATAATAAAACCTATTTTAGTTATCGAATATTTTATCCCTTTCTTGCGACTTTTGAATTTATTAAAATAGAAATTTAGAATTTGCCTTGAAAAGTCAGCAAAACAGAGAAGACTAGATTCTAATTATAAAATACTAGCTTTTTTTTTACTCCTCTATATAAGATGTAAGGTCTCCATTATGCCCCTAATGAGAAAAATCTACAACTCCGAAGTACGTCGTACTTTGTCGTATTGCTTACTTTATCATCAATTATTTCCTGCCTTATCTCCACTTAAATCATAACAATGCAAAACCTTACAATTATTAATAATTTGGTGGTCATGGTCAGGGGTGCTCCTATCTAGTGGTCATGGCTTGTCCTAGAATAGGTGCTACGAGTACGCGAACTCGGCCCCCCGAGCTACTGCAGTCACTACAAACATTCCCTTCCATGACTGCAGTATCCACTCCTACAGGCCATACTCTCCTTTCCCATTATATCCTCTACTCACAAACCCTATTTCCTTTCCCCCGCTGATGATGGGCAGCAGCGTCGTCAGCGCGAGCCCCCTCCTGCGCTCGCCAACCCGCCTGCCAAGCGTGGCGAGTATTGGCAAATACCCCTCAATGGCGACACAAAAATTGACCAGGCCCCCAGTCCCCGGCAGCCCCACTATTCCTGGCGATGGTAGCAGCCATGGTTACGGTGGGGCAGGGGGTGCTAAGAATCCCCGGGTTGGCCCCGGCTACCACCTCCGACGACGACTGGCCCTGGTAACACACAACATACGCACTTTGAGGGCAGACGAGAAGATTGTCGAACTGGAAGAAGAATTGAGCGGGTTACACTGGGATATTCTGGGGTTATCGGAAGTCCGAAGAATCGGGGAGGATACGATAACCCTGAAGTCTGGTAACCTGCTCTTCTACCGGGGGGACGACCAACAGTCCCGAGGTGGTGTCGGATTTCTCGTCCACAGGTCTCTCATCAACAACATCGTATCCATCGAAAGTGTGTCGAGCAGGGTAGTATACCTTATACTCAGAATATCCAAAAGATATTCTTTGAAGGTCATACAGGTATATGCGCCGACCTCGACACACCCAGATGAAGAAGTAGAGGAGATGTATGAGGACATTAGTCGGGCCATACATACTTGCAAAACCTACTTCAATGTTGTTATGGGGGACTTCAACGCAAAGTTGGGCAAGAGAAGCGATGCAGAGTTGAAAGTGGGGCAATTTGGACATGGGCAACGGAACCTCAGGGGTCAAAGGCTGGCCGACTTTCTGGAAAAAGAGGGACTCTTCGCGATGAACTCTTTTTTCCAGAAGCCGCCTCACAGGAAATGGACCTGGTTGAGTCCTGACGGTTCTACGAGAAATGAGATAGATTTCATCTTGACGACGAATAGACGGATGTTCAGTGATGTCTCTGTGATCAACAGGGTGAAAACCGGTAGTGATCACCGAATGGTTAGGGGCACATTGAATATCAACGTCCAATTAGAAAGGCGCCGCTTGATGAAGTCTACGCTCCGACTTACTCGCGCCCATATCCAAAACCCCGAGAGCTTTCAACTCGAGTTGACAAATCGCTTTGATTGTCTAAAAGAAAACCTTGCAGTGGACGAGTTAAACAGCGGTTAGGTAGAAGCTGTCCATACGGTGGGATCTAAGTATTTTAGACCTCGCCGTAGAGATAGACCACAAAAACTCTCGATCCACACTCTTGACCTCATGGCCGAACGTCGATCTTTGACGCTGCAGTCTTCCGTTGACGCCGAAGCATATCGGCGGCTCAATAGACGGATCTGGAAGTCCTTGCGACACGATGTCCGTGCTCACAATACTGTGAGCATTAAAGAGACAATTGAGCGGAACGGAGGCTCCAAAGTGTTTGCAAGAGACTTGTCTATTGGGCAAAGCCAGTTGTCTAGGCTGAAGACGGAAGACGGCCGCGTGGTATCGACGAGGGCAGAGGTATTAAGGGAGATCGAGAGGTTCTACGGACAGCTTTACACCTCGGTTGCCGAACCTACTGTTAGCTCGGCCAAAGACCCGAGAGCCGAGTTAATCCGACACTTTAGCGATGATATCCCGGACATCAGCCTGTTTGAGATTGAGATGGCCCTTAAACAACTTAAAAACAACAAGGCGCCGGGTGAGGACGGAATCACTTCAGAGCTTCTGAAAGCGGGCGGAACGCCGGTACTGAAAGTCCTTCAGAGGCTCTTCAATTCCGTTCTCCTCGAGGGATCAACGCCGGAGGCATGGAGCAGGAGCGTGGTGGTACTGTTCTTCAAAAAAGGTGATAACACTTTGCTGAAGAACTACAGGCCCATCTCGCTCCTGAGCCATGTCTATAAGTTGTTTTCAAGGGTCATCACAAATCGTCTCGAAGGCAGGTTTGATGACTTCCAGCCTCCCGAACAAGCCGGTTTCCGAAAAGGCTTTAGTACCATAGACCATATTCATACGCTACGGCAGGTTATACAAAAAACCGAGGAGTATAACCTGCCGCTTTGTTTAGCGTTTGTGGACTATGAGAAAGCCTTTGATTCGATCGAGACCTGGGCTGTGCTACAGTCTCTTCAGCGGTGCCACATAGACTATCGGTACATCGAAGTGTTGAGGTGTATATACAACAACGCCACCATGTCGGTCCGAGTACAGGATCAGAGCACGAAGGCTATTCCACTACAGAGAGGCGTGAGACAGGGAGATGTCATATCTCCGAAACTGTTCACTGCCGCGCTGGAAAATGCCTTCAAGCTCTTGCAGTGGAAAGGATTCGGCATCAACATCAACGGCGAGTACATTACTCACCTTCGATTTGCCGACGATATTGTAGTCTTGGCAGAATCGCTGGAAGACCTTAGCACTATGCTCGAAGACCTTAATCGAGTTTCCCAACAGGTGGGTCTTAAAATGAACATGGATAAAACGAAGATCATGTCGAATATCCATGTTGTGCCCACCCCCATTGGAGTTGGGGGCTCGACTCTCGAAGTTGTAGACGAATATGTCTATTTAGGACAAGTGGTCCGGTTAGGCAGGTCCAACTTCGAGAGAGAGGTCAATCGGCGAATCCAACTCGGTTGGGCAGCGTTCGGGAAACTTCGCGACGTCTTCTCGTCCAAAATACCTCAGTGCCTAAAATCGAAAGTCTTCGATAGTTGTGTGTTACCAGTGATGACATACGGCACCGAGACGTGGCCTCTCACTGTGGGTCTCATTAAAAGGCTCAAAGTCACTCAACGAGCCATGGAGCGGGCTATGCTCGGTGTTTCCCTACGAGATCGAATCAGAAATGAGGAGATCCGTAGGAGAACCAAGGTTACCGACATAGCCCATAGGATTGGCAAGTTGAAGTGGCAGTGGGCCGGGCACATAGCTCGTAGAACCGATGGCCGTTGGGGCCGAAAGGTTCTCGAGTGGAGGCCACGTACAGGCAAGCGAAGTGTTGGACGCCCGCCTACAAGGTGGACGGACGATCTGACTAAGGTCACAGGAAGTCGCTGGATGCAGGCCGCTTCCAACAGGTCATTGTGAAGATCGTTGGGGGAGGCCTATGTTCAGCAGTGGACTTCCTGTGGCTGATATGATGATGATGATTAATAATTTGATACTATAATAAGTGCGCGCCTCTAAAATTATTTTGGTAACTTTATGCAATAATTTTAAAGTTTATTTTATACTATAGTTTTATTATTTTTTTAACTTTATAATGCGTATAAAGTATTAAGTAAAATACCCCGAATTTAATGAAAAAATATAAAATTCACGTGGCACGTGATAGTGATTTGAGTCTTTCTCGGACGGAGTACAAAATCTAGTAGACTTTGTAAATTCTTCTTTGTAAATAGGAGTCTCAAGCAAGCTGGTATTAAATAATCACTCACAGAAGCTCTTTGATCCAGTCACTATCGTTGTCGTGTGGTCACGTTGATAGCGTTTTGTATAAAGTAATTATTGTAAATTAGCTTCAAATACCTTGGGAATCCGTTAGGATTTAGGACGTATTTTATTTTTAGGTAAATTACTATAAATTTCATATCCAACTTGTGTATCCAACAAGGCGATACTTAACCTTAGTTAAAATATGAAATGAATAAATCTTGTTAATAATAATATCTAAATATTATGTAACTATTTCATATAATGCTGCTGCATTTTGCTAGTTTCTACCCAAAGGTTTCTAAAAAATGTTGTGAAATGTATCGACGTATCGCTCTCCATTTTCCAAGAACTTTTGTTTATAGCAGGCATGTGGTCAGGACTACAATGTCCATGACCGTCAGGAAAATCGTACGGTAGCAAAACGGTTTAGATCACGGCGCGTCGTGTTGACTTTATAAAGTCCCATATAATAATTGATACCCTGGTATCCTGACCTAATGGCCAGGATAATAATGTGAATTGAAACGAAAGAAAGAAAAAATATACATTAATTCAAAAATACATTAGTCTCAAAACTGCCCGCTCACAAAACCACCCCACACTACAATGCAATAACAGTTTGGCGGAACATCTCCAGGCGGATTTTATGAAGAAAAGAAATGCTTTGGGAAGCTGAGGCAATGCGCATCAGTCCATGAAATTCCGAGCAGCGTCTATCAAAACGTATCAGAGTTTTCATAGTGCATTCTTCGTAAAATCAATATTATCCCATTTTTTCAAAGTGTTTTTTTTTTCGGTGCCTTTTGTTGTAGATTTGAAAAGGACAGATACGGGGGTATAGGATATTGTAAATGATTATTGGGTGAATCAAACGTACATAATTTGCAATAAGTTTTCATGTACTGCTGTCTTGCTCTTAATTGTGGTGTATTTAAACAGAAAAAATCAAATTCATTTCAATGCTGATAAAGATTATTTAGACCTTATAATTTACTTCCGAAGTCTATTATTATAGTTCTTAGCCGTTTCGGAGCTGTCAGTACTTGTTTTTTAGTTTTTTTATACTGAATGTCAATGAATACTCATAATGTTATCATGAAAACATCTTTACAGAAAACTAATTAAACTGGAAAGTAAATAATTCCCTGTTACATTACTATTTTCAAAATTTACCCTTCTTTTTTTATTTAACTATAACAAAGTATTATATTATATTCCTAAAAAATGGGCCGTCATGAAAATCCCTTTACGTCTGCTTACTACAAGTGCAACACAAGAAAAACACTTCAATATTGCATTGTTCTAAGCATTTTCTTTAAATCCAATTCCGTACTCTGCGAAAAATAACAAAATCGTCCACTGCGTTCCATTTGGAAGTGACCCGACGGTTTCCATTCTGCCAATTCACAAACACTTACTCTCGAGATAAGACAACAGTGAGGTACATTCAATTTAGCGTGAAATAAGGAAATTCCTCATTGAATAGACTCGCGAAGAACTGCGTGACGTTGATGCATGAACGGCGCACATCACTTTACAAGAATTCATTTTGTTAAGCCATCTCGGCTTGAGAGCATCATAAATTTTTCGGGTTATAGCTTATTCGAGTTTTTTGTTTCTTTTTTTATTAATTCAGTTTATATGTAAGCTGTAATAATAAAAAATATAAAAGTAATTGATGAACAGGCGGTGGATTGTGACAACATTTTAAGTATAAGTTCTTAGTTAATCATAGTATTATGTTTATTCCATATCGAATGAACCGATGCAATGGTTGGGATTGCGGACTTCAAAGATCTTTAGAATAATGGTCTTTTGATGAATGGTCCGCCTCACGAAAACTGTAAAGTAATCGAAACGTCGGGAACTCAAAAAATGTAAAAATGAAACCAAATCCGCGATAAAATCCATAAATAATAGTATTATTTCAATCTTTTGAGTACTTACAAAACTACTTTATTTCCAAGACGCAATTATATTTAAAAAATCTACAAAAAAAAGACAAATGTTTGAACATCGCACGTAAAACTGTACAAATATTATGTGTAAATACTTTACAAAATGTTCGTATTTTGTATCTTACCAACGTCATAATCTTAAACTAAGTTCGAGGTATATGATAAGTTTCATAGATAATAGTATAGATTTTTAGAAGTGGAAAACTTGTATCTTATATGTTGATTGACCGAACATGCTAACTTCGTATCAGATTATAAAGTAACCCCCCTGGCTTCGTTTAAGGGGTCCTACTATATTCATCCGAAACAAAGTTCGAAACTTCGGACGAACGAAGTTTGCGACGATACGAATGTACCTACTCTGTAAATGTTCGGATTGCCGATATATTCGAATCATTAATTCTTCGATCCAAAGATTCGAATTTCGTGTTACAGAGTAGGTTTCGAAACGAAAAACGTCACGAAGATTCGAATTTCGTATTTATATAGCAGGTCCCCAGGTGGTAGTGTAGATACTGATTATAATAGTTACTTCCACGAGTTTGCATCTTGAAACCAAACTCGCTACATACTTCGACGCATGCCATTTCTTTTATTACTAAGCCATCGCTTACTTCAATTTTAATTCAAACAATTCCGAATACGAATAAACATAAACCTTTATTACAAATTGTAATTTGATTCGAATTGAGATTTATTAACCAGAATTTGAGGGATTGGCTAACATTCAAAATGTAAAGATAACACAATACAATGTTTTGGTTTGTATAAATTATATTATAATGTTCAAAGTAGTTTAAAGTTCCATTGTGACTTTATTTTATCATAAAAATATGAATATATTTTATTCATAAACATATTTATTCTGATGAATAATTCACTAGTTTTATATGGGCATACAATTTAAATAACATTTTAACTTTAGCCGCAGGCTGGCAGTATATCTAATATTATCTAATTTATTTATACATTAAAATAAAACCAAGCAAACCCGCACATCACACATAGCGAGAAACAAAAACAAAACTCGTTCGCGATGTTTATTAAATTAATTTATTAGCAAAGTTTACCTTATGTAAAGTTGGGACGGTACGAGCAATATTATCAGGAGTTTCCAACTTGCCGTTTGTACTGACAAACAATGTGCCGACAGATAAGTGATGTATATGATTTTAACATTAATATACTAGGCTTTAGTAATTTTATTTTATGATATATTATTCACACATAGGTTTGACAGCCTCAGACGCAGATGCAGACTGCAGATATGCTGGTTATAAGAGTTCATATTTTTCGTACAATATTATATCTAAAAGACTAACAGCCGCTGCCAATAAACAATCCCAATCCAAAATTTGCCGTTTTAGATTGACAGCTCAATCGTTTTTCTGATACTATATTGCCAATAATCAATCTCAGTAGTGAAAAAACTATGGCAACATGACAGGAGACTAATCGAAAAGTAGAAAACAATTGACGACAAAACAGATCGACTTCAATCTAATTTTTTCGATTGATTATTGGCATCGGCTGTAAATAAATACTTCTCAAATTGTAGTTTTAGAAACATACAAATGCTTAATACTGTGAGAACTAAAGAAATAAATAAATGTCTTGTTGCGCCACTTTTAAAATCCGCATTAAACAGAGGAAAGTTGGACGAAGTCCATTCCTCTCTTTTGTAGTTACTTTGTGCTTGTGTCAAAACTTTCCCAGCAATGGATGTAAAAAAGTGACTAGAAAAATGCCTTGTAAGCTGTATTCCATATTTTGAAACTCGATAACAACCCAAGTTGAAGTAACGAGCGGACAGTGACTCGCATTTCAGAATTGTTTGCTTGTAAAAGTTTCACTGAAATAAGCCTTTTCATGGACGCAACAGATTTTGTGTGAGAGTATTGGGGTTGTAGGAAGTTCATTCAATGTGTGATGCAGAGGACTTTTTGATGTTTTGGATTGTCGTACAGGAAAGTGTACTCTGGTTGTGTAAGAAATGTTATACAATATAATTGTATGGGTGGAATATCGGGACAATAATTGTAGGATAGTAGCGTAAAATGGCTTTAACCATTGTGCAGTCTGATGTGTCAAATCGTTCTGTTTTCAAATTCTTCTGTTTGAAGAACGATCAGGATTCTTCAAACAGAAGAATCCTGATCGTATTATCAATGGAGAAAACTATTTCCAAAATCCTTCAAGAGTAGCCTTACTTAAAAATATTATTAACTCTCAAGAATATGGTAATCGTGGATACAAAATAACTAAGTCTAACACATAGTAGCTTATCAGAAATATCTCAAATACCTATAAATAAATACCACTAAAATCGTTAAAATCCAATAGCATTTCAAAAACAAGCTCAACTATCGATCTGCTAATTAGTCTTTCCACAACTCCGCGTTCATGCCTCACGAAAATCCAAACATAGATTTGATTAATTCCGAACAACATCCAACATGACAAGGTATGCAGGGTACCTCGTTGCAAATGTAATGTTTGGCAAATTAATGTCGGGTCGGTTTGGTTCAAACGCCTTGTAAGACAGTGGGAATCCTTCTTGGTGATTAATTGAACGAGGAGCTAGTATTAATGAGCCAGCACGAATGACACGCGAAATTCGAGCTTACCCACTTCAGATATTGGAAGCAAATATTGGTAGGGTTGAAGTAATTATAATTCTTATTTCGAATGTATTTGTAATTTGATTGATGCGTTTGAAGGTTTTTTCTGACTTTTCGGAGTTATGTGTGTATCGATAGTTAATCACCACGCACTAAAACGGTGAAGGAAAACATCGTGAGGAAACCTGCATACCATAGCGATTTATAAAAAAAAAATATCTATGGTATGTAAGTCCGCCAACACGCACTAGGCCAGCGTGGTGGACTATATGGCCTAACCACTCTCAATCGTACTCTCGATTGTGGAGTAGGCTCGTGCCCTGCAGTGGGACGTATATGGGCTGATACTGTTTGAAGGTTTTAGTAAACGTAGCGTTTATAAGTTTTAATAAATCGTTTTGATAAACACTTTCTTTTATATGTATTCAATTTTGCGTACCTAGTCTGGGAATTAATTTGAATATAATATTTTGTTTCAATCAAAACTTTTTTTTTTCGATTACTTATTTTGCTCGCTGTTATAACTAGACGTTCAATATGACCTTTAAAATAGTTCTTGTTTTTTTCATACCTACTCTTTTTGACTACTTTGTATGTACTTTATTTTAGTTTATATAGTTTAAATGACAGCCCCCGTGGCGCAGTTGGTGAAACGAGAGGTCACGGGTTCGATCCCCGCACCGATACAAATGTTTGTGTGGCCCAAAAATATTTGTACAGGATCTGTGTGGTTGTGAGACCGTAAAGTTTCTCGTAGTTTCTGATTCCAACAACACAAAACTTTATTGATCTTAATATAAGGCCTAAGCTATGAATTTGACTACTGTGTTTTTTTAGAGGCAGAGTGTTTTTTTGTTCATATATTTATATCTATAATACCACATTTTACCTAAAAAAAATAAAATGGTTTCCATGTGCATATAAAATAATAAATATTGCCGACTCCCGATTCATAACAGCTGTTGGGAACCAATCGAGCGTTAATTAGCATAGCCATTAAATAGATTAATTAATACATTAATCCTATTTTGCATAATATCTAATGAAGGCTGCATAGACACTTCAATTGAATGTGCTATAGGATTAGGTTAAGCTCTCATCATTTTTGTATTTTTAAATGAAAACTGCAACAATAGTTTTATACATTACTGGCTACCGTGCCAGGTAAAACAGTCGTGTCATCTTTATTGACCATCAAGGTAAATAGAAAGCGTAATATAAGCCAATATTAGACACACTAGAACTTTATTTATTTATTTATTTTATTTATTCCTTTTTGTACACCAAATAATACTTAAACTAAAACTTATATTTAACATAAGAGTACAAATGGCAGTCGTATCGCTCAAGGCAATCTCTTACCGACTACCATGGGATGGACATAAGTGAAGGAAAATGAAGATAGGGCAGAATAAGTGTACTTTTAGAATATATATTAATTTATTAACAAGTTTTACTTCTTAATGAGTCGAAATGTACATTACATATCAATACTGCTACTGAAAACTGTAGTTTTAGTGACTGCTAATACAATGCAAGTAAAAATATCGTAAGGAATCGTGATTTTTTATATGTCACCATTTTTTGAGTGGTCAAATACATCGTTTTTGCAAAAATATTAATTTAAGCCCCAGCGTACCATAACGTCTCTAAAAATAAAATGGAGTACACTATCATTTAGAAAAAAACTATGTATTTACCGTCCAAAGAAGGCAATAGGAAAAAAATTAAAAAATCGATGCTTTTTTTTGCAAAATTTGTGTCTGAATGTACATTTACTAATTTTTAATACACTTTAAGATGTCAGAAAAATATGATTTATGTTGTTATTCATACAAAGATTTCTCCATTACATTAAGCTGAGCCAACAGATATCAATCCTTTCATGACAGTCTAAATCAGATCCAAACCTATTTTGGAATCTCCTAAATTTAAATGGATTACTTACTATTGTTATTAATTATTAGTTTACTATTAGTATTAATTATTAGCCAAAATTTCTAGTAATTAAATCAGTAACACAAATTGAAAATAACAAATCACAAAGGTATGAAAACTGAGCGCGACAGTCGCTGGCTATAACTCAATACAGATACACCGTGGCAGTCTGCCAGGCGTTGCGCGTCACCATGATTTGTTGACCCCTAGATTTGGAACAAACCGGCTTTTTTTACTCAGCTGGAGCGGGTCAAGAGGGGCCATGAATTAAATTTGTCACTCCCATAACTCTTAGAATAATCTGATTTATGCAACTGTGGATTCGATCTGTAGATCTGGCTCAGTGCAGCGTTAGGTTGAGCCAATGTGAACAAAAAACTAATGTGAAAAGTAGGTCAAACGACAAAATATGTAAAAACATTGACATTAATGAATTTTAATAAAGAAAACGCGATCCAAATCGAATGAGAAGATTTTTTGAAAATCGCGGACATACAAACCCATAAACGCACACGGGTTGACAACATAACCTTCGTTTTTTAAATTGTTTCAAAATAAACCCATTTTCTTTTTGTTAAAGCAAGGGTCTGATAGATGGTTCACTGGATCATATTATGGAAAGCGTTGACGGACGCCCCTGAATATCAACTATGTTTGGAGTATCGGAGGAGTGTTGCTGGCTCTTGAATATGGAAGACGGCAACGAAGTGTAGAAATTTATAGGCCTTCGGGAATCTCAATAAACTAACGTAATGCGATTAAGCATATATATATAGCTTTTATATTATTTGTTCGAGAGAAATATATAAAAATATCAGTGGATTGGACAAATAGGCAAACACAAATTGGCAGTATTATTAAAATTTGACAGCCTGCGTGGCGTAATCGATTATAAGCCACCTGTAAAACGAGATGTCGATCCCCATACTGAGAGAAATTTTTGTGCGGCCCACAAATATTTCTTCCAGGTCTGGGTGTTTGTGAGACCGACAAGTCTCTCGTAGTTCCTAATACCTACGACACAAGACTCGATCTTGGTATATTAGTGTGGGGTCAAGATACACATACATAGAATGTGACTGTTTTGTTATTTTTTTATTACATTATTTAATGTGGTGGCCTGTTGGTAAACGGACTAGACGCGGCTGCCCACATGTTCAGGGTGGTCGCGGGTTCAAATCCCAGGGCACACCTCTGACTTTTCGGAGTCATGTGTGTATTGATAATAATCAATCACCACGCACTAAAACGGTGAAGGAAAACATCGTGAGAAAACCTGCATACCATAGCGATTCATAAGAATTTCTATGGTATGTAAGTCCGCCAACCCGCACTAGGCCAGCGTGGTGGACTATATGGCCTAACCACTCTCAATCGTATTCTCGATTGTAGAGGAGGCCCGTGCCCTGCAGTGGGACGTATATGGGCTGATACAGATACAGATACATTATTTTAAAAAAAAACATCCACCGCTACACTTCGGTTTTCAATATATTCCTAAAAACTTTGAATAGAAATTAAATCCTTATTAGAAGTAAACTCTAAACGCTTATCTTCATTAAAACTTGGTGCACAAGCCGCAAAACTATCACCATTTAAAAGTCAACTTAGTAGCTCTATCTGGGCTAAATGAAAAGAATAGCGGGAGAAATACGTCTGGATTTAAACCTAGGCTTAAGGGTGAGCTAAAACCTCAGACAAACGGGCGGGATTAGGGTAATCCACTATAAAAATAGTTCACTTGGATGTTGTGGCGTTTTGCTGATGAACAATTGCTTCACAGTGTCTTTGCTCATATGAATAGTAGACAGTTTCAGTACGTAACGTTCAATATTGAATACCGTCGTAATTTCGTCGTATTCATGTTTTTAGTTTGGTTACTGTGATTGTGTCTTAGTTTTCAAAGTTATGGTTTTTTTTATCTTTTATTGCAATGAATTGCAAGACGAGCATGCTGTTCACCTGATGATAAGCGACATGACCGCTCACGAATAGTAACAAAACCAAAAAACACCTCGGATTACAAAGCAATGCCAACATTCCACTTCGTTCGCCATACGGAGATATAAGATGTTAAGTCTCAATATGTCCAGTAGTAATTCTGGCTGCAAAGTCCTTCAAACAAATACACAACAATGCATTTACAATACTGTTTGGTGAGTGAAATAACTTTGCGGTAGTACCTAACCAGGCCGGTTCTCATATATAAGAGACCTAGCACCAGTAAAAAAACACAGTTTACACAGTTTAAGCTTATGAATACTTTACTGTAAAATCTCTTCAATGAAATGACTACTCTATATTAAAGTCACATAAAAGGGCATCCACAGTGACTCTCAAAGAATTCTGTATATTCATTAGGTTAAATACTCGTATTAATATTCCTTTGTCTTCAGTTCCCGGGTTTTCATATAACATTAATTAATAATAAAACATTTTCAAATGTTTAACCCTTGTTACCAACTCATACAATTACAGCAAACTAATTTGCGTAATTGGCAAAGCTTGGCTCATTAAAAAATAAAAATCTCTCAAGACTTAATCAAAATTTAATTTACGAAGCTAAATTAATTCATGTTCTAAATGAGGTTATGAGATGCCTTCTAGACTAGTTTAATTTCTGAGCTACGGTTTTTATATACCACGAGTGTAGCGCGTGGTCGGTTTGAACCATTAGACCAGTGATTCTCAACCACTGTGCCGCGGCACTTTTGTGTGCCGCCAAATTTCAAAAGTGTGCCTCCAAATTTTGCAAATATATAATAATGTTAATATTATTAAATTATATCATTTAAAAAAAATATTTTTAACATGAATATGTATTTAAATCCACAAATAAGTTAATTATTTTATTATTTGCTTTGCAACGCGTTTTTTCCTAGTGCCAAATTGTGATGAAGCGGCGTGCATAGCAATAGGAATATGTCTCAAGGCGCTCTTTGTGTGCCGCCAAATTTTGAAATCGTTAAATATGTGCCGCAACAAAAAAAGGTTGAGAATCACTGCATTAGACGTTTGTTTGTTCGTTTACACAGCCGGCTGGGTTTTGATATATATTTTTTTTATTGCATTGAATGGCGAGACTAGCAAGCCGTTCGCCTGATGGTAAGCGATACGAACGCTCATAAACAGTAGCAACATTCCACTGCGCTCGCCATCCTGAGACATAAGATGTTTAGTCTCAATATGTCCAGTAGTTGCTATTTATGAATGATATATTTATATTTATTATATTTATTGATATTTATGAATGTTCATTTAATATTTTATTTGTATTTAAAATTTTACATATTTTTTACTCTTTATATACAGAGTATACAGGCGGACTTAATGCCTGATGCATTCTCTTCCAGTCGATCTATGTGTCGTGTAGCGAAATCATGGTAGTCGCAAAAATAAATACCAAATTTTAAATGAAAAAGATTTGGCTTTGGAAAATCCACAGTGCACTAGACTGTATTAGGAAAATGGGGTCCATATCACTATCATTTTCAGTCATAGGAAACCGAATGCTGAATTACAAGGATTTTTAGTTTAATTAAAAGTTTGGAAATACGATGAAATCAATATAATTTTAATTGAAACAGCGGCAAAGGTTTTGTGAATTTTCGAGTAATATTATATCTGTATCGCAGTTCCCAGTTTTGAGAAGCTCGAGGGCTATAAAAGTGGTTCAACCGGTGAAAAATGTTTAATGATTTTAGTATGGACCTTAGTTGACTATCCTTTGTCATATCAAAGTTATGACGGAACATAAGTCTATCCCAAACGTAACAAGCTACATTTAAATATCCACGCAACATTTTATCGACAGTATGTTTTATTCTTAATTAACTCAGCTAAGAATAAGAACAGAGAATAATGTTAATTTCTGAAGAATATCTTCGCGCAGCCGGCTAGTCAAAAAGACTTTAACAATTATAATAAAAGGACTGCGTAATAATAGAAATAAAAGACTTTTACAATACAAAGCAAATAAAAGTCTTTGCTTACCTGCAGAAACAAAGAACGTGATGGTCGGATGCGTAAAGCAAAGGAGCTAATTGCATGCCTTCAGAGAGGGCAAGCCTTTAGAACAAAGGCAAACGAACTGAGATTACTCGGAGAAAGTATTTTGTATTACCTACAGGCTTTGTCTTCTTGCTTTGGGAGTAGGTGAACGTTTTCGATTGTATCATTTTGTATATTGTTTAATGCGATTAATTCATACACTTTATCAAGAGGCAGACTATGACGCGCATACTGACATTTTGTAGTATTTAAGTGTTTTAAATATTGTTTTATTCTTTATAATTCTCAGTATTGCGTTCCATTGTATCAGCCCATATACGTCTCATTGCAGGACACGGGACTCCTCTACAATCAAAAGTATGATAAATACTGGTAAGGCGATATAATCCAACACCCCGGCCTAGTACGGATAGGCGGACTTTACATGCCATACAAATTCTTACAAATTCGCTATAATATGCTGGTTCCTTCATGATGTTTAACTGTGCTTGGTGATTGACTATCAAAGCACACATACTCGTAATTGCAAGAAGTCAGAGGTTTGCCCTGGGATTTAAACCTGTTACCCCCCTGAATTTGTTGACAGCTGCGTCTGTTCAGATTATCAACACGCCACCATGCAATTAGTATTAAAGTGATTTTATTAATTAATAAAAAAATGCTATTTTCACCGTCTGCTTCACGTTCAACTTTACAACGATTGTAGTATGTACGTATCTTATAAAGCATCAGCAACAGTTTAAAATATCGCACTATAGTAATTAAAAGAAAATAGTAGTCTAATACGCTGGTTTTGTAGACTCTACCTTACTTGTCCACCTTAAATACTCCCATTGAACATTAAAAAACATCACATTGTAATGGTTTTATTTGCATTTAAAATGAGCTATTAAAATAGATGAACCCTGAATACACACACACATGCGAATGCCGTATATTAAAATTTTCTTTATTTTCTACCCATTTTCATAATTACTCGTATTATAAAAATTGAAAATTTTCTTTGTTATTTTTCTTTTCAATTTTAGAAACCTGTTTGGTATCGCTATTTAAAATTAAATATTCAATTATCGTGTTCCTCATGATAGCTTTTATTTTTCAAAAGACAATTCCTTTTGTCTGTGATTTCAATCTCATTTTCGTTTACACCGTCTGTTTGTGACCAGTCTGTCGTATTAATGAAACCTTGGATGGTGTGTAGCAATATCCTTAATTACTAAAACAACGAGCGTTCTTATTCCAAACGCTGATTTCTCTTTGAAAGCGGTTTGTGATAGTATAACCTTTTGAGTTCTGTTTTGATTCGGATTGAAGGATATTGCAGTCAGAGTAACTACTGGACATATTGAGACTTGACATCTTATGTCTCAGGGTGGCGAGCGCAGTGGAATGCCAAACATTGCTTTGTAATTTAAGGTGTTGTTTGGTTTTACTACTGTTCATGAGCAGTCTTAACCACCACGCGAAAGACATGCTCGTGTCGCCATTCAATGTAATAAAAAAAAACATATTTTTTTGTGAACATCAAAATACTTCGTGATACACAGAACAATTGTACACGAATTAATTAAATACCAAATACTCAGAAGCGCTACTGCTAACCAAGAACCAACATTTCACTACACAAGCAGTTTCACAAGGTTATTTACAATTCCGAATAAACAGTGTTTATCGTTAAGGCCAGTTAATGTTTAAATTGTTCAGCATTTAACTTCGCATGCATCGCAAATGTACAAAGTTGGGTGCAGTGCAACTAAACAGCGTGGGCTTGGATCTGCGTTATCTGCAGACTACGGTTTAAAGCAGCTCGGATGTATATTGACGGTGGGGTGTGGCTCAAGGAGAAAGGGACTGATATTTTTTTGATTTGAATGGATTCTGTGGATTTTACAAGCAAAAAGGTGGTAAAGTAATTTTACAATTGATTATAAAATGTCTTTTATGTTAAAAATTCTAGAAATGATGCTATATTTTGAGAATTGATGACGAAAAACGGGGAAATGAAGATAAAATAAGTACTATTTTTGGGTAATTAAGACTGTTAATCAGCCACCTAAATGGAAAATGTATTTAGATTATGGCATATTTATGGATACTGTGGTTATAATTTTTCAGTTGCCTGAAAAATTTCAAACTCTTCACTGCCTTCTTTCCTTTTATAAAAGTCGTATAAAGCTTCTATACTTCTTGGTTCTTTTCATTTATATCCAATATTTTACTTATTAAACGATAAAATATATTACTATAATTCCAAAAGGAAACGAAAATGTATCCAGAAATACCTTCGGAATATAATTTCCCGTAACCTCGTACATTAGCAATGATTTAACGCAACAGCTCGTTTCACTGAAGCGTGTTCCAAGTAATTTTCCTTGTTCTTGCAATTACAATACACGGCAATGATTCTCGGAATATTGAAAGCGCGTGTAATGTGTTCTCTTTACATGAATTTTGATTGGGTTGGAATGTCGTTGATCAAATATGGAGTATTTGAGTTAAGCAATATACGTGTTTTGTTGGGTTCTGATTGAAGGAATTTACGATAAGTGTACATGGGTTCTATTATTTCATTGAAATAGGCACATCAAGGATATGTTAAATATTTCTAATAATATAATTATGCATGGTTTTGCTATTATCCGTGAGCGATCGTATCGCTTACCATCAGGCTAATAACGTTGGCAAATGACGCGTCTCGCCATTCATTGCGATAAAAAAGGTTAAGAATTTCAGGCACATACATTTTTTATTGCTGTGGCGAGACGAGCGTGCTGTTCATCTGATGTTAAATATTACGACGTCATAAGTATTCGTAGTAGCAAAACCAAACAATACCTTAAATTACAAAGCATGCCTAAAATTCCACTGCGCTCGCCATCCTGAGACATAAGATGTTAAGTCTCAATGTGTCCAGTAGTTACTCTGGACAATGTCCTTCAATTCGAAACAAAACAGTAAATTGACTGCTGTTTGGCAGGAGAAACAGACATTGCGGTACCTACCCAGACGGCCTCTCACATATGAGAGACCTACCAGCAGTAAAAAACATAACCCCCGCTAGGATCTCAGCTATCAGACCATCGTCCCTAGCATGTCTACACAACGGTTATTACTGAAGCCGTCGCACCGCTATCTGTACCCGGCTTATTATTTGACTAATTAATTGATCGCGTTGTGCGGATATCAGCTTGGATATTGCAGTTTTGGATTGTTTAGAAAATGGTGTTAGTGGAAATAGCCTGGGATTGGATGAAATAGAGGGTCTAGTCTTAAATGTGATAATAATGAAGTAACTTCAGTGCTTTGTAATTGCAATTTCATTATGCTCGGTCTATGAGGACCCAGCCATAATATTTATATTATATTTGGCATGGATTTAAAGGACCGATAGATGTGAGCGATACACTAACACAAAAACTGCCGAGAAGGAATCAACGTTTTCAAAACATATCGTCCACAAATTCCTTTGTTTATACAGGGTATATCAAGACTGCTACCGAAAACGAAGCCGAGTGATAGTTTAAGCGACTTCAGACACAATGCAATAGAAAAAGTTGCAAAAAACAGCGACAATTTTTTTTTTGTTATTTTTTTCCTATGACCATATTTGGGTGGTAAATGCATATTTTCCTAAAATAATTGTGTATACCCTTTTATTTATAAATAATCTAAGGTATAAAAGAGTTTAAATTATTATTTTAGCAAAAACTATGGATTTACCACCCAAAAATTATGATATTTAAAAAATCATAAAAAATAATTGTCGCGTTACTTTGTGAAATTTTTAGTTGCATTGTGTTTGTGGTCACTAAAACTACCACCCGGCTTCGTTTTCGGTAGCAGTCTTGAGATACCCAGTATTGGGCAATTTACTCGTAATGATTTAGTTGATCTTTATAGGCGTCAATAATTTCCGTCATTTTACATAATACATAAACTAACGCTTTTTTCTCAGAAGCGGTAAGCAGGTGGTACCAGGACACCCACATTTCGCTCTCTATGTTTCGTCCCACGCGACGATGTGATTCCATCTTTCTAATTCTGTGGTGAATGCAAATATTAAATTACAAAACCTTAGCTTTCGAAGTGATTCATATGTCTCACTATGAGAATTTTAAACAAATCAGTTAATTCCTTTTCACAATTCACAGTCGTTTTATTGATTTATTTCATTTATTTAGTAATGATACACAAAACAGAATACAGCCAATTAAAACAATGAAAAATAGCTTAGCCATATGATCTAGGATGTATCGTTAACTACACACAACATGATAATATTGCTAGCACTAAACATAACATAAAATTAAAACAAGGTATGAAAATAATAGACCTGCAAATAATGTGCTACGTACAGTAGCCATTCAATCGCAGTCAAAGATACCAGGTCTGATTTCCTCAACTGTGCCAATTAACCTCCTCTCTCTCTCTAGGCTCTCTAGGCTCCAATTCCTGATTTCACCCATTGAACGTGGCGATCGAAGCTCGAAATTCGAAAACGTTTCACTTCAACTGGCATTTCATGCTCCACTACGATCTAAACGAGGTAATGGTTACATCAGATATTAATAGGGATAGTATGTGTATTGTACTGGTGGTAGGTCTCTCATATGTAAGAGGCTGCCTGGGTGGGTACCACCGCAATGTCTATTTCTCCCGTCAAACAGCAGTTTAAATGCACTGTTGTGTTTCGGATTGAAGGACGTTGAAGCCAGAGTAACTACTGGACATATTGAGACAACATCTTATGTCTCAGGATGGCGAGCGCAGTGGAATGCTAAGCATTGCTTTGTAATTCAAGATGTTGTTTGGTTTTGCTACTGTTCATGAGCGGTTGCATCGCTAACCATCAGGCGAACGGCATGCTCGTCTCGCCATTCACTGCAATAAAATAAAAAAATAAAAAAAATAAAAATATTTTTTTTGCTGTATTTATTGACTGCCTCGTTGCGTAGTTGTACTAGGGTATGGTTTCAAAGTTGAAGCCTCGGATTTGAATCCCGGGTGATATTGGATTTTTCTATTCATTATCAGCCCAAAGTCAGGAATTTGCGCCCGATATGGTGATAGGCCCGGCACCTGTTACATCGTGGGACAGAACATACAAGGTGGGTCTTGACAACTCTGCGTACCCCTTCTGGGAAAAAGGCGTGAGTTTATGTATGTATGTATTTATTTACATAAAAGATATTTCTATATAATAGCATATGCAACTGGTATTAAAGAGGTTAGGTAATTTATGCCTACGAAGGTTTTCACGAATGAAGTAGTGTTCATGTTAATCAATACGAGATAACAATGTCATGTTACATAACTTAAAAATAAGTGTTTTTGTAAGGTTTTTTAATTTATTTTATTGTTTTGAATGGTGAGGCGAGCTTGCCGTTTACCTGATGGTAAGAAAACGACCGCTCATTAACAGTAGCAAAACCAAATAACGCCTTGAATTACAACGCAATGCTTTTAATTCCACTGTGCTCGCCATCCTGAGACATAAGATGTTAAGTCTCAATACGTCCAGTTGTTACTCTGGCAACAAAGTCCTTCAATCCGAAACACAACAGTGCATTTACACTGCTGTTTGGCGGGAGAATTAGACATTGCGGTGGTACCTACCCAGGTGACCTCTCACATATGAGAGACCTACCACCAGTAAACGTTCCTAATAATTATAATATAATAGACTATGAACTCCATGCAATCACAACGTATTACTTATTCATCTTATAATGTAAGTGGAAGCGACGTACCGTGAAGCGTAAGAATTGCGTTGATTTCCTAGATCAAGCGATTCCGAGAAGACACGTTTCTTGGAAAATCCTTATACTTGTAAAAGTAGTGAAGGTAAACTCTTAAGTTACCAGAATAAGTGGAAAATAAATATCATTATAAATGCCTCTTATTTTTATGACCCAATTTAGGAATTACCTATTTAGTAAAGGAAAGTATTTTTTTTTTATTAAAATCTTGCGTAACTGAAATCGTTATAATGCTCCCTTAAATACCAAGACAACGGGTTCGATTTGCGCTCACAGACAAATTTCAAGGAAATCTTATTTTTTTTTTTATCAGACAGCCTTCGTGGGGCAGTTAGTTAGACGCCGGCTGTGAAAAGAGAGGCCGCTGATTCAATTCTCGCGTCAAGACAAATATTTGTGCGGCCCACATATATTACAAGTTAGAAATATAATTTGCACTGATTTAATGAAAATAGTAGTCAGACAAACAATAATTGTAATAGTAATTATACCACTAAAAATAATATTGCTTATAATATATCAAACGCAGCAAATCCCAGTGAAATATTGCCAAGTTTTTCTTAATTTCTAAATATAATAAGTAAAAGAAAAATTGGATAAATTATTACGCTTCTGAGCGATCGTTTACCCTTTAGAAGTCTGACCTTCTTTCGCACATGACATTGTGCGTAAAACACAGACTTGTTATAGAGGTGATAAATATAGAGTAAGATGCTACGTCCAACATAATTGTGTTTAAATTATGAATTATCGAGAATTATGAAACCGTCATATCGTCTAATAGGAAGTCTGATGGAAAACGAGAGCAAAACAGAACTTATTCCAGCTAAGCATGTCATGTGACTGCGCGAGTAAAGGTGAATACTTTTGAGCATCATATTCTATTATTAGGTCTTTATAACTACAACGTATAACCACAATTCACAGTTGTAGGGCATGTGAGCGAGCGTGGCCTAGTGGGGGGTAGATGAAATTTACATACCCTTGAAATTTTAACTAATCGCTATAGTATACCGGATTCCTCACGATTTTTTCCGCCACATTTATAATGCGTGGTGAATGATTATCAATACACACATGACTTTGAAAAGTCAGAGTTGTGCGCTGTGGTACGTTTACCGTAAATCTCAATGGAAATCGAGGTGAACCAACAGCCGCGTTTCATATTTCAAGTCTCAATATGTCCAGTAGTTACTCTGGCTACAATATCCTTCAAACCGAAACACAATGGAGTATTTAGTTTGCTGTTTAGTGGGAGAAATAGATATTGAAATAGATTTATTATAAACAAAAACAGCCAGTTCCATATGGATATACTCGATCGAAACTTAAATGCGACACATTCGCGTTGGACTCTCTGAGAAGTTTACCCGTCCAAGTTTACCTGAGTAGTTTATTCAATGTTCAACATGCGAGAGGATAAAAATATCACATCAACTTCACTATTTGAGGAAGTTGCATAGAAGTTTCATCGCTTCGCAAAAGATTGAAGTAAGAAAATTCAGGAAATATTATAAGGAAGGAAATAACTTCGATCACGCCGTATAATTACTAGGATGGTATATGTACCGACAGAAAAACTGCCAAATTACTTTTGCCAAAACCAGCGCAAATCAAATTATATCGGACTAGTGATGCGGGAGGTTCTGATATCTATTATATAAAAATAAGTCGGGTTTTCCTTCCTGACGCTATAACTCCAGAACGCACGAACCGATTTGGCTGATTTTGGTCTTGAAATATTCGTGGAAGTCCTGGGAAGGTTTAAGGAGTGAGAAAAATTGGAAAATTTCTAAGGAAGATACCCAAAACCTTTTTTTTTGGGTATCGTTCAAGCGTGATGCGTCCAGCCAATATAGGTAATCTTTGTTTATTTGACGGGAGACGTAAAAGACGGTCAAGCTTCAACTAAAATCCAACGTAAAATGATCTATCTTTCCATTGTCTTTCATTGACGGCTGACGAAATAGAACAAAATTCAAAATATTTGTACATCGTGTATATAATATTATCTAAATACGGCGTCTTGCGCGTAATTTTGTTAAATGTAAAATAAAACGATGTCCATATCTACCAAAATAGCCCATTGTTTTTTGAGATTATTGAAACAGTTTTAAACAAGGTATACTCTATCGAAGCGTTTTGCCGGAGTACACCAAAATATATTTAATTATATTTTTTCGTTTTCATAAAGGACATTATTTTTTGAATTGATACTTTTAGATGCGCTGGAGGACAAATTTAAATTCCACATTAGTATTGTTTTCAGACTCAAGAATAAAAAAAATATTGGTACGTTGATGCCGTATCTAGACATTATAATGAAACTGAAACGATATGCAGTTTTATATTTTTAAATATTTGTTCTATTACTTACGTCACCTGGTAAGGCAGTATGAAGGTTTTATTAATTTGTATTTGGTAACGTACTAGACGCGACTGCCAATAAGTTAACGATGGTCACGGGTTCAAATCCCAGGGCACACCTCTGACTTTTCGGATTAATTTCTACGTGAAATAAAATTCGCCAACCCGCACTAAGTCAGCGGGGTGGACTATATCTTCTTCTATAATATAAAAATGAGTCGCAAAATGTGTTGATAAGTGCATAACTCAACAACGCCTGGACCAATTTGGCAATATTTTTTTTAAATGGTTATTATTACGTTATTATTACTTTATATACGGAAAAACAGCATTTTGGTGCTGAAATAAGCGAAGTAATATTGGATGGACAATAAAAAACGCTAAAGTTTTTAATATCAAAATTTCGTAAGCCAATCTTTATATGTACATGTATATGGAGAGACAGGATATAATAGAGCGGAAGGTAAGGGCTGGGATAGCTGACAGATTTGATAGGACGAAATGTAAATGCACGTTATAAGACGGGATGGATAATAAAGAGAAAGGACGGGACGGATCGGGAAGAGACTGAACAGACGGATGAGACGGGATTGAGCCGGACAGTAGGATAGCTACGTCAAGCTTAGGTAAACAAGAGTTTATACGAAAAATAACATGTATTTGGTGTGGAGTGGAATCAAAAAATATATGCACCCAGGCGAAGCTGGGTCGGGCTATTTTACTATGCTTAAAAAATGAATATAATATTAATCATATGTATATAAACTAACCAACCCGCACTAGGCCAGCGTGGTGGCCTAACCACTCTCAATCGTACTGTCGATTGTAGAGGAGGCCCGTGCCCTGCAGTGGGACGTATATGGGCTGATACAGTATATAAACTAAGCCACGGCGGAGCGTGGCCGGGTCCGCTAGTATCGTATGAATAATACAGTTAAAGTACACATATCGATAAAAATAGCGATATATCCGTATGGCTTGCAAACATATCGTATATTTATCATATCCGAATAAAGAATGTTGCTGGAGAGTCCGGATACGGGCCACTTTCAAAAACTTTTCAAAGTTATCCGTCTAGCTAATTCTGCGAGAAGGCCTAAGGTCAGAAATAGATTTATCGATACAACGAATAAAATATCGATATTTCGCCGAGCCTACAGAACTTGGTAAATAATTATTTCTTCCACACCGCGCCGACCGACACTCATTACAATCCATCATAATAACTCACGTTTGGTCTCTGCGCGGACGTTGACTTATTGAGATAATTGCAATGTCCGTGTACGAGTATCACCTAGTCTTCTTAGTAATTCCAAGAAATTTACTATGGTCAAATATTTGAGGATTTTGGCTACGTAAGGATCATTGCTATCTACATTTATTTTTATATCTGGATTTTAAATGGAATTACAGTAGTTGCGACTCAAATCCCATAACACACTGATTTTTCAGAGTAATGTGTGTTTTGATAGTCGATCACTACGCACTATAACGATGAAGGAAAATATCGTGAGGAAACCTGCATACCATAGTGAATTATATAAATTATAATATAAAGTTCGCCAATCCGGTTTAGGCCAACGTGGTGGACTATATGACCTAACGCCTCTCAATTTTAAGTTCGATTGTAAAATGATAATAAAGATAAGTTCAAATTGTTTATACTAAATAAATCAATACAACGTAACTTATATAGAAACTCACACCCGTATACCGGAAGCTGTAATCAGTAGGTGCTATTATTATTATTATCCTTAACTCGCCAATTTTATTGCTATCTCCAGATGAGATAGATGATAACTAACCTACAAGTTCACTGTTGACTGCCCTCTCTTTTTCAGTCAGTAAGAGATTGCCTCGTGCGATTCGACCGTGTTTTGCTCTTCTATGTAATTAATATACATATTTGACAGCCTTCGTGGCGCAGTCGGTTAGACGCCGCCTGTGAAACGAGAGACCCCGTGTTCGATCCCCGCAATGAGAAAAATGTTTGTGCGGCCGACAAATATTTATTTCGGGTCTGGGTGTTGATGAGACCAAAAAGTATTTCGTAATTCCTGATAACCACGACACGAGACTCGATCTTAGTGTGGGGTCAGGACTATGTATGTGACTGTTGGTTGTTATTTTTTTTATTGTTAAGTGTTATTTGGTGGAAAATAAAGGATACAAATAAATAAAAAAATACTTATCGCTATACCAGGCACTAATTACAGTACCATACGACAACGAAAAAAAAAACAGCAAAATTTTCCAACAAAATACAAGTTCACTCAATTATATTGAAGCTCCGTGTATATTCACTTGAAACCACATTTTCTTTTTAATTTAAATGAAAACTGTTTCCCAAAGGGTTTTCCAGTTTAATTTAATAATTAAAGAAATAAAGTTAACAAGAGGGATCAACGTTCTGAAAATGTGATGTTGCTCTTTTACACGCCAACTGAGTTTTGTTTTTTTCTTTACTTTTAATTAGAAAGCGAATGAATAGCTTGTTCAATTTAGACTTTTAAAATCAAGTCTTTGAAATTTATTTTTTTAATAAAATTAAGTTTATATCATAAATGAAGTCTTGTTCATATCAATAAAAAACATTGTTACATTCACAAAACTAACAGTCGATCAAAATCAGTTCAAATTAGCTTTGCAGGTTTCCAAATAGCGATCGCTGTACCGATGCCAGCAATCGCTACCCGGGTGATTATATAGTTACTAACATGAGTAAAATTATTGTACTCTTTCCCAACTTTCGATTTGTAATATTGCCAATATTATCTACTTCCTATAACTGCACACCAATATCGTTTTAATTAATTTATATATTTTATAAGATGCCAGAATTCTTCCTAATCCTCCTTTGTACGTATACAATCCTTCGGCACACAACATCAACGTTTTTTTCAATCTCAACATGGACATTTGAATTCTTAGAGAAAATGGGGAGATTACTCGGGAGAATGTCATATTTAGGAAATTGTGTTCTATTACCTAAAAAGTAAGGGTGAAAATGGATTGTGAAGTAGAGTATGTGAGGGCTTCCAGTGACGGAGTCGTATGTATTCATTGTAAGGGAGAAAGGACATGATTTCGCCAGATGTGCACAAAGCAGATTGGTTTTATGAAGATGGTCATTTTTCAATGTAATAATTAGTTAAGGCTTTTCGGCAGAACTACCTACACTTTTGATGTATAAAATGCCTTTTTATAATATTTTATTGTCATCCTTCATTCTATTTAAAAAAAAACGCAGCACAGTATTTACTATTTTGCGACCATTACTGATTAATTTTATTTTTAGATAGAAACGCGGGTTTCCTGGTAGTACGTTTGCCTACGCCTTATGGGAAAAAGGCGTGAATTTGTATATGTAATACTTTAAACTTTACTAGACTGTAACTACTATGTCGCGCAGAAACATCAGTCCTGCGACTAAAAATACAATATTTTTATGTCCTGTTAAACCTGTTCCACCAATACTCCACAAATGTGACATGCACAGGACATTCAAACAAATCCTCTAGCCAAATTCGATGTCGTAAAGCCGTCAGTTCGCTGACAGTAGCGTCCGAGGCGTTTCGTCACGTCTCGCAAACTCAGCGATGCTTTGACGCAGGTGCAGAGCGCAGTTTTATTAGGATTGTAATAGCGAATGATATGTTCAGGCGAGAAATTTCTTGGAGAAATTCTTGCTGTGAATTGCGATGGATTTAAAACAGAAGACATGCATTTTTATCGATAGTTGGTGATATTAATATAAAATTATCCGTTTTTATGAGAATTATTTTTCATGAAGCTTCAAGGTCGCTCGAAAATGTTTATATAAATGTGGATAAAATAAACTGAGCCCCTTAAAATCGTAATTTCATAGTAAATATCCAATAATTTAATACACCCAAGAGGTATATTAGATATCTACAATCCTAATCCCACACTAATGTATATCAAGTATTGTTTCCTAGGTATAAAATGTACTAGAAATTTTAAGTCTCATAAACATTTTGACTCGAAATAAATACCAGTAAATATATTTATTTATTTTATTCTTAACTCCACAAAAAAGGATAAACACTTAAATATATTACCAATGAAAAAAAAAGTACAGATGGCGGTCTTATCGCTCTAGGCGATTTTTTACAGACAACCTTTGGATGGACACAAAAAAAAGGAAAAAATGAGAGGGCAGTCTTGAAAATAAAGGATGCAAGCTCAAATAAAATAATAATAGAAGAATTATTTATAATTAGTATGTACACAATATATGATACATAATTATATACATACACCTAATAGGGTCAGGTTAAAAGTACCCTAAACAGACGAGAATGCATGAAGACGTTGATGAAAGTGGATGAAGCGAAAGTAGTATGTCAGGATCGAGCAAAGTGGCGGTCTATAGTCTCTGCCTACCCCTATGGGATAAAGGCGTGACGATTATGTATGTATGTATGTACACCTAATATAATTACAAATAAAGACATTAAATTGGAGGCGTAAATAAACAGAAATAAATATTAAAAATAACTTGACAAAGGTATTAATATGCAAATAACAAAATTAATTAACATACTCATCGAATATATAATCTCCTTTTGTTCGAATCGATTAAAACGGCATGAGTTCATGTATGTATGTACATAATAAATGTACATATATTTATGAATTACATTATCATTTACGTATTTTCAGCACATTGTTTATAGTGGGTAGGTAGACTGGGTACGGTTGAAACAATTTAGCTTGTATCGTTTATAATTTTGTTGTTTACGAACCAACTGACGATAATGATGCGTGAAATTTAAATTTGAAGTTTTAGGTACGATCTGACAGTATCATTATAGTGTTCGGATAACTATTTTTAGAAATATATGAAATTCAAAAAAAACAATAATTTGTTTCAATCGTACCCGTGCCAGGGGCGGTTGAAACAGCCTTTGGGGTCAGTTGAAACACATGCAAATAATGCAATAAATACAAATGAAACATGTTTTATTTATCATAAATACTAATTATATTAATAATTATGGCATCACATGACAACATTAATCAGTCTTCAAGATTTTAATACTTCTAAAACGTTCATCAGTCTTTAACGAGTAGTAAATATTAAAAAATAAAATAAAAAAACGTGGGTAATATTAAAATAAAATGGATGGGCATAGCAGACGCAACAATCCCCGGTATATCGTATATTGACATAGTTTTTCCTGGATGGCTCCTCATCCACGCATCACACGGAATTTACAGCCTTCTTCAAAGGGCCATATGCGGATCGATCGAGCGGCTGGAGCTTGTGAGAGCAATGAGGAGGAAAGGACAATAAGACAATTCCATTATTCTTGCAATAGTCCATGGTGTTTATGTGTATATGTGAGGAGTGGTTATCTAATATGAGTAACACTTTGTGTGACGGAGAAACCTTAAAATGCTTTTGAAAGTGTTCTAAAAAACGCAGGAATGATTCATCTTGCATCCAACCTGAGGGATTAGCGGTTCCAGCACATCCTATTGGCCCATCCCTAACAAAATGGTCTTGGTACCGCACGCGTGGAAACACAAAAAATGGCGGGAAAACATTTCCAAGGACGTTTACTGCAAAGTTTACTGTCACTAAAGTACCCCTTTCAGCTGAGGTCACTGAACCAACTTGACGAGCACGACGTCTAGCTATAACTCTGTCAGGCTTTTGCACGGTGGTAATGCCGGTTTCATCTGTGTTATAAATGTCTTGGGGCTTAAATTTATAACGGTCCATGACTATGGACAAATTATCATAGAATACTTCTACATTTTTTTTATTAAAACTCGTCGCCCTTGACAAGCTTGTAGCCTGTGCGGCTCGTACAGTTAGTATAGGGTTTCTTTTCATAAACATCCGAAACCATTTCTCACCAGCCATTCCGTTGTCTTCCCAAGTTCGAGGTCGTGATAAATTATACTTAGTGGTTAGTTCGTAAGCTAATTTTCTCACCGCTTTCTTAGACTGTCCGAAATATATATCAGCACATCGAATCAAATATTTGGATAATTCTCGTTCCTGATCTTCATTAAAAACACGATTATTTGCTTTATACCCCATACCTGTGTCGTCTTTACCGGTCGCATCTCGCTTTCGAATGTATCTTAACAGGGAACAGTGGTTTATACCATGCTTTTCCGCTGCTTTTCGTAGTGGATCTCCAGCTTTTACTTCCTCATATGCATGACTATAGCTCGATATGTCAATTTTACCTCTAGAAGTCTTCCTCACCCGAACTCTTGGCATCTACAAATAATAAAAATAAATATATTTTCTGTTTCAACCGTACCCACAAAAAATGTTTCAACCGTCCCCAACCCCTCTTTTTGTAAAATATACTTTATAGTTACGACAAAAATGATAATACATAAAAAATAATCAGTAGGCCTTATTCTACAAGCTTCATATTAATCAAAAACACACACTTAACACATTCATTAAAAAAGAACAGATAATATAGGCGTTAATGTCAGAAGAAAAATACTTACTTTTGGGTATTAAAAAACAATATGACGTCCTGGACACAACAACAACGCGCGGGAAGCGGCGCGGCACTGTATTCGTGTTCGGACTTGTCGTCCACTACGTATTCCCCTTGCACCCCTCACCTCTCGCGTAACCGTTTCCGAGTTTTTTACTCTGTTTCAACCGTCCTTTGTATCAACCGTACCCAGTCTACTACCTGGTATAATGATTTGTGTAAGTACGTACCTGAGAAGATCATACATATATATTATATCTCGGTGCGGGGATCGAACCCGCGGTCACTCGCAGCCGATTTCTAACCAAATGTGCCATATAAAATATAAAAATAAATTCCGACTATTGTATTTCTAATTCAAGAAATCTCATTTGACATTTCATACTTTTATCATAAATAACTTTGTGAAGACGTAACTCACACAATTTCAATAAAACTTTCCGTAAAACCATAGAATTATGAAGCTATTCTTATTTTATTACAGGATTTACAATCCATAATAACTAAATTTAAATATAAATCCTTTAAATAAAGCAAAACAACCATTTTAAACAACATACTTTTTTACTAGACGTCATTACAAAGTCACGTCGTTAGGTCTTCCATGTGTAGAGTTGAGACTATGCAAACGGATTTGTATACGCATAATCGGTAAAAATATAGAAATAATCGAGCAATTTTAATCCAGTTGTTTTATAATTTTAAAAAGTACTGAATTATCAGCTAATAACAAGCATACTATCACCGAACAACCATCAGTAAATAATGTAATAATAATTTTAATAAAAGGCAATAATTTAACAATTTAATAATTTAACAATAATTTTGTGTATGTGGCCTGTTGGTAAACGGACTGCTGAGACGCGGCTGCCCACATGTTCACGGTGGTCGCGGGTTCGAATCTCAGGGCAGACCTCTGACTTTTCGAAGTCATGTGTGTATTGATAATCAGTCACCACGCACTAAAACGGTGAAGGAAAACATCGTGAGGAAACCTGCATACCATAGCGATTTATAAGAATTTCTATGGTATGTAAGTCCGCCAACCCGCACTAGGCCAGCGTGGTGGACTATATGGCCTAACCACTCTCAATCGTATCCTCGATTGTAGAGTAGGCCCGTTTCCTACAGTGGGGCGTATGTGGGCTGATACAGAACAATAATTATTCATTTAAATATGTAGCGATGGTACTTCAAAAACGTAGATAAAAATCGTGATGCGTCATCTTTTTCTATACCACATCTAGTACTAATTGTGACAGCTTGGAATGCGCACGAATTATTAGTGAAAAGAAAAATAAAAATGTAGTTTAACCGTATTTTATTCGATCCCAATTTATTTATAGGGCTAATCATAATGAAATGATTATATGGTGACCATTGAAAATTAAAAACAGTTTCTTATTTAATACCTAAGAATAAACTAGATACAACATTACACAAAAATACTTAAATTTTGAAAAAATAAACATAACTGAAAAAATTGCAGGTCGATACAGACGTCCGAAGTATACAAATATAGTAGAAGACCAAGATTCAGAAAAATAAGATTTCAACGCAGGATCTAGCAGGATTTCGTAGAAATTTAGGGTTTTATAGTGCGTTCCATACATCAAAAATCAAAATTATTTTTTTTAGCCAAAATTATAGGGTTAAACAAAAATGTACAAAGAATAAATATTGTAAGGAATGATAATATCGAACCGTTGGCGTCAAAATAAATTGGAAATTCCGAAAAAAATCGTGTCACAAAAAATTGCCATTTCGACTCAGTGGGCCGGGCCGCTAGTAATAAATAAATCATCTGGGGGCACGGCAGTGCCCCCTCCAAGTCGAGCTAAAAAGCGGCACAGCCGTACTATCCTTTTCTCGAAGCAATTCAGACCATTTTCAACCCCCCATAACTTCGTTGTGGTTAAAGCAAGAAGCCTGAATTTTCAGTTACTAATTAGGCATTGTGTAAACACGGTATATTTAAAATTTCATTCAATTTGAACCAGTAGTTTAAGAATTATAACTTGTCAAACTTTCGCAATTTTGTCACTCACTGACTGACTGACCGATCATCAAAAGTCTAAGGCACTTCTAGCAGACATAGAACCTTCAAATTTAGAATATAATTAGTGTTTAGTGTCTAAAGTAAGGAAAAAATCAAACATTTCATAATTTCTGTCTAGTTTTCTAGATACACCAACTGCGTGAATAACTTTGTAATCTCATATAAATGTACAGGATTACAAAGATACATTTGCAGTTAATGATTCGTTGTACCCGTATATAATGGAATAATAGTTGTAGATTGGTATCTATATATATTATATATGAGGCATAACAGGAGGGGGGTATAAAGAGGGAAAGGGTGTATTCAGCCCATTAAACTGTACAACATTCCTCTAGAAAAACATGACAAAGATAACCTTGCAAATAAATAGACTAAATAGCTCGAAAACAATCACCATGAAAGAAAGAACACTAATAATCAAATCCGCTATATTTGTGATAAATTGATACCTACAAAAATAAGAAAAAAACTATAAGACAGAGGCTTTAAGAAAAATCATTATATATATTACAGCCTCCGTGGCGCAGTTGGTTAGACGCCGCCTGTGAAACGAGAGGCCGCGGGTTCGATCCCCGCACCGAGAGAAATATTTGTGCGGCCCACAAATATTTCTTCCGGGTCTGGGTGTTTGTGAGACCGAAAAGTCTCTCGTAGTTCCTGATACCCACGACACAAAACTCGATCTTAGTGTGGGGTCAGGACTATGTATGTGACTGTTGGGTTTTATTTATTATTTATTTATTTATATTCTAGAAATAAAAAAGTACCGAAAAGGAATAAAGTAGAACTCTACAAAAAGACGTGAGATCCCATCAAAAACATCCTGTAAAAAAAATCCAAGTCTCGCAGCTCAGTTTTTCTACCGCAAAAAGTTGTGAGATCCATGTAATACCAAGTCGATTAATTTATTTAGTCCTTGATTAAGGGACGTTCTGTATAAAGTTATTACGTACGTTATTATCATATCAATATTAAAAATTCTTTACGTTTTAAATAAATATATCGACTTGGCCAGTAGCATTATGCATAAATTGTACGATACATTATGTTTTCATGCGATGGCCAAGTCGATCTATTTATTTACAACGTAAAGAATTTTTAATATTGATATGATAATAACGTACGTAATAACTTTATACAGAACGTCCCTTAATCAAGGACTAAATAAATTAATCGACTTGGTATTACATGGATCTCACAACTTTTTGCGGTAGAAAAACTGAGCTGCGAGACTTGGATTTTTTTTACAGGATGTTTTTGATGGGATTGCTTTTGTTCCTTAATACTAAAGTGACTTACGCAATTGTGGATGTCTCATTAGGATAAAGATGAACATAAAAAAAAAACGAAATAATGTAAACTAAAAATATAAACTGTAATCGATTAAGAAATACAAACAAATAGTATCGATATCTCGTTAATAATCGGATATTGTACTAACCGATTTATTTGACATCATCCCTATTTCACAATTTTGAGATATGTCAAATGGAACTTATAATTAGATAGATAGTAGGCCATGTTTCACTTCAACTTATAATTCCAAAAAATGTTAGGAGCAACCTTACACAAATACACAGCTAAGCTGCATTTATAAGTAGATTACAAAGTTGTGACGGGCGAAAGTTATGCTCAGTTGAACGATGTTATTTGAGTGCGGAATTTATACAATGTCGTTCTGGAATGAGAGAATTCAGTTTTGCTAATGAATCCTTTGACGTTTACTTTTGAATCTGCGTTTGGCAAGTTAATATGCTTAGTTAAATGCGAATTAAATTTGTTTTGTACGGATTTGTTCATGTAATTGGATGTTATTTTAGCGTGATTTAGAGTAAAGTAACATTTAGCTGACATAATTTGTTTGTTTTGAATGTGGGGGTTTGTGAAAACTTTCTTTGTTTCTAATTCACAAGACAAAAGGTTAGTATTTCTTTGTGGGGTCAGGACTATGTATGTGGCTGTTGGGTATATTTATTTAATAAATAAATAAATAATAAATAACACCCAACAGTCACATACATAGTCCTGACCCCACACTAAGATCGAGTCTTGTGTCGTGGGTATCAGGAACTACGAGAGACTTTTCGGTCTCACTAACACCCAGACCCGGAAGAAATATTTGTGGGCCGCACAAACATTTCTCTCGGTGCGGGGATCGAACCCGCGGCCTCTCGTTTTACAGGCGGCGTCTAACCAACTGCGCTACGGAGGCTGTCAAATAACACATATTAGCTAAATCTTTCTCTACCATTATATATACCTACTATCGGTAGTATTCCCGAAAATATACAGGTTAATTATTTTATGAATTCCTCTTCTACACTACGCACCAAAAGACGGGATCTGCAGTCTGGATCAGTAAATACACACGCTTGTTAATAGGTCTACATAGTTAGTTTACGTCTCAAATTCTAACGGGTGGCGCCACTAATTATCCTAAGAACGAAACTGGTCTATTCTGCGAAGGTTACGCAACTTTCTACCCGTCACCACGAAGATTTCACTTACGCAAACCCTCCTTCTCCCCATCCTTGATTATGCCGATGTCAGCTATCTAGATCTCACCGAAGACCAACTAAATAAACTTGAGCGTCTTCAAAATTTCTGCATAAGATTCATATTTGGTCTTCGCAAATATGATCATGTTTCTGAGTTTCGTGCTAAGCTCAAGTGGTTACCTATACGGCTTCGTCGGAATACTCACATTCTCTCTCTTCTTTACAATATTTTGTTTAATCCTCTCACTCCATCTTATCTTAAAGAACGCTTTATTTTTCTTCATGACTCACATTTGAGGTCCTTGAGGTCGTCCGAGAATCTTAAGCTGAGAATGCCTGTGCACACCACGACATTTATGGACAAGTCTTTTACTGTCAAAGCAGTTCGATTGTGGAACGCGCTTCCTGTTGTGGTGAGACAGGCGCAATCGCTGTCTTCGTTCAAGAGGCAAGTTAAGGAGCATTACCTCTCACTTTAAATAAACAGATTTTAGTGGATAATGCTATTTCCTACTTCTAAATCATTTAAAATTTGTATTTATTATATATGTATATATATGTATGTAGTATTATATATGTATGTATTTATGCCTTTTATTATGTATGTTATATTGGTGTATTTTTATGTTTATATAGTTTGAGTATTATTTTTATTTTTTATTTTATTTAACTTTATATACAAATATGTACATAGGCGGACTTAATGCCAGAGGCATTCTCTACCAGTCTACCTTGAGATGGTGCTGAGATTACAGAGGTAGGGGTACATATGTTTATTTGATTATTGATGTTGGTTTATTTCTATATAAATACATAATATATATAAACAAATATATGAATAAGTGTTTAAAGCAAGCGAACGTCACGTAACAAATTAGTTGTGAAATTAGTATTAAACCTTTTGTGAACAAGAACGCACGTCTCGTTATTTCTCCAGAACCCTGTCAATCAAAACTAAACCTTATCGCGTAATCATATGGTCCTAATCGAGTCGGATTTATAGTCGTCGGCCGGCCGATGCACGTGTGCCGCGCACCACATTCCTGAGCGATAAGGAATTGTAAAAGTGCATTTATTTAAACAATTTACTTTTGTGAGTTTTAAATCGTGTTAGTGACGATCTTATTACAAACATTAATATGGAACAACTACTAGTGTATCAAAAAGAGTTAATAGTGAACTTAAAAAATGCGGAAAGGAACTACAAAAAGGCACCTAAAGATAGAATAAAAATATCTTATTTGGAAACCAGATTGGAAACTTTAGAAGATATTTGGAAAACATTTAAAGAAGGACACAAAAATGTTGTTTTAAAGGTCACTAACGATGAGGACAAATGTGATCCATATTTCGAAGAGGATATGTATGAGGAGTTTGAAGAGTTATATATTCAATACAAATCAAGTTTGAAAGAAGCTATCTCTCGGTTATTGGAACTGTCTAAGCAGCAAACGCCGGGTTGCATGCAAACATCGAGTGACCTAGAACATTCTACCAAAGGTGACATCAAACTACCCCGCATTCAGATTCCTATATTTAGTGGAAAATACGACGAGTGGCAATCGTTTTACGATTTATTTTCTTCTCTTATTCACAATAATAAACTATTGTCACCCGTGCAGAAATTACAATATTTGAAGACAAATTTGACAGGAGAACCAGAAGAGTTATTACGCAATTTTTCAATAACAAACGCGAATTATGATGAGGCGTGGAACGAGTTAGAGAAACGATACAATAACAAGAGGTATAATGCTCACGAAATTTTGAGGAAATTGTTTGCACAAAAATCAATACAAATTGCATCTGCGACTGCGATTAAGCAATTGGTAGACACAACATCAACATGCTTGAAGGCTTTAAACAATATGGACGTGAAAACGGAGACTTGGGACTTGATAATTAATTATTTAGTTCTCAGTAAATTGGATTCTGAATCAGTGAAGGAGTGGGAACAACATTTACGTACGAGTGAGAGCGACCTACCCACATGGTCCGAACTGGGTGATTTTTTAAGAACGAGATTCAGATCTATAGAGATGACGGACAAGATAACGGAGAAACCAAAAGTGATAAAATATAAGTCTGGCAATATAAAACACAAGGTTTTCCATACAAATGTTAAAAAAGAGGAGAAAAGGTACGTAGCAAAATGTGCATTATGTGAGGGAGAGCATTATCTGTACCACTGTAAAAAGTTTCAAGATATGTCTACCAAGGAAAGACAAGAGTTTGTTCAGCGGAGTAAATTATGCTTCAATTGTTTGGCGCCATCACATGCTGTGTTTAAGTGTCGACAGTCAGCGTGTTGTCGGCAATGCAAGCGGCGTCACCACACACTTCTACACTTCGAGAGAGAGACTACAGAAAAACCCCATGAGCGTGAGTTGGCATCTACAGGTACTGTGATTGAGTCGCAGAGAGGTAAGTCAAGTGACACACACATTGTAACCGCCCTTTCAAGGAATAATTTCCATACAAATTGTGTATTGTTAGCAACTGCACAAGTTGTCGTATATAGTAGGAACGGTTGCAAATATACAATTAGAGCATTATTAGATCAAGGGTCACAGGCATCGTTTGTCACAGAGGCAACGGTACAATTACTTAATTTAAATAGAAAATGTGTAAGTGGTTGGGTGTCAGGAGTAGGAGCGGGCCAAACAAGAATTAAATATATTGTGATGTCGGGAGAATAGAGGTACGAGTGAAACCACTGAGTGCCAGATTAATACTAATATATTTCAGATACACATTGATTAATATAAGTAGTTACATAGTTTACGTAAGCACATCTTATAATATATATTATCTCCATTACATCTCCCCGGAAGGGTGAAAAATAAAATAAAGTAAAATTTATTTTATTTTTAAGCAAAGTTTAACACCTTTTTTTTTTTCGTTCTTTTTTTTTTTTTTTTTTTTACATAACATAATGAATACATCAAAAGAAAATCTAAATAAAACAACATGATGATTATACAAGTAATATAAGAGTAAGTTTAAATACAATACATAATTATTTTATATTGTCACATTTTATCTTAATATCATGATATATTGGGCAGAAAATACAACTTGGTTCTATTTTTATGAATAGTATCTAGTTTACCATTTTTAATAATAACAACATTGGGAGACATCTCTTTTACAACCGTATAAGGTCCTGAATAGATACTTTGGAGTTTGTTACCAACTTCGTTTTTTATTAATATTAGATCATTTTCTTTATAGGTAATTGGATTTATTTTACTATCATATCTATGTTTTCGAATCAATTTACTTTTTATTAAATTATTTCGTGCATCTTTTTGAGCTGTTTGAATTCTAAATTTTAATTCTAATGGATAAGACTCAAAATTATACAATGGACTAATTGAATTTTCCTTTAAATTAGACGGTATAATGCACTTTTTGCCGAAAACTAATTCGAATGGTGTGTAATGTGTTTCGGAATGTACAGATGTGTTGTAAGAAAAACACCAATACGGAATCCATGTACTCCATGTTTCCGGATGATTGTCAGTTTGTATACGTAAAAAATTACCTAAGCTTTTATGCGAATTCTCCAATGCACCAATGCTTTGGTGGTGATATGCCGTGGACTGCAGCTGTTTTATCTGTAAAATTTTACATACCTCATTTATGGTAGTTGACAAAAATTCTGCTCCCCTATCTGTTGCAATTTCTTGTGGAATTCCATACCTTAAAATAAAATTTTCTACAAAATTCCTAGCAACTTCGACTGAATTTTTGGTAGTTAAAGGGTAGGCTTCAACGTATTTACTTAACTCACATTGAATTGTAAGTATATATGTATAATTATAATTATCTCTATCTAATGGCCCAACAACATCCAAGAAAATTTTTTCAAAAGCTGAATTAGCCGTGGACGTTATTACCATTGGCTCTTTAATATACTGCGATGCATGTTTTTGCTTTTGACACTTATCACATCGCTTAACATATGCCGTAATGTCTTTTTCAAGACCGGGCCAAAAATAGTACTTTTTAATGTTATTCATCATTCTTTTAATACCCGCGTGGCCACTCGTGGGTAAAAGATGAAAATCATTTAAAATTACTTTTCTATCATCTTTGTCATCTACGCGTTTTACGTCTTTTAATATACAAACACGCGGACCAGGCCAATTATTTGTCTTTATTTCCGCAACTAATTTTTCTACAAATACATAGTTTTCTTTATTCTTTATAAAATACACTTCTTCAATATTTAATTTTTTACAATAAATACTAAATTCTCTCATAAAAGCGCGTGGCGTCAATTGTGATTGAGAATTCGGTTTTATATATATTGTATTTTTTAAAGTATCGTAGCACAACGTATTGCTTTCCTTATCTATTCTATTAAATGTTCTCAATTTTTCAAAATCAACTTGACTGATAAATCTAAGTTCAATAGAATCCCTTGGTTTGCTATGAGTTTCTACGACTTTTGGTTGATCAGGCCAATCGTCTGTAGGAACCATAGAATTCCAATGATTCACATTCGCTTTCTTTCTTTGCGCCCGGGTCATCATTACATTCATAACATGTTCATTTATATCTTTTAATTCTTGCGAACTAACACTTATACGAGACAATGCGTCTGCTGCCGCATTGTCTACACCTTTCACATATTGAACATCAAAGTCGTACTCTTCTAAAATTATTCTAAACTTCATTAACCTACTGGATGGGTCTTTTAATCCAAATAGATATATTAAAGGTTTATGGTCGGTTCTTATTACGAATTTTCTTCCATATAAATAAGGACGAAAATGCTTAACAGCCCATACAATGCCCAATAATTCCTTTTCTATCGTGGGATAGTGTTTTTCTGCTTTATTGAGACTTCTGCTGGCATATGCTATCGGTTGACCATTAGAATTGGCTAAAACTGCGCCTAATGCATAACCTGAGGCATCAGTTTGTAAAATAAATTTGTTATTTTCGGAAAAATCTGGGTATTGTAAGACGGGATGTGAAATTATACTTTCTTTCAATATTTCAAATGACAATTGACAGTTTTCATCCCAGTTAAACGGTACATTTTTCCTACTTAAATTATTTAGATAATGAGCTTTTTCTGCAAAATGGGGTATAAATTTACGGTAATAATTTACAAAAGCAACAAAACGTTTTACTTCATCAGTAGTTTTTGGAACAGGATAATTTTTGACAACTTTAATTTTTTCAGGATCAGGTAAAACACCCTGGCTTGAAACTACATGACCCAAATATAAAATTTCTTTCTTAAGGAAATCACATTTAAATGGATTTAACTTAAGGTTTACTTTTCTGAGTCTTTCGAAAATATCTTGTAGGTTTTTATTATGCGTATCTAAATTCCTACCAAAACAAATTAAATCGTCTTGATATACCAAACATTTCTCAAATGTTAATCCAGTCATAGCTAACGTCATCATCCTTGAAAATGAACTTGGACTGGTTTTCAGACCCATCGGCATCCTAGTCATTTGATATTGGCCTGAACAGAAAGCTGTATATTTTCGGCTATTCTGATCTAAATCGACATTAAAGTATCCTTGGTGAAGGTCTAGATGTGTAAAATATATGCTACCTGATAATGAATCGAGAATTTCTGTTATATTCGGCAAAGGGAATTTGTCATCTTTAATGCAATTATTTAATTTTCTGTAATCTATTACTAGCCTCCATTTTTTCCGTCCACTCGCGTCAGTTTTCTTGGGAACTAATAACACTGGACTCGACCATTCACTTTGACTTGGTTCTATGATTCCATCGTTTAACATCTGATCTATTTGTTTCTTAATTTCACCTTGTTGAGAATATGGTAATCTATATGGTTTACTAAAAATAGTTTCGGTATTAGGCTTTAAACTAATTGTATGTTTGTAAATATTTGTTGTTGAAAACTGATCGCCAGGTAGGTAAAATATGTCCGAGTATTTTGCACATAATTTTTCTATCGATATTTTTTCTTCCTTATTTAAATGTTGTAACTGTAAAGACGAAAATAACTTTTTAACTCGATCTGCATTATTAGTGCTCTTATCTAAAACACATATATTGTAATCAGATGCTCTATGGACGATTAAATTTATTTCATTTAAGGTCAAGTCATTATGGGTTGTATTTAATATTTGTACAGGTATTCTATTATCAATGGGAGAAACTAGTGTACTCGCAACATATACACCCTTACACAGCTCTGACGTCGATATCACACAATCCTCTGACGTATTGATTCTTACATAATGAATTGATTCAGATCTAGATGGAATCATAAAATTTCTGTTTCCTAAAATTAAAGGTAATGTCAATTTTTTATTTGTATCACTGTATAATGTTAGTGTATTATGAATAAAATCTAAAATAGAGCCAAACTTCTGTAAAAAGTCACGTCCAATTATACCATTTGCCCTACATGGTAAAGAATTCAAAACATAGAAATCATGAGTTAGAATTTCATCTCCAGCGCGTAACTGTAAACATACATATCCAATAGATTGTACTTTACCCCCTAGTCCATTTACATTTAGATTCCTATTATGGATTGGAATGTCTAATTCCAAAGCATGTTTATACGTTATTGCTGATATGGATGCGCCTGAGTCGACTAACCATGAATACGAAACATTATTTACTGACAACTTTACTAAACAATTACTATTATCGCAGGCAAATATTTGATGTTTAGTCTCGAAAAAATGTATTACCTAATTCAGAATTTATGTTAGCGTCTGGCTTATTACCTGATTCTTGTTCTTCTAGTACGTGGACCTGTTCAGTGCATCTCTTATTGTGTGTTCTAGTAAAATTTCTCTTACCTCTGAAATTTCTGTGATTTTGTCGCGAAGGTCCCGGCTCCTGCCTCTGCCTCGCCCATGCGCCTACAGGACTGCGCTGTTGTGTGTAGCTGCCATAACCTTGATACGGGTTAATATTCATACCTCTAAATGTGTGACCTCGCTGACCTCTGTAGCATGTTGATCGACCTCTGAAATTTCGAGAATTGTAACGGTTTAATGTCATAACATCAGCTGATGTTAATGATGAAGTATCTTCATCAATCGCTACCTGTATCGCATCTTTTAATGAGTCAAATTCTTTAGCAGAAATGATTGTATTGATTCTACGATTTCGCAACCCTACTGCAAACTGCTTAATGGCCTGTTTCTCATTAACTTTTTTCAAGATATTATATTTTTCAGCATCTCCCTTAGCTTGCGAAATAGTTAACTCTACAAACATTTCTGAAAGCTGGTTACCGAAATCATTTATGGTCATATCATTTTGCTTACAGGACAACATTTGCTTTTGAATAGCTGCTGCCGATTTTTGTGGTAACAAATGTTTTCTCATTGCTTCTATTAATTCAGAAACAGAGCTATAAGTCGACTCTAAACGTAGTTTTGCTGATTGTGATAAGCGACTTTTAAGTACGAAACATATTAATTTATTTTTAGATGCCGGCTCTAGAACCGAATCATAATATTCTATGCCATCAATAAGCTGTCTTGTATTTGATTCATTATCAGACATAATTGGTAACAAACTCAAAGCTACTTTTAAATTAAATGTCTCCATTTTATCAACACTTTTTACTTCAGTTACTTGATTACACAACTTTAAAATTTCTTGATACAGCTGTTGAAAAGAAGCACAAATTAGTTCTATTTCTACTTTTTCTTTTTCATCTACTTTCTTTAACACATTACTAATATCATTTAACGTCTCATTATACTTTAAACGTACAGCATTTGCCTCCTCAAACTTTTTAATCAGAATATTTCCTATTCGTCTCTTTGGACCAATTTTTATTAAATATGTTTTTATTTTTGTCAAATCATCATATAAACTATTTATCGAACTTGCCATAACATAGTAAACAATAATATAATAATGGAATACATAGCTCACCTTTAACACTGTTTACGTTAAAATAAAATGCTTACAGTTCACTAATTATAACTTAACACTTGCATATTATTCCACCTATTCCGCTTCACTTATTCCGCTGCTGCTGCCTGAGCGCCGCGTCCTCGTCCCGACATTCGAAAGCCTCTCAATGACACCAACTGCATTTCTTCTCTTATCCACTTTCTCTGACACCGCTGGAATCCTTTATACATGAGGTACAGTAGTATAACACCAAGCAGGAACGCCAACACTGACGTTATTATATTATTTGTACTGAGGTGATTACGAAGTTCCTCGTGGTTGTCGCCTGCAGCTGCATTTTGCGCCAAGAATACCTCTTCTTTATTTTGCGTGGACTGACACATTTTTTTTTTGTTTTATTTAAATATCGTGTCTTTTCTGCACTCCGTGAATGTAGCGCAATATCTAATAGATTCCATATTGACGCACACTGTAATACAGCACCGCCGATAATTGTTTAGATTTTACCTCCCATATATGGTATTGGAATGTTGCGCTTGTGGCAGGGTCGCCATGTGATGTCGGGAGAATAGAGGTACGAGTGAAACCACTGAGTGCCAGATTAATACTAATATATTTCAGATACACATTGATTAATATAAGTAGTTACATAGTTTACGTAAGCACATCTTATAATATATATTATCTCCATTACAATATGGTGTCATTTAATATAAAATCCCGCCTTAACCGCGACCAATCGGTGCAAGTAAATGCGTATGTATTGCGCTCACTTACTACACTCCTACCTACTACCAACCTTATCACTCCTGAGTGGTCAGATTTAGCGAATTTAGATTTAGCTGATCCAAATTTCAACATAGCAAGTAAAATTGATATTTTACTTGGCGCGGAAGTCTATAGTGACATACTGATGGATGGTGTTATTAAGCATCCTAACAGCAACCTATTAGCTCAAAACACTGCCTTAGGTTGGATACTATCTGGAAGGGTATCAGAAGGTCCTACCGCAGCAAATAAAACTATGACTAGTTTACATATACAACACCAAGAAGATGATATGTTAAAACTGTTTTGGGAAGTGGAAAATGAGCCAAATATGATACAAAAGAAATTATCGGAAGAAGAAAGGAGGTGTGAGGAATTTTTTGACGCTACTTCAGTGAGAGACAAAAATGGAAGATTCGTAGTACGGCTACCGTTTAGGAACGAAAACCCAGAGTGTAAAAAAGGCAATTTAAAAGAGATAGCTACTAAAAGATTTGAGATATTAGAGAAACGTTTATCAAAAAATCCAAAGCTTCAAGAAGATTATCACAAGGTAATGGACGAGTATATACAATTAAATCATATGGTTGAAGTAGATTCTACAGAAATTGACAGTCCTGGTTCGGTTTATCTACCTCATCATGGTGTAACACGAGAAGACAAAGAGACTACAAAACTTCGAGTTGTTTTTGACGCTTCATGCAAAGGTTCAAATAACGTTTCTTTAAATGATGACCTTCTTGTCGGTCCAAAATTGCAGCAAGATTTACGACATTTATTAATGAGATGGAGAACACACAAGATATGTATAACAGCAGATATAATTAAAATGTACCGAATGGTACGTGTCGCCGAAGAAGATACAAATTATCAAAGAATTTTATGGAGATTTACACAAAGTGAGCCAGTTAAACATTTTAAACTAGTGAGATTAACATTTGGAACAGCATGTGCACCATATCTAGCCGTGAAATCATTGCAAAGATTAGCTGACGATGAGAAATTAAAGTGCCCAATTGCAACAAAGATAACAAAACAAGATTTTTACATGGATGATCTAATGACAGGTTGTGAGACGGAGGATGAAGCTGTGACGATATATAATGAAATGAATAAACTAATGAACTTGGGAGGATTTGAATTACAAAAGTGGAGTAGTAACAATGATAATGTTCTAAAATATATTGGTGAAAACAAACGGGTAGATCATGAAGTTCCTCTCAAGCTCAATAATCTAGTAAAGGTGTTGGGTGTGGTCTGGAATCGAGTCAGAGACAATTTCGAATATATCATCAACATGCCAGAACCTGGACATTTAATTACTAAACGTTACATCCTGTCTGAAGTGGCCAAATTATACGACCCGCTAGGATGGATCGCTCCTGTGATTGTTATCGCCAAAATTATTATACAGAAACTATGGAGGACAGGTCTGGAATGGGACGAAACTATAAGAGGAGAACTGTTGGAAGAATGGTTGCAATACAGAAATTCTTTAATCCATATCAAGGATATTAGTATACCGAGATGGCTAAATTGCTCGTCTTCTGCTAAGATAGAGTTACATGCGTTTGCAGATGCTTCACAAGCAGCTTATGGAGCAGCAGTATATATGCGCGTTATTGAAGAAGATCGAATTTATGTCAGTCTAATATCTGCAAAAACAAAAGTCGCTCCAATCGAGAAACAACTTTCAATACCTAGACTGGAACTTTGCGGAGCGGTGTTAGCATCCAAATTAATTTCTGAGATATCACAAGTAATTAATATACCTAACTCTAACCTATGTGCGTGGACTGACTCGACAATAGTTCTAGCTTGGCTAAAAGGAGGATCTAGTCGATGGAATACATTTGTAAGCAATAGAGTATCGGAAATACTAAATATTTTAAATTACGATCAGTGGGGACATGTTGCCACCAATATGAACCCAGCAGATTGTGCGTCCAGAGGGTTACAAGCGTCTGATTTAATAAACAATCTACTGTGGTGGAATGGACCACCTTGGTTGGGCACAATAGACATACCTTTAATTATAGAAGACGTAGAGGATACAGAAGAGGAAGAGAAGATTAAGGTCCTAACTGTGTTATTAAAAACTGAAGATGAATTTATTTGGACTAAGTTTTCAAATTTATCAAAAATGTTAAGAATTATTTCATACTGTAGAAGATGGTTAAATTTAAAACGTAGTAAAGAAAAACGTCATAAGTATTACAAATATGTTCGTACAAAGGAAATGAAGGATTCGTTAGAATGTTGTATAAAACAAGTTCAGCAGAAGGAGTTTAGACAAGAAATAAAACATTTAAAATCCGATGGATTTGTACTTAAAAGAAGCAATTTGCGCACTCTTTGTCCTATTCTCGATGATAATGGTGTATTAAGAGTCGGTGGACGTATACAGCAGTCTCATACAGCATATGAGACGCAGCATCCTATTATTTTACCTGCTAAGAATCATCTTAGCAGACTAATAATTCTAGATGCTCATTATAAAACCATGCACGGTGGGCCACAACTCATGCTGAATTATTTGCGGTCAAAATACTGGATTTTACGAGCGAAGAATGAAACAAAAAAATGCTATCGTGAATGCGCAATTTGTATTAGATACAATACAAGAAGAACTACCCAATTAATGGGCCAACTACCGGAAGTAAGAGTAAAACCTGATCGACCTTTCAGGTCAACTGGAGTCGATTATGCAGGCCCTATTAATATTAGATTTTCTCCTGGCAGGGGATCAAAATCTTATAAAGGATACATTTGTTTGTTCGCTTGTATGGTGACTCGAGCCATACACTTAGAAGCTGTCACAGATATGACTGCAAAAGGTTTCATTGCAGCCTTCAGAAGATTCACCTCGAGACGAGGCCATTGCCATGATCTTTTTAGTGACAACGGCACTAACTTTGTTGGTGCAGACAAGCTGTTAAAAGAGATGTTTGACAGCGCAAAGTCATCATTACCCAATAAAATATCGGAGTTGTTGGTATTAGAGCGCACTACCTGGCATTTCATACCGCCGCATGCACCGAACTTTGGGGGCTTGTGGGAGGCTGGCATACGCAGCACAAAATCCCACTTAAAACGGGTCATCGGAGACACGACACTTACTTTTGAGGAAGTATCCACTGTTTTAGCGCAAATCGAAGCGTGTCTTAATTCGCGACCTATAACTTTAATGAATAATGACCCTAATGATCCCATACCCCTGACACCCGGTCACTTTTTAATCGGTGAACCTTTACTTAACTTAGCTGATGAAGATTTGTCACAGCGTAATATTACTTATCACGAGAGATGGCGGCTAACTCAAAAAATGGTCAACGATTTCTGGAACAGGTGGTACAAAGAATATCTCGCTACTCTAAATCAACGGTACAAATGGAACACAAAAAATACTGAACCAGAAATCGATGATGTAGTCATTTTAAAAGAGGACAATATTCCACCTAGTAAATGGATATTAGGTCGAATAATAGAAAAACATGTTGGCCCCGATAATATTAGTCGTGTAGTATCAATTAAATGTAAAAACGGTATTTTTAAGAGACCTGTTAGTAAAATAAGTGTTATACCAAAACAAAGTAGCAATGTATAAACACATACATTTAATAATATGTTAATTACATACATATGTTAGTTTTATCTTTATTCTTTTGAGTTTAAACATATAAACAAATAAACCATCTTTTAACTGTTAAGGTGTAAATTTTAGTATTACAAATGCTAAAATTGAAAAAAACTGTATTACAATCATTTTAGGAGCAAATTTTTATGTTTTACTGATTATATCATTACAATACAATGTCTATAATAAACATAAAATAACTAGAAATACATACTAACTTTATTGTTGATTGTGTAAGTCGGTTTAATCTTTAACAGCTGTTATTCATGTCATACAATCGTAGCCTCGATTTATTGTATTTACTTTAGATGCATAATAAATTGATATTTAAGAAAGTAAATTGTTGACAGTAGACACATAATTCATTAGTTGCTATTACAGTTTTGTATATTTTGTTACGTTTGTAGATTAGGATAGTAATTATTTTGTTTGCATATTTACCCAATAAGCATTTACCTTTTATTTAATTGTGTTAAAGAACTGTGTTCTTTGGCGGGCGGAATGTTTAAAGCAAGCGAACGTCACGTAACAAATTAGTTGTGAAATTAGTATTAAACCTTTTGTGAACAAGAACGCACGTCTCGTTATTTCTCCAGAACCCTGTCAATCAAAACTAAACCTTATCGCGTAATCAATAAGTATATACTTACATACTATGTAAAACTATATGTTCAAATATACATAATTACTATAATATATATACACATAAATAAATATATATCAATATATACGATGACACACTACTGTGATGATTCAGCCACTCTATCCAGCAACAAATCCCGAACCTTCTTTTTAAACACAAAACGGTTCATGGACGTCCTGATTTCGAGAGGGAGCGCATTCCAAAGAAGAATAGACTGTATGAAGAAGGAAGAATGTAGGAAATTAGAATGATGGGGGGGACACTTTAAAAGAAGGTTATTTGAAGAGCGAAGATTACGCTCATGACTTGCGCCAAGAAACTGGAAGTGGGTAATGAAATAAGAAGGTGGTGTAGGAGACGTTACAATACTGAAAAGAGTTGTAAGGGCACGCAAATTTCGCCGTTGACGAATTGGTAACCATTTCAGTTCAGTGCGATGTGAAGATACATGGTCATATTTGCGAAGGTTAAATATGAATCGAATGCAGTTATTGAGAAGGCGGTCCAGTTTGTTAAGAAGATCTGCATTCAGGTCGAAATAGCATACATCACCATAGTCGATCAGTGGGAAGATTAAGGTCTGCACAAGCATCAATTTCGTCTTAGAGGAAAGAAAGTTTTTGAGGCGATATAGAACACGAAGGGCACCGGTGACTCTTTGGCAAACAGAGGAAACTTGCACCTGCCAGTTAAGTACGTTATCTATAATAAGTCCAAGGTCTTTAACAGATGACGACCACGATATAATTGTGCCGTCAAATGTAAGTGGTGGTACAGACGAAAAATCAATGCGATTTATCAGGCGCTGGCTGCCTATGATTATGGCCTGGCACTTATTAGGGTTAACTGTTATCCCAAACCTAGCAGACCAGCCCCTAATGTACTCTAAGTCGGTGTTCACTTTTTCAATAGCTGTGGACAAACAATCCACACTTGCATGGGCATAAAGCTGTAGATCGTCGGCATATAGATGATACGCACATGAAAGGTCTTTGGTTATGAGATTAATGAAAATTGAAAACAATAATGGAGAAAATTTTACTGGTGGTAGGTCTCTCATATGTGCGAGGCCATCTGGGTAGGTACCACCGCAATGTCTATTTCTCCCGTGAAACAACACTGCTTAAATGCACTGTTGTGTTTCGGATTGAAGGACATTGTAGCCAGAGCAACTACTGGACATATTGAGACTTAACATCTTATGTCTCAGGATGGCGAGCGCAGTGGAATATTTCTACTGTTTATGAGCGGTCGTATAGCTTACCATCAGGCAAACGGCTTGCTCGTCTCGCCATTCATTGCAATAAAAAAAAAAAAAAAAAGAAAGTATTCCGCCTTGAGGAACGCCAGAATCAAGTGCACACCAGTTCGACGAAGACTCGCCTAACCGCACTGATTGCTGTCGACCTCGAAGATACGAAGAGAGCCAGTCCAGTGCTCCGGAAGAAATCATTAGACGGGACAGGATGGAAAGGAGGATATCGTGACTGACCGCATTGAAGGCATTAGAAAAGTCAATCAAAGCGAGTACGGTGACCTTCGTGTCCTCCATACCAGCCCTGATGTCGCCAGTCACTTTGAGGAGTGCGGTGGTAGTACTGTGGCCTGGCCTGAAACCAGACTGCAGTGGGCTTAACAATTTGTTGGAGTACACAAACTTGGAGAGTTGCTTATGTGCACAGGATTCTAGGACTTTGGAAAGGAAAGGGAGAATGGATATAGGTCGGTAATGGTTAACGAGGGTCGGGTTGGTTACTTTAGGGAGAGGAATAACATAAGCCTTACGCCATAATGATGGGAAATTGCCAGTGCTAAGGGAGAAGTTAATTATATGGGATAGGGCTGGCAGGAGGTGATCTAGGATTAGGACTATCATACGACGGGTGATGTTGTCGCAGCCAACGGCATTGGATTTAATGGAAAGGACTGTCTTTTTGATCTCCTCCGCAGAAACTGGAGAAAAGTGAAAAGTGTCTACGTTGGGGAGGGGTAAGGTGCCTAAAAAATCCAGGGTATGACATTTGATTTGATGATTCATTATAGATGGTGCAGAAAAGTGACAGTTGATATCATTCAAATCCAATGTCCCCCGGAAGTCGAGGTTCCTCTCCTTACCAATACCCAAAGTTCGAAGGAACTTCCACGTATTAGCTGGAGAGGAAGAGGATATGTTTACGAGAATGTGACGGCGTTTAGTATTGCGTATCACCTGATTACACCGATTCCTTGCAGCCTTAAACCGTGACCAGTTTTCCTCTGAGCGATCCTTCCTAAATTTACAAAAAGCTCGATCCCTTCGTGTCATGGCCAGACGAACCTCTGATGTTATCCAAGGTGCCGGCAAACGTTTTAATTTAACCCTCCTAACAGGAGCGTGAGCATCATAAAGTGCTACGACTTTGGTATTAAAAATTTGTACCATATCGTCCACGGTAGTAGCTGTCGTCAGTTCGTCCCAATTAAGATTCGCGGCATCCTTAGACAACATGTTGAGGTCTAACCGACTAAAACAACGCATATGCACTACCTTGGGAGGGGATTTAGGGGGTTTAAGTGTATAGGAAAGGAATAACAGATCATGGAGTGAGAAGCCGGAGGCACGGAACTGACCGTGGCGGGAGACAAAGGAGGGGTTGGAGGTGAGGATTAAGTCAAGCCAAGTATCCTTTCCACTTATGTTGTGGTGAGTTGGTTGAAGAGGCAGGACACTGAGACCGACGGACTCAATGATGGAACGGAGTTTGCGGGATTGAAAGGACGATTGGGCTAGGAGGTCAGTATTAAAATCTCCCATGATGATGTGGTGAGCATAATCCGACCCCAAGGATTCCAGCACTGTTTCCAGGCTGGAGAAGTAGTCTTTAGAGGGAGGACAGTATACGACGCCAAGTATGGATTTGGCTCCCTTGACCCAAACCTCAAGAAAAATATACTCTGCGGAGACAGAAGGCAGTGAGGGAGAAGTCGCGACTATTTTATACGCAAGATCACTGCGAAGATAAATTGCAACTCCGCCACCCCTCCTGTCAACTCGGTCGTTCCGAATCAGTATGAAGCCAGGAAGAGGGTAAGCAGTAGAAGAAAGTTGAGGCTTGAGCCAAGTCTCGGAAATCAGGACGGCATGAACGTTAGCGTTAGCAAAGGTTTCGTACAAGTCGCTGTAGTGACAAGGTATGCTCTGTGCGTTAATGTGACATACGTTGAAATGGTGACGAGCTTGATTGGTGAATATGTCACGTAGCATTCCACCAAGGCCATCGTCAGTCATTGAACAAAAACTGTCATTGCTACTTAAAGAAGCAGAATCAGTTGCTGTATGATAGGACTCATTATCTGTATTTGTCATCTAACAGATGATAAATAAATATATTAATGTACAATAATAAATATATAATAATGTATAAAGATAACAATATATCTAGTTTCCTCACTTTTATTTATTTATTTTACACTGCCCTCTCTTTCTCCTTCTTTTAAATCCATCCCATGGTTGTCTGTAAGACATTGCTTTAAGCGATAAGACCGCCATTTGTACTTTTTTTTTTTTAATTTCTGTATGTTGTATTATTTTTTATGTGTACAATAAAGATTTAAATAATAAATAAATAATAATAAAAGTCCGCCAACCCGCACTAGGCCAGAGTGGTGGACTATATGGCCTAGCCCCTCTAAACAGTATTATCGATAGAGGAGGCCCGTGCCTTGAAGTTAGACTTATATGGGCTAATAAAGAAGTCTTAATCCGGGAATAAACGTAATGTGGCTTATGAGGACAGTTCGTAAGTCCGGGATAAAATTAATCCAGGTTTATATTGATGGAATAGTTTCCGAGCTTGGCCAAATTGAATGTCTAACAGCCAATAATAGTTGGCAACTATACAAAGATATACGAAATTAGTTTTTGTTCACCGTAGCAATTATTAGACTTGTGATGTATTTGGTAGTTATTATAAAAAGTTTGTCGTCTGTTTCGGTAATCGTATATTTCCCTGGTATATTGGTATTGTAGATATTTAATAATAGTAAGAATATAAGTGCGTGGTGGCCTGTTGGTAAACGGACTACACGCGGCTGCCAACATGTTCACGGTGGTCGTGGGTTCGAATCCCAGGGCACACCTCTGACATTTCGGAGTCATGTGTGTATTGATAGTCAATCACCACGCACTAAAACGGTGAAGGAAAACATCGTGAGGAAACCTGCATACCATAGCGGTTCATAAGAATTTCTATGGTATGTAAGTCCGCCAACCCGCACTAGGCCAGCGTGGTGGACTATATGGCCTAACCACTCTCAATCGTATTCTCGATTGTAGAGTAGGCCCGTGCCCTGCAGTGGGACGTATATGGGCTGATACAGAAGAATATCTTTAATGAGCAGTGTAGTTCCAGAAATAACGATAGCTATTATTTTTATGACGTATATTAAAATGTAACCTTGACTAAGACTATCAACTTTGTTTTTCAAACTGTTTATTCCGTTCACTATTCTCACCTATTGTATTTTATTTCATAACTGAGAAACATGAACATGACGTGAATTGAGACTTAACATTTTTTGTCTCAAGATGACGAGCGCAGTGGAATGCAAAACATTGCTTTTTAATGCAAAGTGTTGTTTGGTTTTACTACTGTTCGTGAGCATTCGTATCGCTTACCATCAGCCATTCGTAGCAATTTTAAAAAAACTAAAGAATCGGCCTATATACTTCGACTTCCTACAAGCTTAAACCATACTGCGAAGTAATACTATCATAACGCACCTCTGAAATCCGAACAACATCAGCACTTAAATCCTATCCCATCAGCCCCCACAGGAACGTACGCATCAACGTCATTCAAACGTGAAAAAACTACAGGAATATTGTTCGCCTGTTGGGCTTCCGTCATCACATCCTCTCCAGGGAAATTAAGGTTTGCGAGACGCCTTCCGAGGCAAACCGATAGAAATGTATTCAGCCGGCTGTCATATGATAAATTAAGGGAGGATTTGATATAGGAACTGGAATGATGTATTGGTCGATTTCGCTCTTTTATTGTTCGATTTGCAGGATGTGATTTGAGTTGTAATGTTGGAGGAAAAGGGGCTATGTGTATTTAATGTTATTAGTTCTGTGATAAAAAAGAACTGCATAGTTTGTATTGCATGGTGGTTTATTGCTGTATGGCAGGAATTGCTGTTTACAAAGCACTGTAAAATAAGTATGATCCCTAAATGACATATGATTAACAAAACTAAGCCGTTCAGATCAGAAATTAACCACTAGGACTTTCATTACTAACATTTTAAGTGGTAACTATACCCGTACAAGAAAATAAAAAAATAAAGATTCAAGTTGTCTGTTTACGTGTTAAGTTTATAGCCTCAGAAACAAGAAGAGCTACGACTTTAATGCTGTATTATGACACTGAAATCTAAGCTAGGTTTATATTTGTGACGTTAGAAGTAGTACAATAAAATTGCCCAACTTTGGTCATAATACGACTATGTTTCTCGCAATTTTTATAGTAGGTATTTAGTATAAAATGACAATAAAATAACGTTCGTAACAAAACAAAAACTGGAGTGTACTTTAATGCATCAGCCCATATTCGTTCCACTGCAGGACACGAGCCTCCTCTGATATCGAAACTAAGAATGAGATTGTTAGGTCATATAGTCCACCACGCTGGCCAAGTGCAGGTTGACAAGTAAAGGGATATCATAAATTAATTGCGTCAAATTTTCACAAAAGACTACAACATGAGGCTTCAAAGCAGGAGAAAAGGTTGATTACAGGGTCCGCGACGCGCGAGTGACAACTCTGGATCTCTCTATTGGCTGCTTACTAACGCTTACTATAGGTAACTGCTTAGTATAAGGCGGGCCGTAAGCTTGTTTGTGTCCTTATTTGTATGAAAAATTGATATTGTTGATCCCAGGTGCATGAAAGGCAGCGGTAGATAAAGGGTACATTATGGCTGTTACATCACATCCAATTTCGGTAATGCATTGGTATTTCTATGATCTAACTAGATATATGCTAACGATATCGGTTTAAGCGATAAGACTGCCCATTGCAGCCATTGTATTTTTTTAATTTTTGTATATAAGTATGTGTTATATTTCCTTTTTGTTATAATTAAGAGCTCTTGAATATTATATTATAAAGGCTTCTTATATTGTAGCGAATGTTACACATTGAAATAAAACCATTTGTTACGGATTTTATCACTAAAATATGAGCCCTATCCCTACTAGCTTGATAGTTCATAGTATTAGTCTTACTTAATTTAATTAAACTATCATATATTATGATAATAATGAATAACTACACCCAACAGTACCTTACATAGTTCCGACCCTAAAAACTAAGATCAATTAAATCTTGTGTGAAACGTCGATTTCGGGTTCAAAAACACCCACACGCAAAAAATATCTGTGGATCGTACAAATATTTGCCTCGTTGCGGATTCGAACCCAAGGCTTCAAGTTTCACAGTCGGCGTCCAACCAACTGCGCTACCAAGTCTGTCAAAATATAAGTACATTAACACCGACACCTGAAGCTCATACAAATACTTATAGCTTCTTAGTCGCTATGCCAAAAGCTCTTCAAATTCTCTAACCGAATTCCGAATCGTCATACCAAGGAATCCATTCAAAGCGAGATTTCTCCGTAAGCAAACAAATTCTATTTGTATTGTACGCTAGTCAACCAAGATAATCCGCTGCAGATTACTGGATTGTGAGCTGGTAGCCTCGTGTTCGAATCTTTAAGCCGTTTATAAAGGTTTGGCCGGGGTTACCGCCTGTTGCTGTTAACAGATATCTAAACTTGGTCATCGAAACATCCCTACCGGATTTGAGATAGAAAACTAGTTTTGAATGATTATGATTCTTTACAGTTTGTATTTACTGGTAGATGTTATTTCTTCTTTATTCACTTGTAATCGCCTGTTGAACAAAGAGCTCATCTCAATATTTACATAGTGGCTCTTTAAAAGCAACCTTTTTTCTAATATTGCAATGATTAGCGATACGAGCATGCTATTCGCTTGATGGTAAGCGATACGACCGCTCATGGACAGAAGCAAAATCAAACTTCATGAATTAGGTACATAGCATTGCTTGGAATTCCACTGCGCTCGCCATACGGAAACATAAGATGTTAAGTCTCATTATGTCCAGTAGATACTCTAGCTAGAATGTTCCTCAAAACGGAACACAACATTGAATTAACACTGCTACTTGGCGGGAGAAATAGACATTGCGCTGGTATCTAACCAGGCGACCTCTTACATATAAGATACCTACTTGTACCACTGCTACAAACTCTATCGAGACTCTTATTGTAACCTTTGTTCCGCGTCTTTTGTTTATTTTTGTTTGGTATTTGTCTGCCTCTGGAGAACTTTACAGACACATCGCCCATCAGTTCTTTACGCTGTGTCTTGTCTAGTGCTATTCCGACTTTGTCATCCTTTGCTGATACACTTTGTTATCCTATTGATCTCCTCAGTTTCGATTTCAAGACGAAATTTCACTAAAGAAAAGGGATATAATTGTCTAATTCGACGTGTCTGTTGCCATTTGATTCAATATTACGTCGCCCTTCATAATAGGTACTTCTCCAAATTTCGATTATTGGTTTCACTGATTAGATTTTACTTGCCCATGGGCGGTCCTTTCGGTTACCATCAGGCGAATGCTCGTCCCGCTGTTTATTGCAATAAATAAAGACAATTACAGAACTCAAATTAACCCGTCTTATTTTATTAAGTCGAAAACACTTAAGTGAGAAATATACCAATTTAGACCTACAAAACCACATTTAACATAAATTTCCAAACCACAATTCACTTTAAATTTTCCACTCGTTACACAGAAACTCGACTTCAATAATACTGTATAATTGGTTTAATGCAACTTTTCAGCATTAAGAACGCTCCATTATGACACTTCTTGATGACGCCATATTGTGGCCGCATTGTGCGGAGACAAAGGCTGCGAATTAAGGGACCTCGAGCCGAAACCGTGTTTCGGAACCGTTCTGAATGAGAGTGAATGAGTAAGTAACCTGTTATACTTTCTAAGCGTTGGAGCATAAATATCGGTTATTTGGTCAATGTGTTTGATATTTTTAACCCTATTATAATGGTAGAAAAAACAAATACACAAACGGTTCACGAAATTTTAAATGATCTTCACTACCCTAAAACTTTTAAGGGCTAAGAACTTGTGATGAATGACTGATGTTTAAGGAGTTAATGTGCTGTGATGTCATGGTGTGGCTGTCATGTTCTCATTTGTTTTAATCTTTTCTTCCATGTTTAATTTCCAATTTATCTGCAATGACTTCTCCAAAGCTTAAAAAGGTTCTGAGCTTTGAATGTACAAAGGGATTTGATATTTTTTTAACAGGAAGGAGTAAAATTAGGGACAACCGATGTTAATTTTAGTTAGAGATTCTTAAGATCTGAAATTCACCTAATTGAAAGTATTATCTCACTCTTAAATTAAACTATTCTGTGAACGTGTAACAACAAAATATGGCGGAATATTTTTATTTTTACATCGTTCGATCTATAATTAGTCTGATAGTGTTCGTAATTAAAATTATTAAGATAATACAATATTAGCTGATCGCGCGAACGCCTATAAAATGTAGTATCTAAAAATAACGCACAATTTCCACAGGCGGGTAAAATGTTAAATTACTGAGAAGAATTACAAATAAAAATAAGGGAACAGTTTCGTCCCGCTAAATGAGTGCCATCGGTTAAGCTACTTTGTGTTGAGGAAAGGACGATTTTCTACGTTTTGTTTGGAGTTTGTTTGTTTACTTCATTAAACAAATATTTTTGTATCACAACTTATATTTTTTATTCATTTATTTATAAATATTTATACTTTGCGCTTTGTGGCATAAAAACAAATACTATGAGAACTCACACACATAAAAGTACAATTTGTAGTATTATTGACTTTGCATTTTAATGTTTTGCATACAACTATGGTAGGGATTTATGAAAAGGATTAACAGATATTCTCATATTCTTCGTGGTTTTAAAAACTAACTTCACGGTAAACAAGTGTATTCTTGATTAATATGACACCTATTTCCTAACTTGGTGTAATATTCGGTGTGGTGACCCATACAAGTATAACTGCCCTGAAATCAGTCCGCGTATAGTGTTTGAAAGAATCGACATGACAGTTCCAAATGGCGAATGATTCGAACTAAGAGTACCTAGAGAGCATCGCCCTTAATATTAACTATTTATTTATATCTTCTAGGCTGTTTTTATTTGTTATATACCCAATAACCTTCTTTTGCGTTAAAGCCGTAATATAATCAAATCAATTGAGTTTCGTGTCTTTTCGAAGCGAGTGGAAAATTTAAAGTGAAACGTGGTTTGGAAATTTATATCAAAATGGTTTTGTAAATCGAAATTGATCTAATTTTCCATTAAGTTTTTTCAACTAAATAAAATCAGATGGGTTATTTGAGTCCTGTAATCGAATTTATTTATTGCAATAAATAGCGAGACTAGCATGCCATTCGCTATATTTAATTGATTTTGACTTTCAGGAATTGTGCAAATCTTTAGTAGCATAGTACATAATAATATATACAGGGTATATCAAGACTGCTACCGAAAACGAAGCCGGGTGGTAGTTTAAGCGACTTCAGACACAATGCAACAGAAAAAGTTGCAAAAAAATAGCGACAATTTTTTTTTTTTTGTTATTTTTTTCCTATGGCCATATTTGGGTGGTAAATACATTTTTTTCCTAAAATAATAGTGTATACCCTTTTATTTATAAATACTCTAAGGTATAAAAGAGTTTAAATTATTATTTCTGCAAAAACTATGGATTTACCACTCAAAAATTACATACATACATACATACATAAACTCACGCCTTTTTCCCAGAAGGGGTAGGCAGAGGTGCCAGGGCACCCGCATTTCGCCTTGTATGTTCCGTCCCACGATGTGATAGGTGGCGAGCCTATCGCCATATCGGGCACAAATTCCTGACTCTGGGCTGATAATGAATAGAGAAATCCAATATCACTTTGACCAACCCGGGATTCGAACCCGAGACCTCAGCTTTGTAACCGTACCTTAGTACAACTACGCCACCGAGGCAGTCGATAATCAAAAATCTCAAAAATTACGATATTTAAAAAATCGTAAAAAATAATTGTCGCGTTTCTTTGCGAAATTTTTAGTTGCATTGTGTTTGTAGTCACTAAAACTACCACCCGGCTTCGTTTTCGGTAGCAGTCTTGAGATACCCGGTATACTACTAGTAAAAAAACGTAGCTACTTTTGGACTTAGTATCGCATATTATCTAGTGACTTGCTAACCTTTCAAATAGTATAAAAATATCGATAAAACTTGTCATATCATTCTAAATATCCGAAAGATTCACAAAGCATTTCCAAACGAGAGAGCACGTCACAAATAGAATTTATCAGCTCCGCACAAAGGTAAGTTTAGTAAAGTGTATTCATTATTAGCATTGACAAGGTGAATAAATCTGTAACGGAACAAAATTGATGTGACGTGGGGAAAAACCGGCGGAGATCGCGATGACAGCTGCCAGAACTTGGTAACGTTCAAGGTAACGTTACATGATCGTGAATTTAATACGCTGGTGATATTAGTAAAAGACAATCTGTTAACAGTTCATTTATTTTTATTTTTTTATTGCAATTAATGACGGAACGAGCATGCCGTTTGCCTAGTTGAACAGTAGCAAAACCAAACAACACCTTGAATAACAAAGCAATGCTTGGCATTCCACTGCGCTCGCCATCCTGAGACATAAGATGTAAAGACTTAATATGTCCAGTAGTTACTCTGGCTACAATGTTCTTCGATCCGAAACACAACAGTGCATTTAAACTGGTGTTTGGCGGGAGAAATAGACATTGCGGTGGTACCCAGGCGGCCTTTTATATATGAGAGATCTACCACCAGTAAATTCATTTTTGTAAGAAAGCAAGATTGCTTGCAGGGCGTTGATAATAAACAAACTAGAAAACTCGCCAAAGTGGCCCATAGAAGTGTGTGTCGTCTTGAAGTCAGCAAGTGCACTTTACATTACGAGCAAGATGGCAAACTTCTATCGACCAAGCCAGAAATTGTTGTTGGTCACCAATTTATAATCATTTTTTTATTTATTTAATCTTTATTGTACACAAACAAATAGAACATCACAATATAAAGAAATAACATCAATGAATCAAAAGGCGGTCTTATCGCTAAAAAGCGATCTCTACAAGACAATATTTGGATGGACATAAAAGGAGAAAGAAAGGGCAGTGTAAATATTGATAGACATTTGTAGTAACCAATCAAATCAGTTTGATCTTCTTTACTTATTGTATTGTATTGTATTGTATCAGCCCATATAAATCCCACTGCAGGGCACGGGCCTACTCTACAATCGAAAGTACGATTGAAAGTGGTTAGGCCATATAGTCCACCACGCTGGTCCAGTACGGGTTGGCGGACTTACATACCATAGACATTCTTACTTCTTTCTTTACTTATATAATACGTGATATTTAGTTATCACGTAAGCATATTTCATATATTAAACCCTTACCTTGGCGGATTGAAATATTTTAGTCGGTTCAATTTCTGTACTAAGCTTATAAAGAGACATTATATTTTTCAGTGACATGAGGGGCTTGATAAAAATGATAATAGTGGACTTATGTATATAAGGGAGTTTTGGTTCAATCTTGGTACCTTGATAATAATACATACTTCCAGTAAAAATTAGCATTTCAATATTTTTTCTAGCTAGAATATCAAATAAATTATTCTCTCGTCTATTCCATTGTAATACGATACGTTACTGAATTTTTGCTTCGTAAAATTTGGCAAATACTTGTTCCAAATACCAGAGAAAATGTTGAATAAAGTTCTTAATTCGGAGGACGATTCACATAGGAACGTCGTTTCCCTTAAGTAGTCTATTCATTTGGCATTAGACCTTTTAAAATACCATAACTAATTTTATTACCTAACTTTAGATTATTATTTTCATATTCTGTCCCGCCTTCACACCCACCGCTGCAACTCCTGTAAGCCAGGGTCAACAGGCACGCATTGTAATGACACCGAGCATTGAATCTCAACGTGTCTCCGAGTGCCTAACTTGTCTTTAAATTATACATCGATTTCAAAGTCATGACATTATATTAGTAGACTGGACATGTCCAGTCTACTAATATAATGGTAATTAAACTTATTTAGGAATATTTTTAGCAACCATTATACATTGGTAGAAATCTTGTCACAGTGATTCAAGCAAAGTTCGCGGTTCAGATATTAGCGTTGGCTGGCGAAAATAAACTAACAATTTTAATAAGATGCCAATCAAGTCGTGAGAAGAGAAAGGAAAAAATAATAAGGAAAAGAGACATTATGCCGTTGAATACTTCGTTTGGATTGCATTTAAAAATATATTGTATTGTACTTGCGTTATCATTGTTTACTAAGTGCACACCCCTAATTTTATAAATTTAGATATATGTGCCCCCTGTTACATCGTATGATGGAATACACTAGGCAAAACGTGTGTGTCCTAGTTACTACCAAATGAACATCTACCTATCGTTTCTGGGAAAAAGACTTGAGTTTATCTAAACCATGAATTTTTATAAATCTGCTCCAGTCCCTAAAATCTCTTTAATTCTCGTTATAAAATTCAAAATAACGCATGCGAGTGTGAACAGTCCTCGTTCCGACGATACACGAGAGGCAAGTCAGACATAGGTTTTAATACAGCTTTGCATACTAATTAATTCGACTCTCAAATCGGATTATAAGCTACTTTTGTCGGTAAATTTTCCAAAACGGGTCCTCGGGTGTTCGAGCAATTAAACATGGGCTTAATTGTGTCGGCAGTTTAGGAAAATAGCATTTGCGGAACAAGTGATGAAAAGGGAAGTTATTTCCACTAGGATGTTGTGTCGTCAATGTTTAGAATTTGTAAACTTCAATCATTTGGCAGAATAAATAATTATTTCCATTTTGGTTAGATTTTTGCATGTAATTCTATGATATTATGAATTTGATAAAACATAATACGTATTAATTACTTAAAATTACTTTTTTTTAAGCCGGGAAGTAAAATATTAACGTAGGTTGGACATCGTCGATGCGTTAGTGGGGCCTGTGAACATGAACAGAGTAGGAGGACCGGAATGCAAGATTTCTGATACTTTAGCATTCTCAGTAATACTTTAAATATTACGTCACAATGATTCCCTATTTTCTTTGGCTTTGGCTTTGGCTTGGCATGTCTAGGCTAGGCATCGCGAGTGCAAGCTTAGCTGAGTTGTGTTGTGGCTGGCAGGTTTATATTACATATACCGCTCAGTTACAACTCCAAATAATACAACGATTGTATTGGCATATCTTCTCAATTCATTTCAATTAAACGTTTACTCATGAACTTTTACACGTATCCTTCCGGCTCTGGCATCATTCGCAACAGCCATAGACAACTCGCTTCTATATTCAAATCCTTATTGATATAACTGCCAGTACCGCCTTCATGCTTACGGCCGATGCCAATAATCAATCGATAAAATTAGATTGAAGTCAATCTGGCTTGTTTTCTACTTTTCGATTTGTTATTTACCATGTTGCCAAAGTTTTTTCACTACTGAGATTGATTTTTGGCAATATAGTATCAGAAAAAAGATTGAGCTGTCAATCTAAAACGGCAAATTATATATTGGGTTTGTTTATTGGCAGCAGCTGTTAGAGGTTGCTCTAATAATAAATCGAGCATTAAATTCACCCGTTATAAATACCATAACGCCTTAAAACTAAGGCGGCATCATTCCATACTACTCTACATGCAGATATTTAAATAATAACAATAAATAAAATATGACAGGTGTACCCCCTTAATTAGAATTTTAGCATAGATGTTTTAATTTATAAATGAATGAATAATTAAAACACCCAATAGTGACATAGTCCTGACCCACACTAAGAACGAATCTTGTGTCGTGGATATCTGGAACTACGAGAGACTTTTCGATCTCATAAATACCCAGACTCGAAATAAATACCTGTTGTTATACAAATATATGTTTCGGGATCGAACCCGCGGCCTCTCGTTTCACAGCCGGCGTCCAACCAACTGGACCACGGAGTATGTCAATGTTCAACCTCGTTCAATGTGTCTTTGTACCACCTCTGTGAATTATGGCCCATCAAAAAAGTTTAACCCTTTCTAACTTAAAAAAAAAACAAATGATGGATTCAATTTTGCTAAATAGCGTCGTGGTCAAAGCCATGATTGTGTTTGATACGGTATAAAGCCCGAAAGTATCGCATCGCAGGGTTTTATTTCTACGGTCAACCTATAAAAAGAAATAGGAACAAAAGGCGGTCTTGGAGAAACTTAATAAATTTATATTGTTTAAGGTCTCTCACTTTTGAGAGGTCGTCTGGGTTGGTACCACCGCAATGTTTATTTGTCCCACCAAACAGCAGTAAATGCAAGGTTGTGTTTCGGCTTGACGGACATTGTAGCCAGAGTAACTACTGGACATATTAAGACTAACTATGTTATATCTTAGGATGGAGAGCGCAGTGGAATGTTAAGCATTGCTTTGTACTTTAATGTTTTGGTTTGGTTTGTTTTTACAGGTCAAGGGCCTCCTCTACAAACGAAAGTACTATTGAGAGGGGTTAAGCCATAAAGTCCACCACGCTGGCCTATTGCGGGTTGGCGGACTTTACATACCATAGAAATTCACACAAATCGCTAGGATATGCATATTTCCTCGCGATGTTTTCCTTCACCGTTATAGTGCCTAGTAATTGACTATCAATATACACATGACTGAAAAGTCAGAGGTGACTTTTCATATCCTATCATTCTGCAATAACCTATTAATACTTCCAGTGGATGAACTGTTTAAATATTTCATCGGAGTTTTAAATAGATAACAGTACGTTGCATACAATCACTACATGTTGTGTCTGCGTCACAGTCAATGTGTTAACTAAATCAGTGTCTATATTAATATCTATTGTGAAGCGATGACGCTTAACCAATTTATAATCAAATTGATTAGTATAATTAATAAGATTAATAAACCAATCAATTCTAAGGAATGGTAGCTCACTTATATAAACAGATAAATCTAAATTTGAATATTTAATGTTGATTGAATAAATAGAATGGGCAACGGGGAATCGGAATTGAGTTAGAGATTGGTTAAAAGGGTGTGCTTTGGATAATTTAAAAGTAATGAGGTCCTATTATGGGGAGAATGAAAGTTGTTCAAACAGTTTGCGTTGAAGGGGTCAACGCGAAGTAAATGAAAAATGTAGGTCGGCGTAATTCGTAGTGTCCCTTTACATGATATTAGAGCAAATGAAGTAATTATATTTGATTAAAAAAAAACATGATTTCCACATACAGTTTATAAAAATCAAAGCTTTCGATATCAAACTATTGTAAAAAAAATCGAGATAAAATGATAAATGTAAGTCTAATACAATTTGTTATTTTTTTATTTAAGAAAATCAAATTGTAATTACATTCTTTCTTATATCTAATACATTAACAATTTGGTAAATGCACTACCTGCAGACGTCACAACATGCATTGACTAACAAATAACTGCTAAGTAATACTTTTCTAGAAACAAACTTTTGATACAAACTTTGCAAAACATTCCAAAACAAACACAAATTAAAAATTCACTCGAATTTTATAACATAGCTCCATGCGTACGCGGGCGTAAAATCTGAAGAAAACAAGAGGCGTGCACTGATTACATTTACGTATGGGAATGTGCGTATCAGCGTCTTTATACTGTGCAATTTATCCAGCTCTCTACGCGCGGTACGTGAGAAGGTTCTAATATGCGATGGCAAGTCTCGCTTCTTGCGAGTTCTGTAGGATTTTTTGATTTAGAGTGGATTCAAGCACTATTTATTAGCAAATGCTGCAATTATTATAAACGATGTACACTAATGTTACTTTCATCAAAATCGATCAGTGACATTATATGAAAAAGAAAATGATTTGTTGAATCTATTGAAACATCATTTAAATTCAGTCATTTTTTGATTTACCACCCGGTTCGGAAAGCGGTTTTCACAAGAGAAGAACGGGCAATAAATTCTAGTCTTGCTCTTTTCAAAACCAGGTTACAATCATCATATCAGCCACAGGAAGTCCACTGCTGAACATAGGCTCCCCCAATGATCTCCACAATGACCTGTTGGAAGCGGCCTGCATCCAGCGACTTCCTGCGACCTTAGTCAGATCGTCCATCCACCTTGTAGGCGGGCGTCCGACATTTTGCTTGCCTGTACGTGGCCTCCATTCGAGAACCTTTCGGCCCCAACGGCCATCGGTTCTACGAGCTATGTGCCCGGCCCACTGCCACTTCAACTTGCCAATCCTATGGGCTATGTCGGTAACCTTGGTTCTCCTACGGATCTCCTCATTTCTGATTCGATCTCGTAGGGAAACTCCGAGCATAGCCCGCTCCATGGCTCGTTGAGTGACTTTGAGCCAGGTTACAATGCAGTAAGTAATTTGTTGTCTTTATATATTTACTAATCCTATCAACCATCTAGAAACTTTTTCTTCAAAATATATAGTGGAATTTCTGCCCCTGTTCTTTACAAATAAAATCAACAGTCTCCCAGTCAAAGAGACTATCTCATGATAAATTATTTATGGGTATAAAAACTACAACAGACTCTTTAGGCCCTCGATAGCCAGAATAAATATTTGTTGATTACATATTATAATATATTAATAGATAGTCACCGTAACGCTGTTGGTTAGACGTCAGCTGTGAAGCGAGAGGCCGTGGGTTCGATTCCCGCACCTAAACAAATACTTGTGTGATTCACAGGTATTTGTTTCGGGTCTGGGTGTTTGTGAGACCGAAAAGTCTCTTGTAGTTTCTAATACCCACGACACAAGACTCGATTTTAGTGTGGAGCCACGACTATATATGACTCTTGTTTCATAGGTAACTTAGGTAACTTAACTCCCCTTTAATATGTAAAAGAGGATATGTTCCCAGTGTCAAAATATTTTATAACCAACCTTTCAAAAATTTACTACGAGGTGCACGCAAGCTTTGCATGCATTACACCTGTAAAACCGCAACAACATTTTCGCTGCACTTCCAATAGAAATTTCAAGCCCGAGCAACAATTTTTCGAGCAACTTCACAATGTATCTAATAAAAAAATTCAAAATCCACTCGGCGAATGACACCACTTTATCGCTGGAGGTTTTATTAATCCACTTGTGAACCCCGAAACCAGTGCGCCGACAATATTTTGTCATTAAACCGAAGGGACGGTGCCAGCTCGGCCGCGGTAAATTCTTATTAATGCGCTTTGAGACGAGCAAATAAACTCCACTTTTATTTAAGATTACACAACCGACGCACTAGCTTTCTTTATACTGCTGATAATAGTTTTAAGATAGTTATAACTTGGTTTATGGAGGTCAGGACTAGGCTCGGTATCAACAAGTATGTATATGAAGCTTCTTTTGACTATTTGAAAATCTCTAGTCTAGTATATTTGTTCAAGGATCGTTTTGTACGCCACGTATTTACTACCTACTGGTAATCTCAGTCTTAAAAGTATTGGAAATCGTGCAGATGATCAACAAGAGAACGATAAAAAAATCAATGTGCCGACCGTCATTTAGTTAGATTAATATGTGTAAATACAAAAATAATTCGTTTAAGTCACAGTCTGTAACATAAAAAACTTTACATTTACTAAAAATGTATCTGAATAAAAACAAATTTTAATAATCCCACATGAACTCAGTACTTAACTCATTCCATTGTATAATGATTTGATTGTACTTTACAACGGCTTTACAATAAAGGGAATGAAAATAAAATATACTCCAGTGAATTTTATTGTGCGGCCTAATGCTTTGACTATTTGAGTGAACACGATGAAATTTCATACGTAGCAATTTTCATAAATTGACGTTCATTTTATATTTTATATAATGTATGATTTTGTTTACACTTGTACAAAGTTTCAAATGGTTTAGACAGCAGTATAGGCAAAGTCTAAATTGAAAACCGATAGTTTTTAGATACTCGTAATATTTATTTGTAAATGTCAGATTATCGATTCACTATTTTTGCGTCTTTTATTTCTTCTTCGATGTGGTTATATACAGATAATAACCTTTATGTTCATCAGTCTTAGAAGCAACATAAGTGAGTCAGCTCGACTGGAGTAGCATCAGTTCTTTGAAGAAAATCTACAAGAAGTGGCTAGTTTGCTACCGAACTTCATTCTGGTTAATGACGTTGCTGGTATTTGCAATTTATATGTATACCTTTCAGTACTCTTTACATCATTTGAACACAGAGACACAGAGCACAGTTATCAGAAATGATCAAAAACTAAGTTTCACTGCAGACATTATAAATATTTAAGCAGTGAATATGAAGTATTTTATTCTTAAATTACATCGGATAAGCGCCAGTTGTATTAAAAGCTATGTAAACATCACCTTTACACCTGCAAATATCTCGAATGTGAAATATACGAGAGTACATAAAGCGAGTTGATAGAGAACGAAAAGTAATTTATCCAAAAATATTTCATCGCGAGTCTATTACAGTTGGAAATGAGATGTGGAGTAATGCTGGCACAATATAGAATACACGCGCTTCGTGCCACATCTGTCGCTAAACACACAATTCAGAAACTCGTTAAAATTTCGGCATCGCCGCGAATCAGCACCAAGTTTCGACGTGGCGGTACAAGTGATCGAATATTAATGTTACATTTTCACATTTCGGTAGAATAAACAGTGGTACGTTTTAATATTTTGATTATTTGGAAGTAATAGAGCCGGCTGTTGTCAGCCATGGCTCGTACGGGGCGGTATGTATGTATGTATGTATGTCAGCCCATATACGTCCCACTGCAGGGCACGGGCCTACTCTACAATCGAGAATACGATTGAGAGTGGTTAGGCCATATAGTCTACCACGCTGGCCTAGTGCGGGTTGGCCTAGTACGGGGCGGTACCACGGTCTTAAGGTTGACGTGGAGCAACAGATTTTCTGTCACGTTTCGTTCGGTGAGTGAGATTGCCTGATTGCCATTACACCTACTTTCAACTTTCCGTCCTTTTTCCTTCCCGCTCTCGCTCTTTCTCCCTCGATTCTTCTCATCTTCAATAACTTTATTTCAATTAAGTAAAATTATTGTGGTGATATAGGAATTATTAATTCTCTCTCAATTATCACGTGTAACGTAACAGCAAAATTGTATTTTTTTAGACAGTACAGGCAGTAGTTTCTCTTCAAAAGAATTGGTATATTCATGCTGCAGATCCGATTAAAATAAAGTTCAATTATTGCATAAATATAAATGCTCGGGAATTTGTAGCTAAAGAATTTGGTTGGAGACGAACCTATCATTTCTTGGAATAGAATAATTCTTCGAAAATTTAAGTGGCATGATTGGTATCTCTGCTTATTTCCTCGGACATTTAAGCATGACCTTATGAATCTTACCTAACAATCATAAAATAAACCAGTAGGTTACTCGAAGATTTGGGTTGGAATATACTGAAGCCGCTACCTCCACCGCCCGTGACTTGAAAACTTATTGGCGAATCCACCCTTTCACACGATTATTTCGCTTACAGCGCACATTCAACTATCGGCCGAGTTCATTCGTTAAAATGTTATAAAGATGTCGAATCCAATTAATTTTCCAATATCAGGCACTCTTGACTGCTCTGCTGAAAAACGTTAAATTTTGATTACCAAGACGATTAAAATAATTCGGATGGAGTTTTTTTATGTACGGTTTCACCTTTTTATTGGGGTTACTGTAACATTTAGGTCGACGTTAAGTAATTTAGTTATACAAGGATTTTAATCATAAAGTTATGGTTTTTTGCGTCTAATTCTATAAAATACCTTTCTATAAGGGCAGTGTGGTGGTATATGACCTAACCTCATTGTACCATCGCTTACAGAGGAATCCCGGGCCCTGTAGTGAGACGTACATAGACTGATAGATTCTATAAAAGAATTGTTGTTAAGTACATGTTTTGTTTGAAAAAAATAGTAAAGAAATAAAAGCAGATAGGACACTAATGTAACGATAATAAACCGCGCAAAAGAAAATTCCGAGAAACAACTCCCCAACAAAAACCACGTTTACAACAATGCACTAAAATACTCTTAAATCTCCACTTCGAGAGCTTTCGAACGAAATCATCCCCGTCCCGATACTTTAAATAATGATAGTGGCCATACATCACCGGAATCCATACAAAATCTTCGCTTAAAAGCGCTGCCAAAGTAAACCTAAAAAGCGTTTCCGGCGATATTTTCTGGAGTGTATCATTTATATCAGTTTTACGGGTGGACGCGCTAAATAATGCAGGTAAAGTGGAAAAAGCGCCCATTAGCGCTTAAAAGCGCTGCGCTGTGTATACAGAGGGTGGATTACGCCTGTAGGGGTGTACTTTAAATTGACTCCATTTGCCGGCCATTGTGATGGATCGACAGACAGGATTCTGCTAGTTTTGGGGATTTCGGAGGTTTATTTTGCGGGTCGTATATCAGTTTTACAAGCTTACAATATGGAACGGCGTGAATGCTGTGTTCAATTATGTTAAAGTCGAACTTAGCTGGGTGTATTTCTTAGTATTCAATGGAATAGGGGGCAAACGAGCTTATGAGTCTACTGATGGTAGGTAGTCACCGTCGCTCACGAATACTCGTTACAAGATATCGTAGATGCGATACCTTTAAGGAATTTATGCACTTGTCTATTTAGTGTACGTGTCTTATGCTTGTTTTCAAAATCTATTGATGAGTTTGATAAAACAAATGATCCTGGTTTTAAATTATTGCTGTGTAAACAGATTTTCTTGAACTAAAAATTTGCAAAAACTGAAGATTCTGCTACAATTTGCATCTATGAAATTTGTAATCTAGTGAACCGAAATTTGGAATATTTTATTAAAGTGCTCTTATATTATTTATTAAAATAGAGATGTAAAGAAGTTTTCCGCTCCAATACCTCAGAAAGATGATCGTCGAGGCGTGAACCACTCGAGGTTTAGTGCCTAAAACATTTAGTGTTGGCTATTCTTGCTTAGCCGCACAATAAAACATTATTCCCTACGTTCGTAGATTACGCAGAAAAAAGATTACAAATGCTTTGAGTGCTTGGGTTTTATGCTGACGTTTTATTTGTATCGCGGGTAGTAAACTGTTGAAGTCAAATCGACAATGTTTATCTAAACTCATATACTATAAAGCTCAAAAGTTTGTTTGTTTGTTTGTTATTATTAATCTCAGGAAATAATGGATTGATTGAAAAATTGTTTTTGTATTAGATAAGTCATTTATTAAGAAATAGGAAGCAGAAAGGAAAAGTTTAATAAATACGAGGAAATTTTATTAATTTTCATGATCCGATTGGTCGATATGCTAAATTGATGGTCGGAATTGAAAATTTTGGCCGCCATTGTGAAAAGTGTTTCTGCACCACAGTGAATTGGGGCCGAATATAGGTTAATAAATAGGCAGGAGAATTTTGAAAAAAAATGTGAATATAAAGTAATATTAATAATATTTTGTGTACAATATGTAATATATATTTTTGTTTGCTATTGATAGCTGTTAGCCATCCAAATAAAATAAATATTAAATTATAAAATATTGAAGCCCTCGTGAAATAGTCTAACATTATCATTATGCGGTGGATCCGTTTCGAATAAGTATATGGTATGGCCAACAGATTTGTTCGTTCTCTATACTTTTATAAATTTATGATTTTTGAAAATTTTTAGATCTCACTACTTTAGTTTATAATATTTTTTTTTCAGAGAACATTTAGACACATATTAAATTATTATATCTCCCCATAGCCAAAATTAAATAAAAAATCTAAATGATATAATAATACGCTACATTATTTATGGCTAAGCAGTTGTCATGTTTCAATCATATTTTAAATCGTGGGTAGCATTAAAGTACACAAATAGACACTAATATTACATGTGATCGATAATTTCGATGCAATGACGTAAGCATTGTTGGCTCGGAGGTCTGGCAGCCCGAGTAAAGTATGATGCCACGACACGTAGGTTCGAATCCACCTCACTTTTGTCATTTTTGCATTTTTTAAATCTTTGTGAATTTATGTACGCCTCGGAGGGGAAGGTCAGGAGAGGCAATTAGAATGTGACACGAGCGTGACGTGTGCCGAACTAAAGTATTGTTTGTAAAAAATTATTTATTCAAATAATTAGTTGAAATTGTAATACTGTTCCTCTGTGATTAAGTTTTGGTTGTGGACAAAGGGGTGAGTGTTTTATTAAATTTTAGCTAGATTAAAGTTAAGTAGTAAAAGTTTTAATGACGTTGCATTTAATTGTCGTAGCCTAAAGACATGCCCTTTTTGGTGAACGGGGTTCACTTGGCATAATTATTAAGCATCCCTGAGATCGAGTTAGCCGTGGTTTGGTTTTGGCAGAGTTCCGTTCCCCAAAGGCAGTGAACAAAAATTCTCCTGGCGCTCAACCTTAGTTTTTAGTTAGATTTAGTGTATATATAAGGATTAGTGTAGTTTTTATGTTATCATTAAACGGATTGTTTGTAAGAAGTCTATTTTAATTATGAACCCGTAACACAGTTTGAAATTGCTAATTTACTCCGTTATGGTAGAGTAAGTAAGCGATTACGCGAAGTTCACAAGTTTGAATACAACCGTACGTTGAATTGTTAAAACGCACCAATTCCGAACAATGTTCGAACCAGTGAGGTGTGTGCGAAAACTGGATAAGTGTAGTTAAAACTTGATTCCTCCGGTAGATAGCACATATTACCGTAACGTTGGTTTGTTAGTGTTACAAGCAGACGTTTTCGACTCATTATAGTTAGATTTTAAAGATAGGGCGGTATCCTAAATAATAAAATAATTAATCTCAATATAAAGCCCAATTTACAAGATGTTTTTGTGTTTTTGTGGCGAGAACCGTATACCATTTTCGCCATAGATTATCGTGTATATATATATTTTTTTCAGCTTTTTATATATTATTACACTTTATATTACATTCTTGCATATAAGGTGTCGGGGGATAGAAAGGGACATTATTACTTTTTATCCAGAAAAAATACTGTAACTGAGTAAAACTGAAATAACTCTTCGTTTTTCGGGTCTATTTCCACTGATAATCTTAAGTAACTTAAAAATCTGAATAACAGTGACATATGCATAACAAACATTTTTCTTTAAAACTATTTAAAAAATAATTGCTATCATGTAACTCAGAGTTTTGGTTCCCCAAGATATAAAGTTCGCCCATGAGCGTAGCCAGTCATGGGCTCTGGGTGGGGCAGTAGTCTAAGATAATATATATAATAATTAGCAAACTGAATCCACGTCTTACCCCGTTATTTTTTTTTTTATACAAGAAGGTACACCCTGTAGCACCTTGTATCTGTATTTAAACACTTATTGCTCACCTGCTTAGTAGTTTACCTAGATAATTTATTTTTTTAGGTTTGGTTAGGTGCCTTACAGGTCAAAGCCAGGGTGGGGCAAGTGCCCCACCGTGGCTACGCCCATGGGTTCGCCTAGTTTGGGAACCCCTGGTAATGTCGATGTATGTTACAACTTCTTTGAATTTTATTTGATACTGTGTATGTTTAATCCTGTGTAAGTCTGTTTTTTTTTTAATAAACAATTTATTATTATCGTTATATTTCTTAGCTGAAATTTGTATATAAAATATGTGTGCTAAAGCCTTTTAAATATAATTTAAATATTATTAATAGACGGTATATAGTATATGGAGTCTAAATACAACACAATTCTCATGTAAACCTAACAAGGTTTGGTAATAGAATTTCTATGTAATCCTGAGAGATGGTTTCGTTTAATTTGGCCTCCACGCGGCCTGTGAAGACAATATCGGTGACTTTCGCTCTACTGGCTTCCGAGTTATCTATCAATCAAATTACTATTAAACACGGACAGTCGGTAACTCAAGTGTTTCGGAAATATTGATTAATTTAAATTTTAATACATTCGATGAGTGAAACGTAAGTCATTATTGCGTATGGCATTCATTTTTTTTATAGCAGTAAATGAGACGAGCATGCCGTTCGTCTAATGGTGAGCGATACTACCACTCATGGACAGTAGCAAAACCAAATCATGAATTACAAAGCACTTTCACTGCGCTCACCATCCTAAGACATAATATTTAAGTACTTGATTTTTTTTTTATTTTATTTATTATACTTCATATACATTGTATACAAGGCGGACTTAATGCCAGAGGCATTATCTACCAGTCTACCTTTGGGTGATGCAGAGATGAGATCAAGGGGGCGTATAAATTTTTAGAGAAAAAAGAAAAATAAATAGAAACATAATTAATATGTAAATACATACAAATATAGGGTCAATACATGATATACTATAGTGGATATATATAGTTATTATATGAATAATTATGACATAAATATATATCTTAAATATATATGTGTATAAATATATATATATACATACATACATAAATACATATAGTAATATATAAGTAACAAAACTATTGTGATGATTCTCCAACTTCCTTAAGCAGTAAATCACGAACCTTCATTTTGAATGTGAAACGGTTAGTGGACGTCCTGATAACGAGGGGGAGCGCATCCCACAGTAGTATCGCTTGGACTGAAAACGAGAAGTGAAGAAAATTAGAGCTGTGAGGGGGACACTTAAGAAGAAGATTATTAGACGATCGAAGATTTCTATTATGATTGGCACCTAGAAATTGAAAGCTAGAGATTAAATAGGAAGGCGGAGAAGGAGATTTAAGAAGAGAGAAGAGTGTTGTGAGAGCACGCATACTCCGGCGTTGGCGAATAGGTAACCACTTGAGTTGAGAACGGTAAGATGATATATGGTCATACTTACGAAGGCCAAAGATGAATCGAATGCAGTTATTGAGAAGCCGGTCCAGTTTATTGAGAAGATCTGTATTCAGGTCAAAATAGCACACATTACCATAGTCAATCAGGGGTAGGATCAAGGTTTGCACGAGCATTAATCTGGTCAAGAACGGGAGAAAGTTTTTGAGGCGATATAGAGAACGAAGGGCACCAGTAACTTTTTGGCAAACGGAAGTGACTTGAGCGCGCCAGCTTAATGTAGTGTCCATGAGAAGCCCTAAGTCCTTTACAGTAAGAGACCACGCTACAACTGTATTATCGAAAATTACAGGTGGATTAATAGCTGTGTCCAACCTGCTCATGAGTCGTTGACTTCCCACAATTATGGCTTGACACTTTGTAGGATTAACTGTTATGCCATATTTATGAGACCATCTTCGAATGTGTTTCCAAATCACTGTTAATTTTGTCGACTGCCGTGGATACACAATCGATACTTGCCTGAGCGTAAAGCTGCAAGTCATCAGCATACAGATGGTACGCACAATGAAGATTTTGGGTAATGAGATTAATAAAAATTGAAAACAATAAGGGAGAAAGAATGCCGCCTTGAGGAACGCCAGAGTCAAGGTCGCACCAATTCGACGAAGTCTCACCAGTACGCACCGACTGCTGCCGTCCTCGAAGATAAGAAGAAAACCAATCCAGTTCATCGGGAGAAACCATTAGATGGGAGAGGATGGATAATAGGATGTCGTGACTGACGGCATTAAAGGCATTTGAAAAGTCCACCAAGACCAGCAAAGTGACCTTGATGTTTTCCATGCCAACCCTTATGTCGTCAGTCACTTTGAGGAGTGCGGAAACAGTGCTATGACCAGGTCTAAAGCCAGACTGCAGCGGGCTCAATAAGTTATTAGTGTACACAAACCTGGAGAGCTGTTTGTGTGCACAGGCTTCAAGCACCTTTGATAGGAATTGAATCCGAAATACAACAGTGCATTTAAACTGCATTATAGTGGGAGGGATAGACAATGCGGTGGTACCTATCTAGGCATCTTACATATGAGAGACCTACCATTATTATATTTCATTAATAAATAAATATAATATATACACCCAACATATGACATATATATTCCCAAACTCAAACGAAGATCGAATCTAGTCGTGGGTTTTTGTAACTAGGACAGATTTTTCAGTCTCACAAACACCTAACCCTGATGTTTTAAGATTTCCTACCATATACCGTTGTAAATCAGAAATCAAGCATCATTCTCATATATATAATTTGTAAAGCTTTGTGTATTGCACAGTACATGTCGTTAATTGATTCTAATATTATCAGGTTACATTAGTCTCGGATCGCGATAACACTGCGTTATCGAAATTGTATTTTACGCTTAGTTACTCTCAAAGAGGCGAAATTGATCACTTAAATTAATTTGCAATTTATTATTTACCATTTCTCGGAGGGAACCGTTGTAATATAGAAGAGGTTTATATAATAGAGGTAGAGATTGGATGGTATTTAATAAAATATATGAGTGGTGTCGGTGAGTATACTTTTGTTTTGTTCCGTTCATTTAGTATGCTGCCTTTGAGGTTTAAAATTAGAACCATCTAAATAACCTAAGGCCAAGTACGTGTTACAAGAAATATTATAAATATCATACATTATTATTTTAATAATTATAAGAGCGTAATACTTAAGATGTTTAAAAAAATAGATTCCTTTCTATTTTTTCTATAAATATACTAAATGATTACAGTAAAGTAGTAAGTACCCAATAAATGGCAAGACGAGTATGCCATTTGCCTGATGGTAGGCGATAAGACTGTCCAAGAACAATAGCATTTTCTTTTATCTCGTCCTCTGTACTGCCCCATTAGATCTTTATTATATTAATCCAGTCCATCCAAAGGTTGCCTGGAAGAGATCGCAGCTAGCGATAAGGCCGCCAATTGTTACCATGTCTTTAGTTTTAAGTATTTAATCTGTTATTTTTTTCCTATTTTATGGTGTACAATAAAGTATATATAAATAAAATAAATAAAATAAATAGCAAAACCAAACAACACCATCAATTAAAAAGCAATTGCTTGGCATTTCACTGTGCAAGCCATCCTGAGACATAAGATGTTAAGTCTCAATATGTCCAGTAGTTTGGCTACAATGTCCTTCAAACCGAAACACAATAGTAGATTTAAATTGACTTACGTGACCTACTTTAGCCACTAATGGTGGGTAACATAGATAACATTAGTATGAAACGAATTTTCGCCTGTTGTATTGACCAATGCTTGGTCGAAGTTTGCAAGCGGGCTAGCACACATAATGATGCAATAATGAAGTTGCAGCTGCATTGGCTGATTTCCGAATTAGCTCTTATCATGTACACGAATAAGTGCGTGGTGGCCTGTTGGTAAACGGACTAGACGCGACTGTCAACATGGTCATGGTGGTCGCTGGTTTGAATCCCAGGGCACACCTCTGACTGTTCGAAGTCATGTGTGTATTGATAGTCAATCACCATGTACTAAAACGGTGAAGGAAAATATCGTGAGGAAACCTGCATACCATAGCGATTTATAAAATTTCTATGGTATGTAAGTCCGCCAACCCGCACTAGGCCAGCGTGGTGGACTATATGGCCTAACCACTCTCAATCGTACTCTCGATTGTAGAGTAGGCCCGTGCCCTGCAGTGGGACGTATATAGGCTGATACAGAATACAGAATGTACATGAAGTCCTTTGAACAAGTAGCCACTATACATCTCGAACAGTATGAAGCGACAATACTAATGCTCGTTGAAAGTTTGCCAGTCGGCTGGTTACGTGCACATAATGATGACATAATGAAGTTGCAGCTGTGGCGGTTGATACGGCTGATTTGTACATCGGTAATGGCTCAAACAGATGACGATGCCTAACGTGCTGCGTTTTGGTCATTTTGTCCATTCAGGGTTGACACAACACAGTCACGAAATTAGGATATACAGTGGACCCGCGGTAATCCGGCCCCTGTCTAATCCGGCACCCTCTATAATCCGACATGGTATATAATTTATTAATGAATATTTTTTTATAGTATTCGCTAATGTATGAACAAGTTACAACTAGTATGCACCATCACTATTGTACTCGACGCGTAGGGTATTGTTTTGATTCTGATTGCTTCCTGCTTAGTTTGAATTTGACTACATGCGAGAGGAAGGCGGTGCGGCCTATGGTGTGTTCATTGTTTACTATTTATTCATCGTGTATTACGTATACGTACGTTTTTACGTTTACTGGTGGTAGGTCTCTCATATGTGAGAGGCTGCCTGGGTGGGTACCACCGCAATGTCTATTTCTACATTTTTTTTTATTTTTATTTTTTTTTAAATAATATTAATATGTCGGCTAACGTTCGCATGTCACTCAAGGTGACCACTGAAAACCAGCGTTGTGCTGTGGCTCGCGCCGCAGTGCAACATTAAGCTGAGTGGTCACCTACGTGTCACTTTTTTGCGACGTACAAACTTTTTATTTTTTTTATTATTTTATTAATTCTGTATGGTGTATGTAAATTTGTGTTATATGAGTGTGTGCGTTGTAATAAGTGACAAATAAATGTGTTTCTTTCTTTCTTTCTTTCTTTCTTTCTCCCGTCAAACAGCAGTTTAAATGCACTGTTGTGTTTCGTATTGAAGGACATTGTAGCCAGAGTAACTACTGGACATATTGAGACTTAACATCTTATGTCTCAGGATGGCGAGCGCAGTGGAATGCCAAGCATTGCTTTGTAAATCAAGGTGTTGTTTGGTTTTGCTTCTGTTCATGAGCGGTCGCATCGCTTACCATCAGGCGAACGGCATGCTCGTCTCGCCATTCACTGCAATAAAAAAAAAAAAAAAAAAAAAACGTACCTAGTAATGTCGTCACAAGGTTAGAAGCTAAAGCAAAATACCTGAATATTAAAGAAAAATGTGATATTTTAGACCACCTAAATCGTAATGAATCTTTCAATAGTTTAGCAAGTGAATACGGCGTAGGCGGATCTATAAATTAGGACATTTAAAAAAAATACATATAGGGAATCTTATCAGTGGATCTGTAATTTGCCGGATTATAAGGTACTCTTTTGTAAAAATAAAACGAACTATAGGGGGTCTTAGGCAGTATTCTATAATCCGACAAATTCGATAGTTCGACACTGCTCTGCAAAATGTTTGTCGGACTACCGGGGGTCCACTGTATTAACATTAAATATTTTTTACTTTCTAAGTTTATGGTCTGACAGCCATCGAGGGGTTATTAGTTAGTATGCTGGCGTGGTTATTGCTAACGACCCATATCGGCCACAATATCCACGTTTCTACCGGGCTGGAAGGCCAGAGATACTGACAAGTCGGTACATATTTTTATTCTTTCGTTTATTTTATTCTTATTCGAATAACGAATAAAAAAAGTTATTCGTTATTCGAATAATTTCGGTTCGAATAACCTATGTTATTCTTTATTCGAATAACGAATAAAAAAAACATTTATTCGTTATTCGTCATTCGAATAAATTTTGCCCAACTCTGGAAGTAAGTAGTTTGAAAATGTGCAGTTTTTAATGAGTTTTTGAAACAATACGCAAGATGTACAAAAAAAATATGAACTGATGACTGTGATTTTTGTAGCATTATCAAGCACATCAATCAGGAAATCATTGATAATTTTATACAATCATAGCACGACATAATAATAAGTTCAGTATATTTCAGCGGCGGTAGCACCAGTTAATTTGTGTCTTTATTTTTGTAATGAAATGACAACCCTAGGACCAATATACGACGGATTGGCATCCAATGCGTTTATCTCTTTCTGCTTTCAGGCGAATCACATTGACTGCAATCAATGCAACTGGACTCAGGCTTCGTCTCATTATGAGGGGCATTGGATTATTGTTCGTAAACTGAAATATCATAATATGGATATACATAAGCTAGGTGTAATGAAAATTTACAAGATTTTCGTAAAATCACATTTTATATTAAGATTCGTGACTAACTGCTATGATGTAATATGTTTATTATAATAATTAGAAAATAATGCGAAATATTTTCCATAACCGCACAAATGACAGCGTAAAAACTACCTTTACAAATACTATAATGTTATAAATCGCCAGTAATATTAATTTTAATGTTTACGTAAAAAAAAACGGAACGTTATTGTAATATTTTGTGACGTTGCATCTTATGGGAAAGACTATGCCCATCATTTCTAACTTCTTCACCTTCATCATATACCCTGCTCTATTTCTATAAAAATGCGGTAGTAATACATCACCTACTTGCCCTGTTCTATAAAAAATACCGAAAACGATAAAACACAAAAAAAAAACATGAGTCCATCTTCACTCTATTCAAAAAGATAAACAGCCCGAGACCATAACCATTTGTAATCAACAGGGCGCATTTTTACTTACCCCTAAACCCCAAACTGATGTACCGAGGGGTGCGTTTGAGAAATGTACCCAATGTTACCTCCCAGACGAAGGCCTGGATCACTTTTTTCTCATAACATGAAATTGTCCTCATTTATTCTCGGTTTTTGTTTTTCTGCGGCCAGTTTATTTGTTGCATATTCATACAACGTAGGCTTGTGACAGTTCGTTTAATATTGAACACGTCGAAGCCTTTCGTTTCACGTCGATCTGTTTGATTACGTGACAGCTGAGAGAGTTTAATTCGGGATGAATATTTGAAATTCTAAGTAGAATGAATGATCAGCAATGTTAAGATTAAATCACATCGAAGGAGTAAAATTTATCAAATTTTGTCTAGGTATCTTAATCTTATTAGGTAACTTATTTTTATTGTAATTTTTTTGTTTTTACATGACTATTACATTTATGGTAAATAAATAATTAATAAACCCAACAATCACATACATAACTGACCCCACTCTAAGCTCGAGTCTTGTGTCGTGGGTATTAGAAACTAACAAAGACTTTTCGGTCTCACAAACATCCAGACCCGAAACAAATGCCTGTGGATCACACAAAAATTTATTATCTAGGTGTAGGGATCGTACCCGTGGCCTCTCGTTTCACAGTCATCGTCTAAACACAATTTATATTAGCATAACAGTTTTAACAGGCAAGCAGCAATATCATTGATACGTTGAAGACGTATCGAAGCTATTACACTTTTTTTTAAATACCAAACTCGATTACTTATCTCATTATATTTCATAATTGCTATAATTATTCATGTTGTATTCTAGGTTATAAACATCGTCATCTTAAACCAAAACAAGTTCATAATAACATACAACTAAGACCCCCACGAGTATTTCCATAGCAACGTGATAAAAGTGGGCTGCGTTCATCTCTACCTTATAATATTGGTTATATTATAAAGTTATATAACCATTCGACTCCACTAGCACGAAAATTACAAATAATTCTAAAATACCAATAATTCAGAGTTCTTTGGAAACATGAATTAATATTTCAAGCCTGGCAACTTATTTTTATACTGAATACGCATAAAAATGAAGATACATAATTTCTAGTGGACAAATAAAAATTCGTCACATACATCCAACATGACTAAGCAGAACAAAGCATTTATTTTGATATTCCGTAGTACGTTACTTCAGTCATAATGTAGTGTAAAAAATGTATATCCATTACATTTCTGCATAAAAACTAATGATAAGTTTGCGTGCGAAACTGCAGGGTGAAATAGGTTAGCGTTGTGTTTGGAATTAAATATTTATTGTTTCATGTATTTTATGTAATATTAGCATTGTAGTAAATATTCGTTGTATATTTTTCATTCGGATGGAATCATGAATCTATTATACAGGGTATATCAAGACTGCTACCGAAAACGAAGCCGGGTGGTAGTTTAAGCGACTTCAGACACAATGCAACAGAAAATGTTGCAAAAAAAGCGACAATTATTTTTTGTTATTTTTTTCCTATGACCATATTTGGGTGGTAAATACATTTTTTCGTAAAATAATAGTGTATACCCTTTTATTGATAAATAATCTAAGGATTAAAAGAGTTTAAATCATTATTTCAGCAAAAACTATGGATTTACCACCCAAAGATGACGATATTTAAAAAATCATAAAAAATAATTGTCGCGTTTCGTTGCGAAATTTTTAGTTGCATTGTATTGGTAGTCACTAAAACTACCACTCGGCTTCGTTTTCAGTAGCAGTCTTGAGATACCCGGTATACCTTCGGGTCTCTTTTTCAAATAATTCTTTATCTACAACTCTTGCCTGAGATTTGAAAGACTTTACTTTGAAACATTGTCTAAGCACTCTCAATCGTACTCTCGATTGTGAAAGAGGCCCATGCTCTGCAATGAGACCTATATGGGCTAATACAGTACCTATCATCAAATATATTTTTTCAGTTCCAACGCTTATTAACATCAAAATTGGACCAATAAATGGTATTTTTTTATTAATCTCTTAGCATAGATCCTCCTAAATATTCCAACATTTTCTGAATAAACATCTCCACCTACTTTGCGCCTCAAGTAACTATTACAGGAAACCCAATTACAAACAAACTGATGCAAAAAACACCCAACTCTGCACCGCAAGACGATAAACATTTAGCACTTTCTCAAACGCATTTACAACTCAAGTCTAATGTCATTCCGCGCGCTTTACAGTCTGCGTCACAAACGTAGTTTACGCGGGGCGGAAGGCATTACGCCACGTAAATGGTTAACGTGGCCGTTTATTGCCCCACCGGCCTTGCTGATACGTTTATTAACCTATACAGTCATGTTTATGGCATTTATTGTTATTTTCAGTGTGTTTTGGTGTATTTTAGTGTATGGATATATTAGCTGCAAGAGACGGTATAGAGAGAGGGAGATCTGAACCGAGAAAGAAAATTCGGATATTGATTCCTTGATTGATTTGCTAATGCTTTTGTTTCTATTTAATACAGGCTATGTTTTATTGTGTTTAAATCATTTTAAATTGCAAAACGTATTATTATTAGACCGTACAAGCCTCCTCCAATGATTGCCCCGATGCTCATTTACTAGAAGCAGCCAGTACGTAACGAGTTCCTTTAAGCTACATAAAGTCGTCTATCTAGTTTGTAGTTGGACTTCAGACGTAGCTATTGCCACACCTTGGCGTCTACTCTTCACCAGAGTATCTACCAAAAATTAAAATGGATACTACAAAATACTTTCCAAATCCTTAATAAAATAAATTAATTAACTCCATAACACAATCTAATAAATAGGTATACACTGTCTAACTCACGAGCCCGTACAATTATCTCACCAAATTACTAGGGGTGTAAAGCAAATTAACAAATGACTAATTCCACTCCTAATCTCGTTTATTAACAATGATTTAACGGAACAGTTGCCAGGTCTTACTGAGATTAATTTTGTTCAACGCAAGGAAATGATTCGTTCAGGTGTGAGGGACGTGTTAAGGAATCTTGATTAGGTCTCGATTGTAATGAGAAATTGTGTCGAGTGATGCGCGATTGTTTAGGTAATTCAAAGATGTGACGATAGATGTCGCTCAAATAAAGTTTATGTAGACGTATAAATTGTAACTTTTTATGTTGCAGGAGCATGAGTTATGAAGAGTGATATTTTATGGATGCGTATAATACTGAGCAAAATTATAATATAATGTGATTCCTTATTTGTATTATGAAGGTGATAGAGTGGCAATGGTAACCTTCTGTAATAATAAGAATTGAAATGATTGGTTATATTAGAAGTGCGTGGTGGTCTGTTTGTACCAGACGCGACTGCCAATATGTTCACGGTGGTGGCGGGTTCAAATCCCAGGGCACACCTCTGAATTTTCAGTCATTTGTGTATCGATAGTACATCACCACGCACTAAAACGGTGAAGGAAAATATCGTGAAGAAACCTGCATACGATAGAGATTTGTTAAAATTTCTATGGTAGGAATGCCAAGCTAGCAAGAGTATATATAAGTACTGTGGCTAAAATTAAGTGGTGATACATTAAAAAATATAAATAAATAAATAACACCCAACAGTCACATACATAGTCCTGACCCCACACTAAGATCGAGTCTTGTGTCGTGAGTATCAGGAACTACGAGAGACTTTGCGGTCTCACAAACACCCAGACCCGAAAGAAATATTTATGGGCCACACAAACATTTCTCTCGGTGCGGGGACCGAACCCGCGGCCTCTCGTTTCACAGGCGGCGTCTAACCGTCAGCGCCACGGAGGCTGTCTGGAGGATATTTATTTGAACGGAATCTGTTAAATAACTTCAAACTCCAAAATGACGGCTACAATCTCATTTTTTCATTCAAAACACTAAAGGTCATGAATAACTAACTGGTGATTTGTCTCTCATAATATGTGAAAGATCGCCTGGGTAGGTCCCACAATAATGTATATTTCTCCCGTCAAACAGTAATGTAAATTCTCTGTTGTATTTCGATTTGAAGAACAGTGTAGTCTCAGGATGAGGAGCGCAGTAAAATGCTAAGCATTGCTTCGTAATACAAGGTGTTGCTTGATTTTGCTACTGTCCATGAGCTTATCTGTTACCATCAGGCAAACGGCATGCTCGACTCGCCTTTCATTGCTTATTTTTTTATCACAAACAAATGTTAGTAGGATAAATATTAATGCATAGTATTTGAACTGCAATACATAACGCTCTATAGCCTCCAGACTCAAGCGTGCCCCGATAGGCCTATCTCTATGTATTTATGTAAATATTAATGTAAAATTGAACAGGCCTGTGTACTTGCCAAAACAATAACCGGACGAAGAATATGTGTAGCACGTGCCGCTGCGCAAAGTGCACCAAATTGAATACGGAAATATTAAGCGTTGAATGGCAAATATGTGAACAGATGGAAAAATATGGATGGTAATATGATATTGGTATTATACGGCTGGTGGCTGGTGTAATCTTGTTATCTAGTGTCTATTAATTTTCGTACATCAATGTCGTTAGATGGAATTAAAATACCTATTACATACATTATTAAATTAAGTTATATCGTGTTTTAAAATTGTCCCCGAATTTTTTTTTTTGTTGACTAAAATTTTGATTGTACCAGCCAAACTGAGTATCCTGATGAGACGATGATAAAAAGGCTTTTTTTTAAGAAAATAAAATACATTTACTTAAGTAAATAATAATATAAATTATAAATAAATACATCCAACAATCATATTATACATGATCCTGACAACATATTAAGATTAATAAAGTCTTTTGTCGGACGTATAGGAAGATACAGTCTCACAAACATACCAGACCCAAGACAAATATTTGCAAGCCTCACAAACATTTGTATTGGTGCGGGGATCGAACACATAGCCTCTCGTTTCACAGCCGCCGTCTTACCAACTAAACTACGGAGGCTGTCATAGTGGATATAATAATGATCTTAAGGTTTACAAGTATATACATCTCCCAAGCCGGCCGGTCACCGTGGGAGATTACGACCACAACCCTCCAAAGAAAACAGATAAACCTATCAATATATGTTTTAACAGAACCATCAAAAGCCCAAGTAATAGTCTATACGTTGCAACTTATAATGTCAGAACTCTTTCATCGTACGAGCGTTTACTAGAACTGGAAGAAGCCATAAAAGAACTTAATTATGATATTATAGGCATTTCAGAAATGAGGCGGTGTGGGAACAAAATAGAAGAATACGACAAATTTATACTGTGCTATATAGGACAGACACCAGGTAAACACGGAGTAGGTTTCATAATAAATAAATCGCTTAAACATTACATAGAAAGCTTCATAGGACTAACAGAGAGAGTTGCATCATTAAATTTGAATATCCAAGAACATAAAGTAACGTTAATACAGGCATATGCACCAACAGAGGCAGCAAGTGATGACGAAATTGATGAATTCTATACCACAATACAAAGGGCAATAGCGACTGCACATGAAAACTTAATATTAATGGGAGATTTTAATGCTAAAATTGGATATCCTAGACGAGAAGAATACTTGGTTTTGAAGCAATACGGATATGGCAAAAGAAACAAAAGAGGACAACGTTTGATAGACTTTGCACTTGAAAATAATTTGACAATAATTAACACCTGCTTTAAAAAAAGGCCTAGCCGTAGATGGACATGGTCCTCACCAAACGGGCAACATAAAAATGAAATAGATTTCATCATATCAAATCGACCAGATATATTTCAAAATATAGGTACTCTAAACATAAGTTACCCATCAGACCACAGACCCGTTAGAGCAACAATAAAACTTTCTACTAAGAAGTTGAATAGAGCTAAATTTACCAATAACAACAAAAACCAATTGAATACTCAAGAGGAAGAAACAAATTTCAAAGATAATCTTAAACTCTTAATAACTCAGCAAAACGCGCAAAGAAAATTTTTTTCCGTTCAAACATGTTATGACGAAATAACAACTGCCATTAACCAAAGTTTACAGCATGCTCGTAGCAAAGAAAGTAACCAGAAAGTACATAAAATCTTATCAGCCCGTACAATAAATCTGTTACACCGAAGAAGTTTCTTACAAAAAATTAAACAGAAAACTAGAGCTATAAAGAGCGAAATCTCAGCATTATATAAGTTAGTCAACAAATATGTAAAGAAAGACTACGCGCAATATAGACTTGATACTATTGAACGGCATATACAACAAACAGGAGGCACAAAAAAAGCTTATAAGGAACTAAGGACCAACAAAGACTGGATAGAAACATTAAGTAAGTCAGGAAAATACCTTTACCGAAGAAAAGATCTTGTTGACGTTGCAACCGAATTTTACAAAAAGTTATACAGCAAAAATTCTGAAATAAGCTTTTCATCAATTATCGAAAAACAAATTACAAGTACAAGTGGAATCAAACCAATCGACGAAACAGAAGTCATTGAAGAGATAAAAAAGTTAAAATTGGAAAAAAGTCCAGGCCCAGATAACATTAGTAACGAAGTTATAAAAATGGGTTGCACAATTCTGGCAGGACCATTAACTAGAGTATTTAATTTAATATTGAGAACTGCAGAAATACCCTCACAATGGTCAGAATCGAACATTATCCTATTATATAAAAAAGGTGATCCAAGAGACATCGGCAATTATAGACCGATAAGCTTGCTATCGTGCATCTATAAACTCTTTGCCTCCATACTAAACAGAAGGATAAGTGGAACACTAGAAGCCAAGCAACCGATAGAGCAGGCAGGTTTTAGAAAGGGATACTCTACCATGGACCATATCCACACACTGGAATTAATAATAGAAAAATATCAAGAACGACAGAGATCATTGTACATTGGATTTATTGATTATAAAAAAGCGTTCGATACGGTGTCACATGAAAGAATTTGGGAAGCTTTAAGTGAGCAAGGAATAGAATATGAATATGTAGAAGTCATAAAAAGCATTTATAATAATAGCACTAGTAGAATTAAACTAGAAACTCTAGGCCCAAGTTTTCCTATAAAGAGAGGAGTACGACAAGGCGACCCTTTATCGCCAATAATTTTTATCGCTGTCCTCGAATCGGTCATTAAAAAATTAGATTGGCAATACTCAGGGATTAAATTGCAAGATCACTATCTAAGTCATTTAAGATTTGCAGATGACTTGGTACTGCTGTCAGAATCAAGCTCTCAACTGCAGTGTATGATAGAAACGCTCCACCTAGCTAGTGCTCTCGTTGGTTTGGAAATAAATTTCTCCAAAACAATGGCCATGACAAATGCTACAAAAAACATTTTAAAAATTAATAACATACCATTAGAATATACAAATAGCTATATCTACTTAGGAAAAAGAATAAGCTTCGATAAAGCCAATAATGATCTAGAAATAGACAGAAGAATACAAAGTACATGGAATAAATATTGGAGCCTGAAAGAAATATTCAAAAGCAACATGCCAATAAGTACAAAAGTAAAGGTAATGAACTCATGCCTTATACCGTGCTTAACATACGGATGCCAGACATGGAAATTCACTGCACGAGTAAGAAAGAAAATCCTCATATGTCAACGAGGAATCGAACGCAGTATGCTTAATATTAAGAAAATAGATAAAATACGTCATACCAAAATACGTGAAATCACAAAGGCAAAAAATGTTTTAAGCTATGCTTTGAAGTTAAAATGGAAATGGGCTGGCCATCTAGCGAGGCTACAGGATCAAAGATGAACCACTAGAGTCACTTCATGGATTGGTCCAAAAGGAAAACGGAGGACAGGACGACCTTTGACACGGTGGGATGATGAAATTAAAAGAACCGCTGGGCCCCTCTGGACCCAAGTAGCACAAAACCGAAGTGTATGGCAATCATTGGAGGCCTTTACCCGCACAGGGGTTCATACAGAAAATAATTTATCTAGTATTATAAACAATACTTAAAGTATCAATAAATAAAGTAAACATAATAATAATAATAAGAACTACTAATATTAGCATAAGTCAAAATACTAATCAAACAACTCTTGTAAGTCTGTGTGAAATTAAAGGCTTTTTTATTTTTATTTTTATTTTTTTATTTTTATTTTATTATAAGGTTTACAAGTAGCTAAAGCAATATAATACTTTGCGCTTTCAGTTCCCTATACAATTGACAACTTATTCACTCTTTTACCATTTGAGCAAGTTATTTACTGTGCAGATAAAAAAATATGTACATATATAATTAAAATCACACTATCGTACAAACAAACTTTCATAAATACTTACACAAAATTTAACTAGCAAGCAATAATAAACAAATATTTTTCTAACTAAACGCGGCGCATAATCTCACGTAGCATTTAATATCAGCGATCACGTAGCTCATAATACATTTTATGCAGCGTTGCACAAACGCTACGGTCGTAGCACGTAGCTCGTAGCACATTATCAAGCGTGACAATTTTGTAGCTAATACGCTAGTTAGATAGTGGGATTAGCTTTGATAGGGATCAAGTATTGTTACATCATGTTGAATACGCAATTACGTACTATATTATTTTAATAGCGACAGCTTCATATTGTGCGAAACTTCTAATGGATGTGATCATTATGTGGTATGGTCATGATAATTATGTGGCTTTCGAGTTAGGTGTTAATTGACATTTGTAAAAAATTAGGACGACCCTGTCGTGATTTTTGCGTGTGATTTCCAAAAGTAATTTGAGGGTTCGTAAGGTTTATAGAACACGATTAAGTCGATCCCGTTGATTCAAACCTGATAAGTCTAGTTTAAAAATAAAAGTAATAATACTCTGCAATACAAAAACAGACCAGCTCCTTTTTATTGTACAGACAATTATAGGCCACTAACTACACCACTACAAAAAAATATAAAAAAAATACTTGTAAAAATACATCCATCAAAAATATTCTCGTGGTTATGTGCTCGAATGTAAATGCGATGGAGGCACGCTTTAGTGCCCTTCGCTCAGTATATATGGGAGCGCTTTAGATGGGAATATTGTTGACTCCGCTTTTATGGTGTGTAAACGTTTACGAAATACGAATATTTTCGGAGAATAGGATGAAAATAAAAGAAAACATATTTTTATTTTCTGAACAAAAAACTTTGAGATGTTATATTTTAGAATTTTTCGGTGTAACGGCAGATGTATGCTTGTAAACTACGTTCATTTAAGAGACACCTGATCTCTCACATAAAAAGATATAAGTAATACAGGCTTGACAGTATATAAGTACATTGACAAAGTAGTCTCATAAGCTCTGACGTCAAAGACTTGATCTCGCGTTTTGATCGATCTATACGATTGCTGAAGGACCAAAACTTAATAACTTTTATCGAATCCTCATACATTTTAAAATTTATAAATATTATGAAATCACTTCAGAATATCGGGGTCTTAATGTTTTTTGATAGTGCGTGGTGGCCTGTTGGTAAACGGACTAGACGCGACTGCCAACATGTTCACGGTGGTCGCGGGTTCGAATCCCAGGGCACACCTCTGACTTTTCGGAGTCATGTGTGTATTGATAGTCAATCACCACGCACTAAAACGGTGAAGGAAAACATCGTGAGGAAACCTGCATACCATAGCGATTTATAAAATTCTATGGTATGTAAGTCCACTAACCCGCACTAGGCCAGCGTGGTGGACTATATGGCCTAACCACTCTCAATCGGTAGTCGATTGTAGAGGAGGCCCGTGCCCTGCAGTAGGACGTATATGGGCTGATACAGACAGATACAGATGTTTTTTGAAAGTTTGTAAATAGTCTGAATATATTTTTCACTAGATACATTAACCGATAATTAAATACACCCAACAATCACATGCATAATCCTAACTCCACGCTAAGATCGAGTCTTGTACCGAGGGTTTTTTTTTATTGCATTGAATGGCGAGACGAGCATGCCGTTCACCTGATGGTAAGCGATGCGACCGCTCATGAACAGTAGCAAAACCAAACAACACCTTGAATTACAAAGCAATGCTTGGCATTCCACTGCGCTCGCCATCCTGAGACACAAGATGTTAAGTCTCAATATGTCCAATAGTTACTCTGGCTACAATGTCCTTCAATCCGAAACACAACAGTGCATTTAAACTGCTGTTTGACGGGAGAAATAGAAATTGCGGTGGTACCCACCCAGGCAGCCTCTCACATATGACAGACCTACCACCGGTATCAGGATCTAAGAGATTTTTTGGTCCCACGATCACCCAGACCCAAAACAAATACCTTTGGTTCCCACAAATATTAGTTTCGGTGCGGGTATCGAACCCGCGGCCTATTTTTCACAGCCGGCGTCTAATCAACTGCGCCACGGAGGCTGTCAACAAACAACAAAGTCTGTACTACCTTCCTAAAGAAATATACGAAGCAATGTATTTTAAACGAGATAATATTACATTGCAAAGTAACCCGAGCTTCATCCCCATATAAATGTCTAGATAAATACAAACTAAGAGAAATAACAACGCCAGATTAAGATGTAAAAAATGACGCGCCGAGACGGGTCGCAGTGAATCTGGATTACGTGAAAACTTACGGGTATGAGGTAGGGAGAGCCTGCTACCCATATTTTTGATTTGTACAATAGAAGAAATCGGATAAACAGATCATATGAGGGTCATCATTGTCCAAGATTACTTCGAAAAAGTTGAATTTTGGTACGTTGATGCTACATTGAATAAAGGGAGGTGATTTATAAAAATGAAAGGGCTTTTATTGTTTTGGAAAATGTTGATGTCAAGTACCTATTTAGATCGTAAAATTATTAGAGTAGAATATTTAAGTTTTGTCACCAACTAAGATTATCTTTAATTTTATTATTTTTCCACCTGAACCTTTACCTACGCTTTATAGGAAAACGGGAGTTTAAATGTGGAATTTAAAAAAAAACTTAGGTAATAGCTTCCTCTCCTCTCAAACGAAGTGCGACAGTGTCGCGCCCCGTATGTCCCCGTCTAGATTAGCAAGTGAAGGCGAAACACATTTCAACACGGCAATTTTCGTACACGCTCAAGCTAATCCAGTGCGGGGGTAAACAAACTCATAAACTTTGTGAACTGTTAATTTAATCAAGTAGATAATTAGAACGTAGTGTTGTTTTCACAGTCAGTGGCTATTTTAAATAGTTTATGGGACCATTTGTGTAAAGTTTTGTGAATGGCTTGTGGATTTCATTTTATCAGGTTTTTGAATGCCTCCGGGAGCCAAGGTAATAAGTCTGTAAAGCACATTGTGAAATTGAACTTATACAGCGACAAATTCTTAAGTGATAGGATTGTTTTTTTCTATTCAGTATCAGACTGGATTCAGAAATAACTGCTCGATATGGTGATATCACACAGTGGGATGTATCACGATAAAACGTCAAGGAGAAATATGGGTGTCCTGGTGGCACCTCTGCCTATCGTTTCTAGGGAAAAGGCACGAGTTTATATATGTAAATAAATAATATTTATTACTGGTATAAGATATTATGTAAGACCGCAAAGTTCCTTCTTTATTCTAATATCCACATGATATTGGTACTTTTAAACTGTATGTCTAAAGCTAGAATAAAAAGTCTTTCGTTCAAAGTAAGGGGTGTTTATAAAATACAATTTTCAAAAGCTTCTTAATTTACATAAATATCTTTCAAATCAATACACGATTCTCCCATCCATCATTGCCAATAATATACAGCTACACCTACTCTACCAAAACACGTAGAGACATCTCTACGTCTGCGCTCTCTCGAGTATCTCTGCCACGTAGCAGGAAGGAATTATATCAATCAATTACGAACGCTGGCACACATAATAGAGACATATCGACTCACAACGCCGATTATCCAGGGCGGAAATTTCGCCCGATTAGTTTGTTTGCTCTACCACGTGTTGTGTTTGATTCATCGTCGTGTGACGGGGAGATTATTAATATTTTCAATGTATACGTAAACTCACGCCTTTTTCCCAGAATAGGTAGGCGTAGAGATGAAACCGATACACCCACGTCTCGCCCTGCATTTTCCGTCCCGCGATGTGATAGGGGGCGTGCGATAATTTTTCAATGATTAAAAGGTTATATTTGCTGGTTGAGAGATAATATATGCTATGAGTCAAACAAACGATCAAAAGTTCACTTGATTTTATGATACCCCTACCGTATATTAACATTTACAAAATTCAGATCTAAGGCAAGCACCCACAACACCCAAAGGTAGGTACATATTTTGAGAAGTCCTTAAAGCTATCAGCATATCATGATGGGACGTAAAAAAGAAGGAAAAAGAGCAATACTTTATTTATTTCTCTTCTATTGAAAAAATAGAATACAACTAGTGTTCTTATATTATAGCCAATAATGGATTTACATTTTAAAAATATTACTAATATAATAATGGGCAGTTGAAAAGTTCTTAAAATAATACTAATAATAACAAAATGTAGTTTTTATATGTATATGTTATACTAAGAATAGGAAAAAGGTATTATGCCTCCAGCAACACGGAATCAAAACCGTGACTAAACAACAGTTTTCTATAACGTGGTAGCACCCTATGGAATATAATTAGAAGCGTTGACTTTATCATCGAGAAACTTTGTTTCCTTAACAAGCGGAGCTAATGAGATTTTCTGAGAATATCATCTGAGTATTGCTCACTAGTTGCACTGGTAGCGCAAATATAAAGCTGAGATCTCGGGTTCGAATCCTCGGTCGGGCATTGTTATTTGATTTTTCATTTCATTATCACATCACATTTTGCGATGGAACGCAAATCAATACTTGGGTGTCCTATATCTGCCGACTCCATTCGAGAAAAAGGCATGTATTAATGTATGTATATACCCATTTAAATTTGTTGGTTGATACAATTCACAAGCTTTAGTTGTGTATAGATTCACTTAAGTTTGAAAGGCGACCGCCACTGAAAGATTGAATGAAAATAAAGGGATTTTTCTTTTCAGTCACGACGTGAAATCTGCACTTTTCATTAATTGCAGTGGCGCAGTCAATTCACTGCGCCGGCATAAAAAATACAACTCACGATCTACAAGTGATTGAATTTTATTTATTAACAAAAACACTGAGGCTTAGTTCATTAGAATAGCTATACAATGTTCATAATACAAGACATTATTCCTATTATTTTTTTGGGTTGTCTTCTTGTTGGTCAGATTAATAAATTTTCTTTTATATTACAATTTTCATTTATGCTGACAGGAAAACCTGCCAGTCTAATATTAACCCTTTAGGGAAATAAGGAAACATCATATTTTTTCAACTAAAAATTGCTCAAAGTAAATTAAGTTACTAAGCAATCAAATCAAGAACTCCAGTTTTGCTAACTTTTTTAAGCTAATTTCGGTGACTGGACAGCCTCTGTGACGCTATGTTGTCTTTTTCACACCCGCACATACATACATATATAAACTCACGCCTATATCCCAGAAGGGGTAGGCAGAGGTGCCATGACACCCACATTTCGCCTTGTATGTTCCGTCCCACAATGTGATAGGTGGCGAGCCTATCGCCATATCGGGCACAAATTCCTGACTCTGGGCTGATAATGAATAGAAAAATCCAATATCACTTAGCCCAACCCGGGATTCGAACCCGAGACCTCAGCTTTGTAACCGTACCTTAGTACAACTACGCCACCGAGGCAGTCATAACACTCACGTTAGTAGCTAGGTTTTGCTAGCCTTATTACACATTATTTATCCGTTTTTAACTTGTTTAATTGTGAAAGATAAATATCATTTAAAAATAAATCAGTCAAATACTGTGAAGGCGTGGGTTTAATTTCTGCAACAACCATCGTATGGTGTATTTTTTTATGTATACCAAATAATTATTTCGGATCTGACCTTTTTTTTACTGACACCCAAGATGTACTTTGGTGTGAAAATTGTCTGTTATTTCGTTACAAGTATTTGTTTATTAAATTTCATTTGTACATTATTCTATATCCATGAATTTTGCAAAAAAAAACATAAATATATCTTAAATATATATATTTAATATATGTTTTTTTTGCAAAATATTTTGATAAATTGCAATTTCCCATGCGAAAGCTCAACCAAATTGGTTCGGTTCACGCAAAGGCTACATAATACTGGCAAGCACTGGCAGGCCAAACCAGCGATTTTTAATACCCACAAAAAGAGTGTGTTACTGAAAAAAACCTTTTCAGAAAAGTACCGCCAGAAAGATTGGGTCCTTCATACGTTGCCATCTGTTCGGATTTGGCCATCCTTTTGTCGCTGCCGGATTTACTGAGCGGGATTTCAGTGAACGGACGGGAAGAGTGAAAATTCCAGAAAATTCAATGTTGAGGTTGGCTTTTAAATGGAATGAAAATGTACTGTACGCGTATAATGGGTGTGTTGCTGTACGAATTGGGATAGGTCTGTCTGCTTATTGCAATTCGATGAAACAGCATGTAGATTTGAAAACAAACATATAAGAAAAAAGGAAGTAGTGAGATGATATACTGGAATCTGACACAAATATATAAAACCGAGTGATAACGCCCATGAACATCTAAGATACTAGGGGCTGCAAAGCAATAGTTCTAAGTTGTTTTTCTGTGACAGTGGTACCACCACGATCAAGCAGGCTTATTCCTAAAATAGTCTAAGGCGACTATATTGGAAGTTATGTTTAAAATATTTTAGTTACATGATTGAATTCATTTATATAAGAAAATGTATACAAAACTATAAAATTATAACTAAAAAATTCTTCCGTAACAATTTTGTAACCGACTTACAGTTACAAGTGGCGAGTAACAGAATCGGTTATATGTCTTCGCACCGCGCACCACTCAGGGGATTTGAAACAAACCCACAAAGTGTAACACACGTGTTCACTAAGGAATCCTAAATGGTCGCGGTGTTTTATGGACACTTTCACGCTGGTTTTGCGCGAGACATGGAATTTAGCGGTCTGAGGGAAATTATCTGAATTTTTTTTTTCTCTTTATTTTTTTTAAGAGGGGTTTTAAATACTATCTGAATTATAAAATGCTGTTTCGTACACCTGATTATCAATTATCTTAGACAATATTCGTGATTGTCTTTTGTTCAGCAGTGGGCATTTTGTGCCTTAAGGATAATGACGATGAGGTAGGGAGCATTATTTTAATAGTGATAATCTGATGTGAGTATTTTTACGCCACTTATTGTTTTTCTATTTCGATTAAAGATTAAATGAATTTTGTAAAGGCAACGAACAAACCACTATATTAAATTTTATCTCCTATCCGATGAAGACATTCAGATTTTAACCAAGTCTTCGTTCAGAAACATGAATTCCAAAAAATTCAATCTCACGCATCAGTAGGTATCTCTAAAATAAAATCTCATTCAATCTTTATTGTTGGCGAGTAAAAATGTTTTATAAATAGACTTTAGTCGCTTCTTTTTTACACTCTGTACCACAATTCAATAACCGACACGTGGTCCCCTAGCGATGTAAAAAAATAAATAACGCGGCACGAAATCTTGTGTAACGCTCATAAACTAGACACTCATACCAAAGCTTATCCGATCACAAATTTCGAGTAGGATATTTTCTAGAATATTTATATTTCGCAGGGCTATAAAAAAATGTACTAAGAATAACAATGTGTCTCATTATGATGAATAGTTCAATGTTTAAGAAACGATTGAGAATTGTCTGAAAGACCAACGAGATGTTTAAAGTTAAAACAATTTCTAAAGCAGATAATTGGACGAAGAAATATTTAAAACAAAAATATTGATACAAAATACGACTTTCAAATGAAAATATTTATCCAATCAAGTAAAGACCCAAATACAAAATAATTTATATAATATTGTAGCTCTGTATAAGAAGAAAATAACTACCCATACCGCAAAATAAGCTACTTTTAATACCCTCCGAAAACCCATCTGCAGTTTGGTTGGGTCGACAATCTGAAATTGAGTGATATAATATTACTACGTGACCAAACTTTAAGGCGGTGTTATTTGGCCTTTCGTTGACCCCATTGGCGAGTCGACACATAAACCAATACGAAATGTAACTTTTGTAATACATAAAGTTTTTCCTATAATACGACATAATTTAAAGGGTATTACTTCGTAAGCCCGAATATGAATCACGGTTTGACAGAGCCAATACAAGTTAAATCGGTTATAATTTGTGGTATCAAGGTGTAATTTTCATTCTAGTGATAACTTGTTTCTCTGAAAAGCTAAGTAGATTTAATACATTAGTGCCAAACAAGACAATTGTAAGAAGTGCTAAATCTCAACTTATTATACCAAAAAAAATAATCGTAATGATCGATATAATTTATTTTTAGGATCATAAAAAAAAGTTGACGACTATTGATCCCCGTAAAACTAAGCGGTCTAAACAAAATATCAGTATAATTATTTGCACGACGTATTAAAATTTTCTATACGTCAATGTTATGGTGCATCCACACTGCAGTAATATGGAGCAAAATTGTGCAACAATGTTATTGATTCTGACGACATGGAGGCAACATTACTTAACAAAGTAACACGGAAATATTAACTAAAATAATTAAATTTTGTTATCAATTATATGTTCCTAAGTAGGGGAGCGGGGGGCACGTTGTTACAAGGGTAAGAAGTTACACGCGTTTTTTACCGGGATTTTAAACTCTTTGATGGACATAATTGGACTCATTCGTTTTCTTATAACATCGTTTATTAGATAAAATCAATCAGTGACCCGCAAAGCATTGAACTGCTAGGTTGTGTGCGTGTGTCCAGATTTCAACCAAGTAACTAAAAAAATCCTTTACGAAATTTTTGATTCCTGATGACTATATTTTTTATTTTGTCAATTTTTTTAACCTTGAACGTTCATAATATATCTACCTTTAATTTACAATATTGTTTTATTCTACTATCGATATCCATTAATAATGACTTCAATTTATATAAAAAAACGTGCCATGGGGCAAGTAGTTACAATTTTTTGGGGTACGTTGTTACACGTAACAACTTAACCCATTTTTTTTATTGCAATGAGTGGCGAGACGAGCAAGCCATTTGTCTGATGGTAAGCGCTATCGCTTACCATCAGGCCGCTCATAAACAGTAGCAACATTCCACTGCGCTCGCCATCCTGAGACATAAGATATTAAGTATCAATATGTCCAGTAATATTGAGTTATATTCTTTTTATATATATACATAATCTACAATAATGTAACATAGTTCACCTCGTATTTGTTTGTTATAATGTCGTGAAACTCTTTTATTGGCTTTAGACATTTATATAAATATAAAATAAGAAATAGCTGTTTTTGTATAAGCTGTTGAGTTTCCAAATAAATAAATAAATAAGTAATTACTCTGGCTATAATGTCCTTCAATCCAAAACACAACAGCGCATTTACGTAATGTTGTTTCAAGGGAGAAATAGACATTGCGGTGGTACCTATCCAGATGACCTCTCACATATGAGAGACCTACCACCAAAATATTACCATATCTGGTATTGTACCGTGCATTTTCTTACTTTAAAAATTCTACATATTCTTTGTTTTATCCAGAATGGGAAACTATAAAAGAAAAACAAAAAGAGGTACAACAAGTAAAGAAGTTTATGAATCTGCTGCAGCAGAGTACTGCAGAATAAAACGAGCATTCGTAAAGCAAGCGAGATGTTTAATTTGTGTCCGATGTCCTTATCCAGGTATGTCAGAAAGACCAAAAACAACGAAAGTAGTTCATTGGGTTACGTTAAATCTAGATTGGTTTTCTCAGAAGAAACAGAACATAAATTAGCTTCTTATGTACTCGAAAGTTCAGTTCAATGTTAGAAGACTGAATAAAGTGATCTCTATTGTTTATATCGTTTTGAAATACTAATAAAAAAATATGTATCACTGATGATTTTGTTTATTTATCTACCATAACATCATGCCCCGACGATGTAACAACTAGCCCCAGTTCCGGGGTAAGATGTTACAATCAACTTGTTTAGTTAAATTCTCCATTATGAAAAAATTACATAAATTTTAATAATTTTTCAGTCATATTTTAATAGCTAAATAGACATACTAACATTACAAGTAATCAAATATATAATTTATTTGATAGCTTTTGTCATATTAACAACTATCTAAAAATTGTAACAACGTTCCCCCCGCTCCCCTAAAACTCGGAATCGTTGCTAAAAAAAACACTACGGTTTTAATGTATAATTACCACCCAAACAAATCAGCATTTATGGCGCCGTTGTTATTCACTACATTTTAATATTTTAGGTTCAGTCAGCAACATAAGTCGCTTCACATTTACACGATTTTAAATGGTCTTATCATACAAAATAATAATTATTCGCAATATATTTTAGAAGTTCTCTACAAAATTGACTTTACTTTATTATATTTTATGACTACAAAGTACTAATTAGATTTTTTTATTCATTGAAGGGTTTAAAAAAAGGAGACGTCTGTAGTGACTTATGTTGCTGGCTGTACCTAGTTATTTTACATAAGAACTGTTATTATTTCAGCGAGTAGGCGGTACAACAGAAAATAAGGTTGGTTATGCAATTACAACTTAACTAATTAACTTAAAAATGGTCTGCTATTAAAGCTAAGGTAAGTATTACGGTATATAAAGAGGGCGAAAAAACTTTCTGAAAATCTCATTAAAATGTAGTCAACATTTAGATTAAAATGAAACCGCCTGTAAACCGACGAGGTTTTTGTTATGATATTTATAATATACTCGTATAATATACAAGGCATAGGTCCGGGCTCCGTGGCGAATTTTGTTTGATGCCAGAAGTAACGGAGTATTTTATTTTCGCCTACAAGGTTTAAGTAAGTCGCTGGATGCAGGCCACTTCCAACAGGTCGATGTTTAGATCCTTAGGGAGGCTTATGTTCAGCAGTGGACTGTGGCTGAGATAATGGTGATTTTATTTTCAAGTTTTATAAAGTGACGAAAGTTCACAAGCTCTTAGTCTATTTATATCGTGTCTTGGTGTATGTGCGATTGAAAAGCCTCTAGTAGTTACAATACCTACGATACAAGATATATCTTAGTTTGGTGGTAAGGAATATTTATGTTGGATGTTCCTATTTATAATTATGCATAACATGCATACGAATACCGTTAATTATTTAATAGTAGTTTAACATTCTTCGTACACGAACTTATGAGCAACGAATCAAAATATTTTTCCGCGTACGCTTCATGGTCTAGAACTATCTAGATTTCTATTTATTCCAATATTAAAAATTCACATCCAGTTGGAAAATATGAAACCTGATTATATTCGAATGTGTGAGATTTTAATGTGCTCAACGTGAAAAATAACTTCAAAACACAGAATAAGAGTACTCACCCATGCTGCGCCTTGATAAAGAAGCAGGAATTAACACAATTGCTCGAGGATTCGATTCCTGTAACAATAATAAAATTATGTTAAGTCTTATTATATCCAGTAGTTACTCTGGGTACAATGTCCTTCGAACCCAACCACAATAGTGCATTTACATTGCTATTTGGCGGAAAAAATAGACATGATTGTGGGACCTACTCAGGCGAACTTCCATATGAGAGTCCTATCACCAGTTAGCTATTCATGACCTTTAGTATTATGAATGAAAATTGAGATTGTAGCCGTCGTTTCGAACTTTGAATTTATTTAAAAAATTCAGTTTACATAAATATTGTGTAATGTTTCACCAATTAATTATGCCCGCAGAGCTAGTACTCATATTTAGTACTTATAGCATTGATCGTCTCCACCATACCCTAAAACACGTATACACTCCAGCATACAGAATTGAGATCTCCACGCTTCGCATATTGCAATCACCGGGCGCGTCTGAAATTTCAGTCTGGTCTGCCCGAACACTCGACATTCCTGAAACGGCTGTGAAAGCAGTGTGCTTCTAAAGTACGTACGCTTGTTCGAGGTTTAGCGTTTGAGTGCCCTTTGGGATCCGCAAAAATGTATTGATGTTGGTTTTCGAATTCAAGCTGTTTCAATGAGAAAGCTAAATATATGTGCCCACAACAGATAGGTAGTTTTAGGGTCACAGGCAAATGTAGACAGGTTGTTTTATTTTTTAAATCCATAAGAGATGTTTATAGATGGAGCAAACTTATGTTTACTTATTATTTATTTATTTAAATCTTTATTGTATACATTCAAAAACAAATACATTATACAGAAACAAAAAGAAAGTACAAATGGCGGTCTTATCGCTTTAAGCAATATTCTATTATATAAACCAATGTTTTATGTCTTCTATTGTTAGTTAACTGTAAATAAAATTACATCGTCTGTTTACAATTTTTTTCAGTTTTATTGAGCTTTTAATACATTATCTTTAAAGCAATAATTTAATGAAAATAATTTCTGAATGCAAGCCGTTTGCTACAGGTCGCTGCGGAAATCCTTGGGGAAGCCTGTGCTCAGTTTGACGGCTGTCTGTGACTGAAAAGAGAGAGATTACGAACCATTCTCTCTAAAAATTAATATCTTATTAAAAACTATGTGTATTCTAATCTCAATCACCGAAGTAAACACGACAGCGGAGTCTTCACTTCAAGTCTTTCAAAAAAAACTTCTCATCAGTTTTCTGTGAGACAACGTCACACCTACTCGTCTCTAGCCAACCCATCCCTACAAGTATAGGTATTTTATTTAATAGGTATTACTAGGTAACAACGCAACAACTCTCCCACATATTCTAATTTACTGAATTCTATTTAAATTACAAATATATCCCATCTAAATGTAATTTAAAAGTAATTGAGCAATTTTTGGTAGGCCGGTGCCGTAACAATGCGTCCACATTGAACAGTAATTAGGTACGAACAGAACACAATTTATCGCGCTAAATGTAATTAAAACTAAACTAATTTACATTGTTCATTGTTGTAAGTTTAATAGATATTAACTAATTGCTACATTGTTATTGTCAGCATTAAAAGCTTACAATAGCGAGTGTTAAAAGGCTTACTCTATTTTGCATTAAAAGGATTATAATTGCTTTACACTAACACAGATATTGGAAAAGTGGATGGATACTCTGTAAAAAATAATATTAGCTGCAATGTCGGTAAATACATTTAAAAATGCCCTACTGATCAAACAATAGGTAGCCCTGTCCTTGTCCTTTCCTTTTTCTTCTCTTTCCATTGCCATTTAATATTAATATGAAAAAGCTCCAAATGGATGCTTGTGTGTGCATGGATGGTAGGAACCATCCGAGCGTTATGGATATTTACGAGCAATAAAAAAGAATTATCAATATAAACAATTCAAAAAAAGAACTGTGCGACACAAATAAAAATTTATAAAGATTAGATAATTCATAATTTTACTAATACTAATCTCTTAAAATCTCTTAAAAGGTAAAATAATATTGGTTAAACCAACAAGTATTTATTCAGCGTTAAACCACGTTTCCCAGTGTATCCAATATTTTTAGATTCATACGCCTTAAAAAAAATGAAAATAATAATAAAATATAACTTAAAAGCTTGCTTCCTTCCCTAAGCCATAAAAGAAAAGCTTGCCCTTGGATAAGATGGTTGACGCTATTGCGAGAATTAACTCACACATACAGCTGATCTGCGAGTGGAGCAAGACCTATGGATTAATGGTCAATCCATCCAAAACACAGCTCATTGTTATTGGCAGCTCCAGATTAATCTCAAATATAAACTGGAACCAACTACCATCCGTCTACTGTAATGGCACCTCCATCCCATTTAGCGACACAGTTAAGAATCTAGGTTTACTCATTGATAGATCCTTCACTTGGGGCCCGCAGCTTCGAGAACTTAGTAGAAAGCTGTTTGCCTTGGCAAAGTCCTTGCGAAGGTTAAGCAATCTTCTGCCCATTACCACGAAAATTTCACTTGCGCAAACTCTCCTTCTCCCCATCCTTGATTATGCCGATGTCAGCTATCTAGATCTCACCGAGGACCAACTTAATAAGCTTGAGCGTCTCCAGAATTTTTGTATAAGATTCATATTGGCCTTCGCAAATATAACCATGTTTCTGAATTTCGTACAAAGCTCAAGTGGTTACCCATCCGGTTTCGTTGGAATACTCATATTCTTTCACTTTTATACAATATAATGTTTAATCCTCTCACGCCTCGTTATCTGAAAGATCGATTCATTTTTCTCCACGACTCACATTCAAGATCCTTGAGGTCGTCGGAGAACCTGAAACTGAAAATGCCCATGCACTCCACAGTATTCATGGACAAATCATTTGCAATTCAAGCTGTCCGACTGTGGAACTCACTTCCAGTCGAAATAAGACGGGCACGAACACTGTCGTCTTTTAAAAAAATGATTAAAGACCATTTCCTTTCTCAACTAGAGCATAGCTGAGGAATATCTTGTCCATTCGCCTCTTTGGTAAATGTTAGGATATGTATATATATTTATGTATATGGTAAATTGTATTTGTATATATGTATGTATATATTATATATATTAATATTTTATATACCTTAGACTGCCCGCTCATTTTTCCTATTTCAATATCCATCCAAAGGTTGCCTGGAAGAAATTACCTAGAGTGATAAGGCCGCCTCTTGTACTATAATTATTGTGTTGTTTCTTCACTGTATTTTTATTTTGTGCAATAAAGGATTAAATAAATAATAAAATAATAAAAGCTTTCAAAATCTTATAAGAGAGAAAAGTGTCCTAAAATAAAAGGAACCCTTTTATAAACTACATATTCATATCTAAAGAACGCTAAGCAGATAAGTTTACTCCTTTAAAAGTTGTCTCCGCTGTGTAGCGACCAAAGATAACCAAACTTAGTACTCACTTGAGCACTTAAAATTTAAGCACTCCTTAATGGTTAAGATGCTCGCCACTTTTCATTATTTGCGATGAATATTTGATGTAAGGAAGCTCCTTTATTGAAACTCGAGTAAGACAATTAAAATATAATTTTTTTATATAATATTTGCGTACTATAAAATCATTTTTTGTTCCTTATTCGACAGCATTGTTGGTTAGACACCGGCTGTGATACGAGACGCCGCGGGATCAATCCGCGCGCCGACACAAATGAAGTATTTATGTGAGCCATAAATATTTGTGTCGGGTCTGGGTGTATGTGAAACCGCAATGTCAGTCGTAGTTTCTTATACCCACGACACAAGATTTAATTAACCTTAATGTGGGGTCAGAACCATGTATGTGACTGTTGGGTATTTATTTATAATGTTTGTGTCGCGTTTCACTCTATTTTTTAAACAGTTTGGGAAATAAAACCTAGCTTCATTATGTGATTATATTTCAGTAAGTCCTGTTAACAATATCGCTCATAAGAAATGAATTCTCAAAGTCCAGAATATAAATATATTAGCCAAACTATAAACCTATTAGCGTATTTAATTAAGAAGTAGATCAACATTGAGCGGGGATTACAATATTGATTCCGCTATCGCACTACAACATGACCTTACCTTTATACAGCTGGTCTAAAAACTTAAGCATTATCATCCAATTCAGTCTTCATAGATGTTGAATATTCTTGACGACGAAATTATTAATTCTGTACCCATTAATAAAATTAATGCTGTTTCAGTATCCATATTTATACGTTTTATTTGTTTCATTTTCTTATTTATTTATTTGTAACTCAGTTCAACAGTAAATAAATAATCTGGTAATCTTCTAAATGCATTTCAAATGTGTGTGAAGTGATATGACCGTAATTGTTATGTCAGTCAGATATAATTATTCTCTCCTAATCGAAAATACGGGCTAAATGGTGACCACAAACCATCTACATGAGTCATTATGACAAGTGTTCCACTTCTGTGAAAGTTGTATTTTTTTATTTTAATGATTGGCGACACGAACTAGCCGTTCGCCTGATGGTAAGCGACCCGCTCATAAACAGTAGCAAAATTCCACTGCGCTCGCCATCCTGAGACATAAGATGTTAAGTCTCAATATGTCCAGTAGTTACTCTGGCTACAACGTCCTTCAATCCGAAACACAACAGTGCATTTACACTGCTGTTTCACGGGAGAAATAGACATTGCGGTGGTACCTACCCAGATGACCTCTCACATATGAGAGACCTACCACCAGTAAATATATAATACATAATACAGTAAAATGCATACATAAATACATAAGCTCACGCCTTTTTCCCAGAAGGGGTAATCAGTGGTGCCAGGACACTCACATTTTGCCTTGTATATTCCGCCCCACGATGTGATAGGTGGTGAGCCTATCGCCATATCGGGCATAAACTGATTCTGTGCTGATAATGAAAAGAAAAATTCAATATCACTGCCCAACTCCGGATTCAAACCCGCTCACCTTCGTAACCGTACCCTAGTACAACTACGTCATCGAGGCAGTCAGTACAGTAAAGTAATTTACTAATGGCAGTAGGAACTCATCCGATACAAGACCAAGGAAATCCTCAAAGGAAACTTATTAGCATCGGTCTTTCAATGTCTGATTAAAACTAAGTTTTTAAATTACTAGTACGTAGACGTATGTGACCTGGTATATTAAGTGAATGCAAATTCTCGTGGTCAGGAGCGAAAGCCATTTAGGTGACCCACTTGACAAAGTTTCTGCAGGCAGATAAGATTGGTTTGCGGCTCCTTCGCTGCGTTGGCGCCTATTCATGCAGAAAATTAGAATTCGTTACCAAACTTGATGATGTTGAATTTTATAGACGTTTTACATTTTTTATGTGACATTACCTCGTGTTTAATGATCGCCAAGTTTCAATACTCGTAAAAAAAATTCTTTAGTTATTTGATAGATTTTTGCGTTTTTTTTAAATTCCAATGAATGGTGAGACTAGCGTGCCTGACGCCTGATGGTAAATGACGCGACTGCTCATAAACAGTAGCAAAACTAAACAACACCTTGAATTAAAAAGCAATACTTGGCTTTCCACTGCCCTCGCTATCCTGAGACTTAAGATGTTAAGTCTCAATAAGTCCAGTTGTTACTCTGCCTACAACGTCCTTCAATCCAAAACACAACGGTGCGTTTTCACTGCTGTTTGGCGGTGGTATCTACCCAGGCGGCCTCTAACATATGAGAGACCTATGACCAGTGAACATAAATAATTCAATGTATTTTTGTTGCCTTTTGAATCCATTGAGAGAATTACGAAGTAAGAGAAGCTACTGTGTATATATTTTCTTTTCAGTTAAATATAAAAATAATCTACAATAACAATAGCATACAGCTCGTCTGAATCAATTAAAAGATATTATTTTATACAAATTATAAAGTTATTGTTACAATTTTCTAATGTTTTGAAGACTTTGACATTAACTATAAGGATGTGTACCCAACTGTAACACAGACGTATTACATAATAGCACATGAGACAAAGTCTCGCATTGTCTACAACCTCTCTAAAGGCTCTTTGTCTATGCAAAAATTACGACGATATTTTCATAACACAGCCGTTGTCTACATGTTGCAAAGCGGTTACGTTCACTACAAAATATGGGTTCATTATAAAATATGCATTATTAAAACTGAAAGCGGACCGTGTAAGAATACCTTAGGTCTTAGTTTATTATTATAATGAGTTTTTAAAACCCAAGGCTTTTGAGAATGAGCGCTGAATGGCGAACGTCTGGTGTTTTATCAAGGAGAATACAATTACAAGCGACTGTGAAGCTATCACAATGATGGTCTGAATACTTTGAAAGATCAAATATAAAGTCATTTTTAAATCCTAGACAAGTTTTTATCTAGTGGTGTTAGATTGTTTCTGTGATTTTTTTACAAATTCGTTTTATGTTTTTAAATTATGCTTCAACACCAAGATGGCAGATGCGTTCACAAATTCATACCCACTAAGCCTAAATATGAGTCATTAAACTGTTTTTTTTTTTAGCTAACCTGCAGATCGATCCACATTCCTCAATACGTCATTATTTCAATGTATGATATTCGCGTAAAACCATTATTCGCAATAGTTATTCGAGCTACAATTTCCTTCAAACTCAAACACTGTAAGTTGGTGGAAGAGATAGACATTGTGGTGGTCAACCTAGTCAGGTGGCCTCTCACATATAAGTCACCTACCAGCAGCAAATCTATTATTATTTTGTATAATATAATTCAGTATTTTAACTGATACATTTTTATAAAATTTGTACAGAGTTTCTATGAACTTCAACAAACAGCAAAATTCATGCTTACATTTATAGGGGCAAAAATACTGTTAACGAAATCGCATGTACAATCTTCTCAGAGCACAAAATAAAAATTAGACTAATGAAGCACATTGAGCAACGAAAGAATTAACTGACAACACCAAGAGCTTTACACCTACATAAAAAAGTCCTATTTCGTGTACTTTAAATCCGAGTGGAAGTTTTTGCAATGTTTATTTGAAATTACAATGAGTTACAAGCCCCCGGAGTGTGAAGTTTAGATGCTAATCACAATTCAGTTCCGAGCTCGTTAGCCACTCACAGAATTAGCACGGAAACACACGGAAGCTTTTCTGAATTTCGACAGCGTATTTTGGTAATAAATTATATTGATTATTTTTCCGACCCAAATATCGACCAATAGAATTGCACCATTCGACGTCACGTGGTACAACCTACATGGTATTATACTGATAATTTTTTGAAAATTTTCTCTGGTAGTTGCTATATATAAAAAACAAAACATGATCCAGTCAAATTAACCACACGTCAAACTGACAGGTTGAATTCAATTGTGAAAATTGGAGATTTTGCATGAAAATGAGTTTGAAATTAAAATTTGGACGGAAAAATAATCCCCTGAATACCACACGAGCTTCAAAATTAACTGGCATTTCCCTCAAGGTTCCCTGCAAACAAATAAAGTCGTCAAGTTTTGACTCCTTCATTTGTTTGCAACGAACCTATCGGGAAATACCCGATAATTTTGAAGCTCTTGTGGTATTATAAGTGAATGTATATCCGATAAGGGTTCTTATATAAGCGGTTGAATATTTGGAATATCAATGGAGTTAAATAAAATTGATGGATTCGGAACGTTTAATGTGAATAAATACGCTCAGAAATGGTTCCATATTATATTGAAAATAACTGATACTACCGGAGTAAGATTATATTGATATATCAGGGCTAATTTATCGACTGTTGGTATATGCTTATTTATTTATTTATTTATTTAATCCTTTACTGCACAAAAATAAAAAAAAATACAGTGAAGAAACAACACAAAAATAATAGTACAAGAGGCGGCCTTATCACTCTAGGTAATTTCTTCCAGGCAACCTTTGGATGGATATTGAGATAGGAAAAATGAGCGGGCAGTCTAAGGTGTATAAAATAGTAATATATATATATATATATATATATATATATATATATATATAAAATATATACATACGTATATACGAATACATACCAACAAAATATATTAAAATACACATACATACAATTTACCATATACATAAATATATAAACCTATCCTAACATTTACCAAAGAGGCGAATGGACAAGATATTCCTCAGCTATGCTCTAGTTGAGAAAGGAAATGGTCTTTAATCATTTTTTTAAAAGACGACAGTGTTCGTGCCCGTCTTATCTCGACTGGAAGTGAGTTCCACAGTCGGACAGCTTGGACTTGGATGCTTAGTAGTTACTCTATCTACAATGTCCTTCAAACCGGAACACAACAGTGCGTTAACACTGCTGGTTGGCGGGAGAAATATACATTGCGGTGCTATCTATCCAGCCGACCTGTCACATATGTAATACCCTACCGAAATATTTTTTTTTTGTATCCTAAACTATGTCCCACTGCTGGGCAAAGGCCTCCCCTTTGTCATTCCACTTGACCCTGTCCTTGGGCCAAGCTACATTCCTGAGAATGGCCGGAGAAAACGCGGAAGACCAAAGATGCGGTGGAAAGACGAGTCAGAGAGATGCACCCAGCATTCGAGCCAAAATGGAAAGAGCTCGCCGAGGACAGGGTCAAATAAATTTATATTGGTAAAGTTTAGTCGTGTGAACAATAGCAACCGAAAATGGATAACTGGAATTTCTTGACAATACGAGTAACCTATCAACTGGTTGTATGATATATATATATATATATGGTAATTGCTATTTATAAAAAATCGCTTAATCCACCGTGCACGCACAATTTAATTATGCGCATATTTTACTTTGTCGACAACTCCAGGGCGCGTTACCTTTTCTGTCCAACAAACTTCGACGTATGGCAAAAAAGAACCAATTTATCAGGAGATTGACAACCTTAGAATTACTATTGAAATTATAGTTGAATGATGACTGTACATATTTATAATTAATAATTTGTAGGTAATGACAGAATAATAAGGTAGGATTGTCCTATCCAAGAAGGAAACTGATGACCATATTATTGCTATATGAAACATAATATACAGACTTTCAACAGAATGCTGTTGAAATTGTTATTAAGGTTTTTATCTATATTCAGCATTGTGCACATTGTGCTCAGCATGGTATTATTTAGATTTTGTAAATAATACAATATTACCGGCGAAATTAAAGCCTATGGGAATTTTTTCTCAGAGTTTTCACTCAAGAATTTTTAAAAAATCGACTTAATTCAATATTTGGAACTAATTTTCACCCTTAAATAGTCTATTTTATTTTATTCGTCTTGTACTCAAAATCGTCGCTATAAAATAAAAGGTAATAAAATTTCAATACTCTATGAAATCAATGTTGCCTGTACTATGAAACTGTTCATTAACAAATAGCATGTTTGATTGATAAAATAATTTAACGAGTAAACATCAATCGATATTCCATAATACCTTTTCAGGGCTGTTTGTAAAGGCTAAAGCCATTGACACAGGCATCGCATATTCATAGCGCTGCCGTAGTCCGTTTATGAATAGAATTACTCAAATTTATGTCTAAATATTACTTGAATAATACCATAAAGTACCCAAGTTTATGGTTATTATTTATAATGTTTACAGTTTATAATTTAATGGTGAAGGAAAACATCGTTATGTGATGAGTATGAATACGATTCTTGACGTGAGTTTTCATTCAACTTCCCATTAAGACAAGGAATTCAGAGCTCAATATCCGAGCAAACTTATCATGAGGTGTCATATAAAATTGTAATTAATAGTAAGATAATGGAAAACGAGAGTATTTATATTGTGGTGTTAAATTACTACTTGTGAGGCCGGAATATCGAAGGGCGATTCATTCATTTTATTTCGTCTTACCTACTGCTGAACTTGTTGTCAGACAGAATCTATTTGCTTGGTTGATTTCTTTCTAGAACGTATCTTTAAAAAACATTTTGAGATCATTTTAAATGAAATAGTCCATCCGTAACTCGTTTCGTTTTTATAAAAACATACCTTTTAGTATATCCTTTTCTTACGTCAATATTTTTTCTATAAACATTATCAAAACATTATAACCAAAACAAGCAATAAGAAAACCTTATTTATATTACCCAAAGCAATGACTCACGGGAAAATCCTCGATAATCCCGCGTCCCTGGTAGATAAAAACTCCAAATGAACGTATGTAGGGCCATCTATTACGGCAGCGCTAAGCAGGCCTATTGGCAGATTTATCTCCCTGAAGTTAACTGAACCCATCGGTATTTATATATATTTAATTTCTTGTAGCCTTTTAGAGTGTCTTAGTTTGTATAACATGTATTTTACATTGGAGACGGTTGAGGAAAATTATTGAGAAGGAGCGAAACCCGTTATTCGTGTGTTGAACCCAGTTCAAATAAATATTATTAAGAAAAATAAGCTGAAAAGTGATTTCTGAAAAAAGCAGTAAGCTTGAAAAAAAAATACACAACATTGGAATTCACCAAATATATATCTATGTGAATTTATATATTTCACGTTGGTATGACCAAAATGATTTTATTAATTTATGTATATTTAGGACGCGTATTTTATTATATTTTATCCAACTGCTCGTTATAATCATAATTATATGTAAATTTCTGTAAACTGGTTTCCAAATCATTGCACTGCTATGATATCTCACAAACGGAACTCTCGCGATACAATAAACACAGATAATAAAACGAATCTGTTACGTCACAGTTATGTCACTGGACGGCTATAACTTTTCACTGAGGGAAGTTGGGCCAATTTATAAGATTTTTCTGACCGATAAATAAATTGAAGTATTATGAATTTCTTATGGAGAGGGATATGTAGCCGTGCCCCCCATATCAATCATAATCATGACCGTACAGGAGCCCGTTTCCTGTAGTGAGAAGTTTCAAATTAATTTACTGACGGAATAAAAACTGACGGAAGTCACACTTATATGCCAATTTGGAGGCAGATCATAGAGCACCTAACTATGTATGTATCAACCCTGTACCTATGTATCACAAGTGAAATAAAGCATTTGAATTTTGAATTTTGAGGCTTATATTATGGGCTGAATACAGTATAAAGTTCAGAATTGAATATACGAGTGCTGTTGCTAGAGAGAGAGCGAGAGAGAGAGAGATAGAGTTATTCAAGTATTGAAATTTAAATGGAGTACAGTTTTTCTGATAGATTTATACTAAGTTTCCGTCAGTTCAAAAATATCACCTACGTTTAATGATTAAAATTGTATGCTTCCCGTGCCCTGCAGTGGGACGTGTATATGGGTAGATAAAGATACAGAGATACAATTTATGTATTATATAGAGCGACGTTATTAACCGCCGCTTCCAACAGGTCATTGTGGAGATCCTTGGGGGAGGCCTATGTTCAGCAGTGGACTTCCTGTGGCTGATATGATGACGATGATGATGATAGAGCGACGTTATTAAAAAACTTGACTTAAATCATTTTCCGCGCACGCTTTTAACTTACCTCACGCGTTAATTCACCCACTTCTTTTTATGGGCAATTTTTATTTTTATGTGTTTTCTTTCAGTTAAATTAAATTACTTATGTGCCTCCACGATATCCTGATGTATGGTAATTTTATACTGTGCGTTTGATATTTCAATATAATATGCGGTTACAATCTCAATAAAGGATGTTTTAGTGTCGAAAATACTGGAGCTAGATTTACTTCTTCTAATAATGTGTTATGATTTTAGGTATAAAAGTATGAGCTTTGCTGTACTTAGGGAATTTTTTGTTTAAAGTTTTATGGTACACCGAATATACAAAAAGAGTAAACAATCGAAAGGAGATAAAAATATAAATAGCGGTCTTATCGTATAAAGCAATTTCTGACACACAACAATTCGTTGAATATGAGAGAAAAGAAAGAAATAAATTACTGCACCATATTATGCAGTTGTGCTGATATGTCTGTCGAACTAAGACCAATCTTCTTTGTGCAACAATTAATAACAACTAATTATTTTGTTCCGTATTTTTTATTACCGGTGTCACAAATATTATCCTATCTTATCTTTTTGATGCCCCATATAACTTTTTCAATCACAAAAGCCCAAGAAGAAAGGAAGAATAAAAGAGCACTAGCTTAATGTTATCAATAAAAAATATGAGAGTTAATGTGTGTCAGCGAAGATCGGACAATCTGATTGAGAAGATTAAATAGCAATCCAACCCTATCAAATGGAATAACATAATTTCAAAACAGTGTTGTTTCTGAATTCAGTACATTTTTCAAGTGGAAAACTGATTTTCTGTATCAGCCCCTATTCGTCCCACTGCAGCGCACGGGCCTCCTCTACAATCGAGAGTACGATTGAGAGTGGTTAGGCCATATAGTTCACCACGCTGGCCTAATGCGGGTTGGCGGACTTACGTACCATAGAAATTCTTATAAATCGCTACGGTATGTAGGTTTCCTCACGATGTTTTCCTTCACCATTTTAGTGCGTGGTCATTGACTATCAATACACACATGACTCCGAAAAGTCAGAGGTGTGCCCTGGGATTCGAACCCGCGACCACCGTGAACATGTTGGCAGCCGCGTCTAGTCCGTTTACCAACAGGCCACCACGCACTAACTGATTTTACCACCATTTTATTTTATTTAATAAAACATTCTACGTTCCCATAAATTACATCAAATAGAATTCCTACCACAAAAATTCCGTTTCAATTGACGCATCTGACAATTAATTACTGCTGAAAACGCTGTAATTGAAAAAGCCTAGTTAACATCGCTAATGAAAGCGATGTACATGGAACCAGGGCCTTTATAATATCCAGTGAACGTCTGCCTCGTGTGATATCATTAACTGCTGTTAATTTAACTATTTAACCTATAATTTTAACTGTTCATTGTTATTTGTGTTTTAAGTTGATTTGCCCTCGATAAAATGTAGGTGTAAGAAAGAGACTATATAGTAATTGATATTCTGTTTCAAAAGATAAAACAAAATATTTATAAAATATCTTTATGATTCATATTATTATTATTATTTAAACTTTATTGCACAAATGAAAAGAAATACAAAGAGAAATCACGTACATTAAATGTACAATTGGCAGTCTGTAATATTCTTAATATAAATGGGTTACATTTTGTATTCTGTATCAGCTCATATTATAATATGTCCCATTGCATAGAATTTGCTTTACTTTAAATGCATTATGCTATCGAATATATTATACATTTTTAAAACACTTTACTTATTACTTCACAGACAAGATTTTATATATTCGTAGGCTTTGGAATCAGACTAATCACCATTACAATAAAATACCCTTTACCTCTTCAGTATGTAAATTATTCAACTCCACAAAACGGTCCAATAAAAGGCCATTTAGAATATATTCGACGGTTCCGTTCGTCATGCAGTTGACAAATGTGAGCCTGCGTGATGCCCTCACGCTATCAATCAGTGTCCATCCGTGTAGGGAAGGGTGATAATCGATTAGCAGGTGATTTATAATCGATTTGGTATCGATGTTTTGTAGCAAAAAGTTGGATGAGTAACGAGAATTTGATAATTGTTGGGAATTAGGTGCCAGATGTTGCTACTGGAACTTCTAATGCAAAGTTTAACAGTGATCTAATATGGGTTTTCAGGATTTTTGGTTTAGGATAGTAGAATATTTGTAATTAATATTATTAGAGGAAGCATTATCATCATTTTTATTCATAGGAAGTTCACTTTTGAGCAAAACTTTCTCTCAAGTCTCTGGAATCTTTTTGAGCGAAAGCGTAGCGTAAATACTGATAAACATTTAGAAAGGTGCATTGGGTAACACTGTAATAATAGTGAGTAAGGGTTTATAAAAGTAAATACATATGAAATGTGGAATCTTGCATTCTTACCTACATAATATAAAATACGGAAGCTTTCATTTTTACTCCTTCCATCTTGTGTTAGAGTGTGTTACCTCAACGCAAATTATACTACACAGAAACAACCATAGTTTCGATAGAAAGTACCTACTATTCGAAATAAATTAGCAAAAAAGCAAAATATGATATTAAAAAACAAAAGTTTTAGGTTTATTTAAATACACAAATCAACACAAATTTAATAAATGAAAGGAGTAGTGTTTTGTTAAATATGATTATTATCAACGTTTTTGGTTATCTACTAGACAATCAAATTTTCACCGACTCAAAACAAGTCCACTAAAAAGTCCAGTGCATCAGACGCTGATCATTCGGAATATTTTTTGTTCATCATTTAGCCTAACAGTGCCAATTTTACTCGACTGGGACTGAGAGATGTCCCTCATAACAGACGATTGACGGCCGATGGATAAGCGATTTTAATAAAATCCCCTTTTAATTTTCACGACGAGATTAATGGACCCGACAATTTCATTTCTAATTGCGACATTTTTGGGATGTGGATTGAGTATGATTAATGGCAGCTGTCTGGTGTTTCAACGTTTCGGTCCAAATGGGTGTAGTGAGGTATATTGTTTTCATTAGAATGTTTAAGTGTAAATTAAGATTACAGAGTTTCCATTATTGTTCTTAATAATAGGTACTTGAACGGATTCACATGTTTATAATTAGTAAGAATTCTCAGAAATAAAATATAAATTGACTGTAAAGCAAAGTTTTTTTTTATTTCAATTATATCAAATAATATACCATGGCTTCGAAACCCCACGCGTGCTAAAAACGTAAACGTCTTTAACCTCAAAAATATTTTTAAATTTCTTATCACAAAAGCCTACAACAAAGCATCCTTGTCTCAATTTTTAAGGACAAAAGTAATAAAAATAAAGAGCATAATTAATAAATTCTCCATTTTATTTTTATTATCAAAAACCTTTCCGTAACATCTTACTTAAGCCTTTAATTAAACCCATAAAACAGCTCAGGGCGATGCTCAAACAATTCTGATTGGCCCATTTCTGCGGCAAATGTATTCGTTAAATGTTTATTGGGAAATTTTGTAATTATAAGATTCAAGCAGCGAGATACTTAAAAGTTTTGTTTAAGGATTGAAAACATGGTGTTAAAGGGTAGGTTTGATTTTTGGGTGTGCGGTTATATTTTATAGAACTTTTATATTACTATCGTGTAAGTGGTCAAATATCAACCAAGCAAATAAAGAAACCACCAAGCAAGGAAATATGTATATGTATGATGTAGAATGAAAAAGACGTAAAAAGATTCACGGCTGTTGACACAGCAAAATATACATGTTTAGAATGTTGCGTCTATTTTATAGTGAGTGCTTATTCTAGATAAAGAAAACACACGCATAGTCATAATCATACAGGGATACACTCGTCTTGTGTCAGGGACATCAGAAAGTACTAGAGATTTTTCACAAAAACCAAACTTGAATAAAATATTTGTTACTGACACAAAAATATCTCTCAACGGAAGGCTTTGAATCTGATATCAACAGTGGCGTATTTTTTCACAGGACTATTATATGCAGTTGACATATGAGTATTGAATCCGTAGCTAACATGTTTTTTAGTTGATGTAACTTCTATATTGTTTCAAAATCTAATAATCACAATGAAAATGTCAATCAAATGCATTCTTAGTTTTTTTTTAAATAACTGTTTTAGCCCACAATCACCAAATACTAGCCCCACTACAAACATGGTTTAGGAGGCCTAGGATATTTACCACTCAGATCTAGTATGGATTAGCAGACTTCGTCTAGCACAGAAATTCTTGTTAACTTCTCTGAAGCATGTAAGTTGCCTTACGATGTTTTCCTTCACCGTTAAATGTAACGCATTCAAATTTGGGTATTCCTATAGGAGCCCAGACAATGTGGAAAGGCATTATACCTCCTTCAACGTACAAAGGCTCCCGAGGGAATTGAAAATAAATATGGGCTGCTTTGATTAACTCGCGAACTCTGCCTTGAAAGCGTCGCAACATGTGTCCCTTGTATGAGAGGGCCTTCTATTGTGAACGGATTATTTTTGAGTGGGGTGACAATTGTCGTTTTTTTTTTCCTTGTAGTCCTATATCACCAAGTATATGCGCTATATATTATGCTTATAAAATAAGGTATAATATATATATATATATAATTATAAGATAGGAATAAGACTCGAAACTTAATTTACTGGTAGGTCTTGCGTATGTGAGACATCTGGGTAGGTACCACCGCAAATTCTCTCGCTAAACAAGAGTGTAAATGCACTGTTGAGTTTTGGTGTGAAGGGCAGGTAGCCAGAGTAACTACTGGACGTAGTGAAACTAAGTATCTTATAACTCTGGATGGCGAGCGCATTGGAATGCCAAGAATTGCTGTCCATGAACTGTCATTTCGCATACCATCAGGCGGGTGACATGCTCGTCTCGACATTCATTGCAATAAAACAGTTTCAATATTTTAAACTTATAGTCCACAATCTCACTGGCCATACAAATGCAACAACAAAGTTGTTACTGTTATTCTGCGAGACAATTTCATAAACTCGTTTAAGCCTCATTAAGCTTGAGGTTGAAGACATGGTAATGTTTACAAATCTTTTTGAATGTTACCATGCATGAAGCTCAAATAAGGTTAGCATATATTACAAAGTAGGTAAACCAAGTAAGATCACAGAATACTGATATTCTGTGGTAACATGCAGAAAGCTTTTTGGATAGATGTAAATTTTAGGTTATTTTAAGCAAATATTTTGATATAATGATATAAAATGAATTAATGACAGCCTCTGTGGCGCACTTGGTTAGATGTAGGCTGTAAAAAGAAAGGCCACGGGTTCGGTCCCCGCACCGAAACAAATATTTGTGTGAACTACAGATATTTGTTTCTGGTCTGGGTGTTTGTGAGACCGAAAAGTCACTTTTAGTTCATGATGCCCAAGAAACAAGACTCGATCTTAGTGTGGGGTCAGGACTATGTATGCAACAATTGGATGTAAAAACAATTGACAATTCAATTTACATTATAAATGGATTTAGTAAAAAATACGTTCTACTCATTTCGATTATTTTGCACAGCTATAAAAATGTCCATAAAATCGCGCGAACCACACAAAATCGCATGCGTATTAACCAAAGTAGTTGGTAAAATTCCAAGCGATAACAATATATTATCATCAATAATTCTTATTAAATAAGACTCGGCGACACATTTTAATAATCGCCCATAAAACTTTGCACAAGTCGTTAACGCCGCGTATTCGAGACGTTCATAATGCTCCATGCATATAAATTGTGTTTAATAATTCCACTTTCATTGTTTTCGTATTATTACTCGCGCATTTGTGAGTTACTGCTTATGTTGCTGTTTGATTAAGCTTACACCTGGGTTTATTGTGTTCAAACATCAAAGTAATGTCACAATCTTGACTATACAGGGTATATCAAGAGTGCTACCGAAAACGAAGCTGGGTGGTAGTTTTAGTGACTTCAGACAAAATGTAACTAAATTTTGTGCAAAAAATTGTCACGAACTTTTTTTGTTATTTTTTTTCTATCGTGTCTATTAGGGTGGTAAATAAATAGTTTTTTTCTTAAATAATAGTATACACCCTTTTTTTTAAAAGACGCTAAAGTACGCAAGGCTTTAAATGATTATTTTAGCATAAACTATGGATTTAGCACCCAAACTCGCCGATACTTCAAAAATAATAAAAATAAATTGTCGCGTTTCTTTGCGAAATTTTTAGTTACATTGTGTTTGTAATCACTAAAACTACCACCCGGCTTCGTTTTCGGTAGCACTCTTGATATACCCGGTATAACTATATTGCTGGTGGAATGTAAATATCCGCACAGATATAATTATATAAAGTGCTTGGTGGCCTGTTCGTAACGGATCAGACGCAGCTGTCAACATGTTCACAGTGGTCCCGGGTTCAAACCTCAGGGTATATCTCTATTTGACTATTCGGAGTCATGTTTGTATTGATGCTCAATCATCGTGAGTAAACTTTCTGACCACAGCAAACTGTGAGAATTTCTATGGTATGTAAAGTCAGCTAGCCCGCACTAGGCCAGCACAGTGGAGACTATATAGCCTAACCCCCTCAATAGTTCCCTCGATTGTAGAGTAGGTCCGTGCCCTGCAGTGGGGCAGATATGGGCTAAAGGTTGGTGGACTTTTCATCCTATAGAATTTCTAACTAATCGCTTGATTATGTATGTTACGTTTTCCTCACTTTTCCGTATCAGTATAAAAAAAATCCTATCCATAGGATTGGCAAGTTGAAGTGGCAGTGGGCCGGGCACAGCTCGTAAAACTGATGGCCGTTGGGGCCGAAAGGTTCTTGAGTGGAGGCCACGTACAGGCAAGCGAAATGTCGGACGCCTGCCTACAAGGTGGACGGACGATCTGACTAAGGTTGCAGGAAGTCGCTGGATGCAGGCCGCTTCCAACAGGTCATTGTGGAGATCCTTGGGGGAGGCCTATGTTCAGCAGTGGACTTCCTGTGGCTGATATGATGATGATGATAAAAAAAAACTATAGAAAAAACCAGACGACAACATCAAAGTGATGCTAATCTATTGTAAAGGTGCTGTAATAGCTTTGCTATCTTTTTTTGTGTGGTCAGTAAGATAGCCAGAAAGATATTAATCGTCCATTTCCCTCCTCTATTATTATTCTCAAAGGCCGGCAACCCATCTAATATTCTTCAGGTGGATCGTATGTTTATGAGAACTAGAGATAACTTATCATCAAAGGAATCGCTTGGCCACTTGACTTAATTGGTTACGTACTGTTGTTTATGCTAAATCTTGTAAATGTTTAATATTAAGTAAGCTAGTAATGTGAATTTTTTCCCGGGTATGGTGCCGCAAAGCTGTTTTATATTATCAACATTAACATTGCACGAGCTTTTTTTGAAATAAAAATGTAAGTAATTTATAGAATTTGTTTAAAATAATAAAAATCATTTAGATTCGTTTTATTTTGTTTTATCACCGAATTCGGCAGCGTGACGGCATGACAGCGATATCGCCCCGTCTAGCCTGGCCATACATGCTAAGACATGACTGATAACTGCGTGACTCTACCATTTCCATAAACTAATCAACGCAAATAAAATATAATTTACCCATTAAAAAATCTGTATCAGCCCATATACGTCCCAATGCAGGGCACGGGCCTCCTCTACAATGGAGAGTACGATTGAGAGTGGTTAGGCCATTAAAAAATCCTTTACAATAAAACAATAACAAAACACAATAAAAACCAATCACTGTCAAACAAAAAAGATAAATTAAAATAATAGTGCGAAGTTAACCAATGAAGGGTTTAATTAAAACTTACTGATTGCCCGGACGTCTGTATACATTGTGCGCCCAACTACATATATGTTTAATATTAATCGAAATTTTCAATCAAACTTGTTCGCCGAATTGGGAAGTTTGGCCGGAGCGTAACAATGTGGTGTTACAGACTCGGTGTACGTACATATTGTTTCATTTGTATCTGGATGTTTAAAGTTTAGAATACCGTGTTTTGGATTTAGTAGGTTTTGCTTTGATTAATATTTTTAGTAGAATTGCCGAAAATTATTTGCATATGAATGATGATGGGTATTCCTATTTGGTCAAATGGCTGCCACCTTACACCATAGTGTCCCAAAAGTATACCATAATCTAGAATGAACCTAATTTTAATAACATTATGCAAACTCGTAAGCGATATTAAAATGCCTTACTTATACCATGCCCACTGCACTGGACTTACCATAAGACAATTCAACAATAATGAGAACAATTGTCATTGCGGTCACTTTGCCATGCTAGTATTAAAATATTACAACAAATTAGAAAACAATAAAAAAACACCAATCGAAATGACAGTCCGCTTTTTTGAAGCTGTTTTTTTTTGTTTTATTGCATTGAATGGCTAGACGAGCATGCCGTTCGTCTGGTGGTAAGCGATACGACCGCTCATGAACAGTAGCAAAACTAAACAACACTTTGAATTACAAAGCAATGCTTGGCATTCCACTGCGCTCGCCATCCTGAGACATAAGATGTTAAGTCTCAATATGTCCAGTAGTTACTCTGGCTACAATGTCCTTCAATCCGAAACACAACAGTGCATTTAAACTGCTGTTTAACGGGAGAAATAGACATTGCCGTGGTATCCACCCAGGCAGCCTCTCACATATGAGAGACCTGCCACTAGTAAAAAGTTGGTTGAAAATAAAAAAGCAAATCTATATCCTTCACCAGTCAAGCACTTCATAACACTATTCTAAATGCTTCTCCTTGCACACCATACTGACCAATTTCAAGCACAGTTGAATACCGTACAATACAGTTTCAATTCATAGCCACAGGCGGTGAGCCGTTGTTGTGACTGGGTGTTTAACATTTACGCACGACAGTCCTTTGGTCGGTAATAATGTTTGTTGAGAGCCTGTCTTGCCTTGATAGGGATTTGAGTGAGTTTAATTCACTGAACTTTAGTAAAATGCTTTGTGGCTATCGTGGAAGTAGTCAAACGGCAATGTAAGTTATGCTATGTGATATTCTGTTAGAAAAATGGTTAATTTGTCTGTACTGTATCAGCCCATATACGTCCCAATACAGGGCACGGACCTCCTCTATAATAAATAAATAACACCCAACAGTCACATACATAGTCCTAACCCCACACTAAGATCGAGTCTTGTGTCGTGGGTATCAGGAACTACGAGAGACTTTTGGGTCTCACAAACACCCAGACCCGAAAGAAATATTTGTGAGCCGCACAAACATTTCTCTCGGTGCGGGCATATCATAATCGAGCATTGCATAATCATAATCATAATCGAGCATGCATAATCGAGCGTATGATTGAGAGTGGTTAGGTCATATAAACCACACTAGTCTAGTGCGGGTTGGCAGACTTTACGTACCATAGAAGTTCATACAAATAGCTATGCAGGTTTCCTCACGATGTTTCCTTTCACCGTTGTAATGCGTGGTGATTAACTATCAATACACACGTGACTTAATTTATCTAGGTTGTGTAAATTGTATTTTTTAGGTTTATAAGTGATCTAGAAAAAAATATAAGAAAGATCAGATAGAATAATTAAAGTAAAGAACGTATGAATTACTTGACTTAAGTTTCGAACGACTTCCGATCCCAACCCACGGTAATACTGAACGTAAGCGGAACTTCCTAGTAGAAAAATAATTGCGAACAAGGCCTTGACAATTCTCGTAAAACAGTCACTAAAGTTTAAAGTTTAGATACATTACTTCAACAGCACCCCAGATACCCTGAGTTACGAATACCAACTTCCGAAGTTAAACTATTCGACATTTCACGAAGTACCCGAAATAATCTCGAGTCTCATTTCTTCGCTGACATTATATTTTATGCTTCTTTATCTCACCCCTCGAGATGTGCGATTCGGCCTAATGTTGTCGGGAAATTCACTCTTTTACGCATAATTAGAGCATACGACACGATGCCGACACGACAACGCAATATTTTATTAATAATGATTTTTTATTCCGTCATAATTACTCAAATGATTCATGCTTAGATGAGTTCTATATGTTTAATAAAGCTGGCTACTAAATGCGATAGAAAATAACTGGAATACCCACATCCTTCAAAAAAGACGCCTTCAAAACACTAGCGTAAATTCGGAAAATGTAAATGGCTTTAAAATAAATTAAATTGAATATTAAATATTGTTTAAAATATTAAACAAGAACTATTTTAAGTATATAGAAATCCTAAAACCATAACAAGCTTCTCTGACCTTCTCAGAAATTATAAGAAAATTATGAACAAATATCGGTGATTCTAAGTTACCCTCCTTATCGAAGGAAACTGCGTTTGGGTTAGATGTATACCGGCCCATCTCCGTGACCTTCAGCTGTCGGTATATTTATCACTGCATTCTCTATCTTGTCCTGTCATAGTATAATATAGTATAGTTAATAGCTTCTGAATTCCATGCTTGTACAAATCAACAAATATTTGTAAGTTTTCGTGATTCGATTTTTTTTTATTGCAATGAATGGGGAGACGAGCAAGTCGTTTGCCTGATGGTAAGCGATACGCACTGCTCATAAACAGTAGCAAAATTCCACTGTGAGAGTCATCCTGAGACATACGATGTTAAGTCTCAATATGTCCAGTAGTTACTGTAGCTACAATGTCCTTCAATTGGAAACACAACAGTGCATTTATGCACTGTTGTTTCACGAGAGAAATAGACATTGCGGTGGTACCTACCCAGATAGCCTCTCACATATGAGAGACCTACCACCAGTTGAGTTCTTTGTATATCGTGTTTAAATGACGCTGACATAATTGTCTTTAACCTAGGCTAGGCTTTAGTCCACAACGCTCGTAAGGTTAATAGTACCACGAAAATCAGCGCCTTTAAGGGAAATATAACATATTATAGTACTTTTTCAATTCATAAGTGTTCTAGTAAAAGTCTGGATTTATTATTATGTAAAAAATTTACGACAATTTACAATTACTTAAATTTTAGCATCCTCAGCCTATACACAAATTCTATATATAAAATACTTAATTCTAGATTACATTTACTTTTAAATTATAAATGTAATGACGCACTACACTTAAAACAATAATAATTTCTCTTGAAAATATTAATATTTAATTTTTGTAACCCTTGGAGGCTTGTAAAGCCAACCCAATTTATGAAGAGAAGGCTCGGTGCTTAAGTACAAGATTTTAACCTAGTTATTTGAAATACTTTTTTTGAAATATTTGACACAATAATTAATTCTATTTTTTTATTATTCTCAGCATTACTTGATTAATAAATAAACTAAGTCTCTTATTTAGCGTAAACTAACACGACATGACTTAGAAAATTAGGCTTTCAGTAAAACCTGCGAGAGATTATAATCGTGTTTTTAATCAGGTGTTTCGTATAAACAATAATTATATCATAATAAAATGGGTAAGTAAATATGAGTATGGTATAAAATATGCAATCACTGTAAAAAAATATAGTAATTTAGCGTGAAATATTCCACACATTCTTATTTTTATCATAACATCCTCGTCAACTTAATATAATATGTGAGTCTTTATGTCTGTGAGAACCCTTATCTAAATCACTGGTTCTTTACCCAACCCTACCAAGACGCAAATATACGACTTGCGAGAAAAATCAAAACAAACAAAATGAATATTTAATTCGACAGTCCATTCGCAATCCGGTCACGTTCGTTTCACAACGTGTTAATGTCTCCGTGGGAAATGAGAAAACTTCGTTGCCACAATTTTTGGTTCGGCCTTGTAGGGCCGCGGAAATTATTTTTTCTCTCCCTTAATGATTTATCGCGTAAATATCGGCCGGCGAATAAATTGAAACTGCTTTTTCAAGTAAACATTGATTGTGTACGTCTGTGAGTGTAATTATTTTTTAAAATTCGTGATTTCCATATATGTTATTCTTGTAATGGAGAGGAATCGATGCTGTTGTTATTGGAATTTATTTTATCTGCCTGTCATAAGTCATACTTGTAATGTAACTTTTTGTATGCCAGCAAAAGTTTATTTTTGATAAAGATCGAATCTTATAGATAAATTGAAGTTAAAATGTTAGATACATTTTCTTGTTTTCAATTACTTAAGGAAAATCTTAGTAATTATTATCTCGAGGGTGTCTCAGGAGGTCCTATAAAATATAAGACCTGTTAAAACGCCAATATATGGTCCTCAAAACCCACAAGCGTGTATGAAGAGATTACTGGCATTTGATAAAAGAACGAGGTTTGAACCGTATCATTTGGCACTCAATAGTATCCTACCCCAATTGGACAAAGGGAATTGATTATAAAGATGTATGTATGTATGCATCGTGCGTGGTGGCCTGTTGGTAAACGGACTAGACGCGACGGCCAACATGTTCACGGTGGTCGCGGGTTCGAATCCCAGGGCACACCTCTGACTTTTCGGAGTCATGTGTGTATTGATAGTCAATCACCACGCACTAAAACGGTGAAGGAAAACATCGTGAGGAAACCTGCATACCATAGCGATTTATATAAACTAGTGGTCGCCTAGCGGTCGGAATTCGACCAAATCAAGAAGAGAAAACGTTTTTACCTGTATGATGATGATGTTGTTATTCTGATAATTCGTGCACATTTGAATGTACGTATCTCTCAAAATCACTTATTTCCCCTGAAGTATATGCAATTACTAAAATCGTAAACTACAATAATTGCTTTGAACCAGCAATAGTAAATTATATATTTTTTTTTGTACCTGAATGTTGTTATTGCAGATTGCTGCTACAAAACTTTCTTTATGCATATAATGATAGTCATTGTGTAGTGTACATTTAAATGTATCTTACTGCTACATAATTTGTATAAGCGCTCAGTATTTCACGTAGTATTCATCAAATAAATATTTTCTGTTTGACATTCAACAAAACCACAATAAACAATTTTTTCTGATTGACATTCAACTACATATGTCTATAATAAAGCAAAGAAACAATTTGACCAAAGAGTATGTATACATGTACAAATACTTGTGTATGCGTGTGTCAAATGCATGCTGGTTTATTTATTGATTTAATGTACTTTTTATGCATTATTATTAAAATCGTGTTTTATATTACATTTAATATTAGGCTTAATATTAATATTATTGCCTCATTTAAAATTAATATTCTCTTTTAATAACATTATTATTACCTCATTAGGCAAATAAAACCTTTTTTTTGATATGTCTATGTCAGAAGAACAAAATGAAAAAGAAAAGAAACAATTTGACACCAGAGTATGTATACTTGTGTATGGATGTGTGTGTGAAATGCATGGCAGTGTGTGTAATGTTTTATTTTTTGATTTAATGTACTTTATAAGCATTATTATTGAAAAATATTAGCATTCTCCACTTCTCCTACACATAAACTATAAGTGTGCCAAATTTTATGCTCTTACGTCCGCGCAATTTTCGTAAAAAGGGATCCAAAGTTTTTGCATCACGTATTAATATATAGATTTATATGGTATGTAAGTCTGCCAATCCGCACTAGGCCAGCGTGGTGGACTATATGGCCTAACCACTCTCAATCGTACTTACGATTTTAGAGTAGGCCCGTGCCCTGCAGTGGGACGTATATTTGCTGATACAATACAAAAAATGTATGCATTACTTTACGTGATTACATAATACATTAAATTCTTTAACCGCAATATTTTGTACATGAATAAAATCACACATATTCTTAGTAGGTATCAAATTAAATAGAGCGTTTTCTTCACGCAATGGTTACAATATAATGACAGTGTCTCATAGACAACTTGATCCTGTTCGAGAGACTCCGCTGCCCATTTACAAATAATTATTGTGCTCAGCTGGAGCTGAGACATAAAACTACTTCAACCTCAGTAACGATCATCTATTTGCCTTTAGGTACTGTTGTGTTACAGGCAAACTGCTCTTCCAGGGATTTCGTTAAATAGTCTGGATCTTGTTTATCATGTTATTTTTTTATTCGACTTGTACAATTTTTTGTTTAGTCATTATATGACGGAGTTAGAACCAAATTTAGGTCTCAATAAGATATAGGAAGAAGGATTTAAAACATTATTATTTGGAAATTGTAAAATACGCGACAATCAATCAAGAACGAAAATAGTAACAGAAACGAAAAGAATGTAGATGGATCCAAGAACCTTTATTTATCTCATTCACTAAACAGGTGAATGTAAATTTCACTTTGTATTTTTGACAGTGTCAATGCTCTGATTTACTCCATTTAATTCTGTAGTGAAAGCAGACTGCAGCTTAGCTTCATAACTAATAATAATCCATGCATTTAACACATATGCGACGTATTAATCTCGGTAATACAATATGTCTATTAACACTAAGATTCTGTTAATTAATAGTGGGACAGGTGTCGTGGAGGCAAATATGAGTAAGTTAGTCCCTGATGACAATGTGCTCTACATAGATGGCATCACGAGCTAATGCGCGATTAGTTGGCAAACACGGTTGCATGTCTTTGAAAGTGTGTTTTCAATGATCTCTCGTCATTTACATTTTATTAGAAAATACCGTGAGCCAATTAGTGTTGATGGTAAGGTATGAGTTTTTTTATATATTTGAGAAGGTAGTAATCACGAAGCTATCGATCCGATACGTACCCTAGGTTAAGATGTTAATATTTAACGCTATTAGTGGTTTTTAAAAATAATTTTCACTTCGCAGGACTCTACGGTATACTCACGCCTATTAATATAAATAATAAAATAATAAATTACCTTTACAACAGCTGTGCTTAGTTTATTGTTACCTGTAAAAATACGATACCATTACAATAGTATTATCTTGAAACTGTAACTAACGAATTCGACTAGTCATGGACTTCTTTTAAATCTGCTGAAGTTAGATCATGTATGCAACACAAGTAAAAACAGATCGAAATAACATAGCACGTAACGAACGTTTGTGCGTGTAAGCACTTATTAAAACTGGATTTATCACTGTCTACGCTTCTCAATTATCCGTTCTTACTCTCAACCAAAGATTAAGTTGCAGACAGATTGATTTTAGCTTTAACTTTTAATTAATCGCTTCGTATAATTATTACTCTGAGATTATTAATTTTATACAAGGTTTCTCGAACATTTGTTTTTGTTCGTATAAGTTATTGGGAAAAAAATATTTTACAATTGTACCACTATCTATCACCCGTTAGTGTATATCAGAACAGCTTATAGTTCTTAATGGTCATATCCCGCCTATTGACAACGTATCTGAATACTGTTGTACTTCGTATTTTCCAAGAGATATATCATACTGTATAAGAGAGATATATTTCTTTATCTCTTTTTAACCACAAAAAATCCTCTGCTCACCATAGGCTCTCCCCAAAGAACACCACATAGACCTATTAGAAGCTGTTACCAGTCATAGTAATCAATAAATAAATAACACCCAACAGTCACATACATTGTCCTGACCCCACACTAAGATCGAGTTTTGTATCGTGAGAAAAAAATATTTGTGGTGGTGAACTAACATTTCTCTCGGTGCGGGGATCGAACCCGCGGGCACTCGTTTCACAGGTGGCGACTAACCGCCTGCACCACGGAGGCTGTCAACAATGCCCTAATTATTTCTAAACAAAAGTACCGAGTTAATTAAACGTTTCAGTATACCGCAGTGTCTCCTCTGTACACAGACACAGATCTATGATCCAACATCCGCAAACATTAATCTAAGTAAGTGTCAATTAAGGAGAAAATACGAGAAGTGCGAACGGCCATAAATACAGTTGACCTGCTCAGCAGCCAAAACAGGAGCTGTACGCGCTGAATAATAAGAGGTTAATCAAAGTTAGTTAAAATTCTAAATGAGCAGCTTGTTGCTTTAGATTGTGGCAGTGGTAGGTTTTGAGGTTGAATAAATATGGGTGGAGTAAATGAGAAGGTGTTTTGAAGAACTTGTTTACAAAGAATATTAATGAATAACCTAAACATAATTTCATATTTCATATATACATAATCTCACACCTTGCTCCCAGAATGGGTAGGTAGAGGTGTTAGTACAGTACCAGTACGCCCACATTTCACACTGTGTGCTCCGTCTCACGATATGATAGGGGCGAGCCTATCGCCATATAGGGTACAAATTCCTTGCTGATAATGAATTGAAAATCCACTCTAATTTTACCCAACCCGATTGGAATCCGAGGCCTCAGCTTTGATGTCATGCTGGGCAATAATAATAATAATACAGAAATACGCAGGCAAAGTGGATATTTTTATTATAAGCAACTACGGCTCCTCATGGACATCTGTAGAGCCAGGGGACCGGCACAAAAAAGGCGCTGACTACCTTAAAGTTTACCGTGAGGTCTTTGATTTAATTCCCTTTGTCTTGGGAATTAAATCATCTCACGGTTCACATTCTCTAAACACTGCCTCGGTAACGATGAGGCGATGAATATACAGCTTCATTCTACAAGCAAGTAAACAGTTTCATATAATTTTTCAGAATTTCGAGATGTTTCCGCCTGTCGCCAGTCAGTACCAAACCTGAAGGTCACTTCACGGTAATTTAACAAATCAGTATAAAAATACTTAATAATAAATTGAAAAAAAAAACATGCCGATATTGAAATATTGCCAAATTGTTATTAGTAAAAATTTGTTTACGAAAAGCCAGCCTCTGAGTGGATCAACATGTTTTGAATGTATTACGGGGATTTCTTACAAATACTCTTTTATTAGAATTCCGTTGCCAAATAGATTTAAAAATATTAGGTATTCTAAATGATGAGTAGTGAAGACTACCTAGAAAAATATATGAAATAATACGTGATGTTTTTGAGAAGTCTCGTGGTAAATTTTTATTTTTTTATTGCATCGAATGGTGAAACGAGCATGCCGTTCGTCTGATGGTAAGCGATAAGTACGCTCATGAATATTACCAAAACTAATAAACACCGTGAAATACAAAGCAATGCTTGGCATTCCACTGCGCTCGCTATCTTGGGACATAAGATGCTAAGTCTCATTATGTCCAGTACTTAGTCTGGCTACAATTTTCTTTAAAACGGAAAACAACAGTGCTTTCACAATAATGTTTAGCAGAAAAAATAGACATTACGATGGTACCTACCCAGATGAGGCCGCTCACACATTGAGAAACCTACCACCTGCATAAGAAAAATGAAATCTTAGGAGGAGAATTATATTCAATAATACTTTTTCAGTGGCTGATAATAATGACAAAGGAATGGAAGGAAGGTTGTAGTACAACAAGGTCACAAATGGGTCATGAGGTTGCAAATGTAATGTAGTAGGAATGAAAAGTGCAGCAGAAGTGTAGGTAATAAATATCCCTATTTCTGTATCAGCCCATATACGTCCCTCTGTAGGGCACGGGCCTACTCTACAATCGAGAGTACGTTTGAGAGTGGTTAGGCCATATAGCCCAACACGCTTGCCTAGTGCGGGTTGGCGGACTTACATCCTATATAAATTCTTATAAATCGCTATGGTATGCAGGTTTCCTCACGATGTTTTTCTTCACCGTTTTAGTGCGTGGTGATTGACTATCAATACACACATGAAAAGTCAGAGGTGTGCCCTGGGATTCGAACCTGCGACCAACGTGAACATGTTGGCAGCCGCGTCTGCCCGTTTACCAACAAGCCACCACGCACTTGGGTTATAAGTATAAGTAATAAATATAAAAGGTCAACACTATTACAGAAATTCCTAACAATACGCAACAAATGTGTATTGATCACATGAAACAAACAAAATTAACATTGGCCCTAGAAGGTTCACTGACTACATAATATACTTTATACATTTTCTATATAAAACATTTCTAATGCTGTAAACTGCGGAACACTTAATGCATTTTCAACACGTTCATAGCTCCCATTTCTGCAACGTCGCGTCGCCCGGAAAACATTGTGCCGAGTGAAAAATGATTTAGTTTCGTCTAGGAATTTAATTTTGTTTGTAACAAACCACTTTTGTGTTCTACTCAACAGTTTTGTTTTTACTTTGGACTAGGAATAGTAGCTTTGCGGACCCCGCGATTGTCTCGAGAAGTTTCTGCCAGTTTGAGATTAATGGTTTCATAAACTATGATATAAACTGTTGGAAACCTTATGGAAAAGTTTTCATATTGATAAAGTGTGTGTAAACTGGTATATTGATTCAAAGAGTTACTTATGAGATGTAGAATTCTGCAAAATAGACAAAGAAATGGTCGTTTGGTGATAAATCAAATTAATGAATAAGCTTAATACATCTCAAAGTAGGCAAGGCATAATATTATGTTACCAGATACCAAAAAGTAACGCTTTTAGGTCTCACAACACACAAGCTTTAAAAAAATAATAACACGGTTTTTGTAAAAGAGTAGGAGATTTATAGTTCATATTATGATAAATTCCTTTCTTTAATCGACAAAAATGACTAAGAGCAGACGAAAGGTTATTGTAGTTTTCAAAATTATTACACGATAATACTATTATTTTCAAATAACTCGGAATAGGTGCAAAATAATTGTCATTTTAATACTCAAGAGAGAATTTAAAATGCATCACGACTTTTCATTTCACGCCCAAAGAGATGAAAACAATTTCTATTAGCGTTGCCAAGGGGAATTGTCTGCCAGGAAAACATCTTGGATACTCATTTCTGCAGGACGGTCGACAACTAAATCTTAACTCGGAAAAGAAAGAAATAATCTTCGCAGTCAGTTAAAATTAGCTTATTAGGATCACTTTAACACTATTAACATCGAAGTCTTACAACTAGAAAATGTTCATTTTTATTTTATGAAGTTGACTTGAATAGTACAGAGATTTGTCCTTCCTATAATCTTGGGTCCTTCCGCCGTAGTGTGAAGAGGCATCTTAGCAGGCCGGCATAATTGTTTCCATTGGCATGGGACTGCTGTCTGATGCCAATGGATACTCTGACTGGGCGGCTTTTGCGCTTACCATCACGTGTAAAGCGGCCTCTATGCCGAGCCAGAGTAAAAAAAAAAGATATTTTTCATTCAATAATTATTTTTGAATGCATTTATCTCAACGTTTTTATAACACTACAGTGTAAATATCTAGTTATAACCTCATTGTCAACTCTGATAGAATAAATATAAACCCTAAGGTTTATTCGTCGTTTCTCAGTGTTATCTTCTAACAAATACATATATTTTGAAGCATGGTAAATAAATGTAAATTAATATTCATAGTTTGCATTGTACTTAAAAATGCACAATGAAATTTATATACAATTTCTACATTATAATGTTCGCTCATTAAAATGCGCGATGTCATTATATGAATATTTTTTCGTGGCACGTAAATAACATTTATTTATTTTATTTATTTATTTATTTATAAAAATCTTTTACATTATAAACATACAGCGTGTGCCAAAACGTTTACATGAAATTAAATTAAACAATTTTACGCTAATAATCATCTACACAAAAAACTAAAGCTAAAATATAAAAATAGAAAACAAACAATTATAAAATAAAAAAAATTACTAACAAGGATAACATATCAATAAACAACACAGTTATAAATCATTCAAAAAAGATAAAAAAAGAGAAAAAATACAATACAAAACACAACAATCACACCTGAACACCAAATACCCACGTGGCATATTTAAATATTAGATGAAGATTGTCATTAAAAATGTCGACATTATGGATTTGGTTTGTGAATGTATTTAATAAGCTAATTGCTCTGCTCGTCGGAGTTCTATTAACATACCCAGGAGCTGGACAGGCGAACAGCTGATGTCGTCGCCGACTACCAGTCCTTAAATATTGTTGAGGCACGTATAAATGAATCTGCGCCAGTACAACAGGGTTATCTATCTTGTTCCTCAGTAGCACACAATAATGCATAATAACTGCCAATTTCCGTCTTAAGGATAAAGTGTTTCGTCCTATCATGCCTGACACAAACAATGAAGGATAGAGATACGGGTAGTATCCATACCTCCTTTTATATAAGTGCCGAGCGAATTTACGCTGCACCCTTTCCAGCATGACTGAGTATTTTATTTCTTGTGGATCCCATACCACTGCGTTGTACTCTAGAATACTCAGAACATAGGCGTTATATAATAAATTAATTACATTCGTATCACGCATCTCTGCTGACATGCGTATTATAAAGCCAAGTGCTTTATTTGCTTTACAGCAGACAGAAGTCACATGTGCATGAAAATTAAGTTCGTAATCCAGAGTTATACCTAAATCTCGAATCAAAGTAACCCTTTCTAACACCACTCCTCCCACTTGGTATGCACTTATGATGGGCCTTTGGGCACGAGTGAAACTAATAATTTGACACTTGGCATTATTTAGAGGTAGTTTGTTGGTTTGACTCCATTTAGATACTGCATTTATATCCTCCTGCAATGCTCTGCAGTCTTCATGGTTTGCGATTGGCAAGAATATCTTAAGGTCATCGGCATACAAGAGACACTTAGCTTTTTTGAGATTTTTTGGGAGATCATTGATCATAATCAAAAATTGAGTGGGACCTAGTGTACTACCTTGGCTCACTCCAGACCGCGTATAATAATCAGAAGATTGATAGTTCATCAGTTGAACATATTGTTTCCTGTCTTTAAGGTAGTTAAAAAAAACTTGAGCAGTTTTGAAGAGAATCCGATGGTTGCGAATTTCTGAAGCAATATGTCATTGTCTACTAGATCGAATGCTTTTTTAAAGTCGAAGTACGCAACGTCTATTTGTCGCCCGCCAGTTATGTGTGTGCCTATATAATCAACATAGGCAATATGATTCGTTAATGTGGATCGTGCTGGTCTAAATCCATGTTGAGAGTCATGTAAACGGTAGCCTATTTGCCTGACAATGGAGCGGTTGATAATTGATTCAAAAATTTTGGCGAAAACGGAAAGTACTGCAATTGGTCTAAAATTTGAAATTTCTCTAGAAGTACCAGTTTTAGGTATTGGAGTAACTCTTGAGATTTTCCAAGAATCTGGATATACACCTTGGTCTAAGGAAAGGTTAAAAATATACATTAGTGGCACTTCTAGTGCAGAAATACAATCCTTAACTATGTAGGCAGGAATAGCATCTGGTCCAGGTGCGGCAGACGCTTTGAGCTTCCGTACAGCATATACCACATCTGACTCGTTAATATGTCCAACGCTTATTTGTAGCGGATTTACTTGATCTTTCAATGTGCTCTCTATCTGTTCCACTTTTAACGCTGGGGATTGATTATGAAAAACCGACTTGAAATACTGGGCAAATGCATCTACAGCCTCCTGACCGACAAGTTTCACGTCCCCTGATGTAAATTCATTGTTGCATGATCTATTGCTACGTTTGTCTTTAATATAATTCCAAAACCTTGTTGGATCCCTACATATATCTTGTTCCATATTTTTAATATACTCCCGATGGGCTATTTTTATAAGTTTTTTTCACTTTTGATCTGTAAAATTTATACAATTCTTTATTAACATTCCGTCCAAAACGTTTAAAATTCGTGAAATTAAGATATTTTAGTTTTATACACTTAATTATAGTAGATGTGTACCATACTGGATATTTATATTTGGTTTCTTTATTTCTAAGTGATATATCTCTAACGGGAACATTATCATTAAAAACCTTATTTAAAAAAACATTAATCACCACAAAATCAGTATATCTTCATTTTACTTTAAAATATTTTCTTTTAATGATACTTTTAATTTTTTAAATGTAAGCTACACTTTTTTCAACGAAGTTACAAACTGATGCCAACAGGTCGCTTCGAAATTCTTTGGTGAAAATCAAGTGCAGTGAAGGACTTCGCCTCTTATTTCGTGGCAAAATGGCAACAAATTATTTTAGTATTTAAGAATTAAGGACGTTTAAAAATATTAATATAAATCGTCAATACAACTCCAAGCCGCCCAGCTTCCTGATATTCAGTTTTATTAGTGCTAAAAATATTTCCATCACATTAGCACTAATGAAAAAGTATGAAAGTTCATAGCAGTGTTATTTTTTCCACGGCAATGTTCCCATCTCATGGGAAATTATGTCTCGTCGAGGACCTCATTGATGTCTCAGCCAAATCCCCTTCTTCATTAGTATAACTTTTCAAATGTACACTTCATTCCTAAGGAAATTCTATTTTTCTTTAAAACAATGTTTTTAAAGTAATTTTTATTCGTACCATTAGCGTACGACGTTGAGGTAGAATTAAATTGAGTATCTTAGAATTGTTCAAGTTTTATATTTTTGTTTTGTGAAATTATTCTCTGTAGACTACTGGTTTGTTTGATGTTATTCTATTTTTTTCCTTTGAAATAAAACATTAATGCCATAAGGTCTTATAAAAAAATAGGAGTCCTCGGAGACGATATAAATGAAAGATAGCTTAGTTGGAAAAGTATCGAACTGATGAGCAGGGTGTATGGTTTTCCGGCGTAGACGACTTATTTGAATTTGCCTTGCTTTTACAAGCTCAAGCGTATTTTGTTTGTGAGGCCCACAAGTATTTGTCTCGGGTCTGGGTGTTTGTGAGACCGAAAAGTCTCTCGTAGTTTCCGATATCCACATCACAAGACTTAATTGATCTTAATGTGGGGTCAAGACTAGGTAGATATCGAATTTATTAAATTATTTTATACTTACTACCAGCCATTAATGCCTAAATACAGGCCCAAAAATTCACAAATGCACTCACGATAAATAGAAGATGCTAATTCAAATATAGTAAGCACAGAAAGCGATTTTCCAGCATTTTTGTGTACAGCACTACTACCGAACAACGGACTATTGGCGTCCGACCACGTAGAAAATTTGCACGACTGCATATGCAGTGCTGGCTTTACGATAACCTAATACGAGAACCTTGCAGAATATATTTGAATGCAGACTTTTTCTGTCTGATGGTAGATAAATTGTTGAAGATTTAGGGACTAAAATAAACCGTTTGGTGTAGTTTTGAGGGGCATAGGTAATCTCAAAGTGACAAAAAGCAAAAAATCTATTTTACGATTTTTTATATTAAATATTCAGTCTTTATTTAAATTATACAGGGTATATCAAGACTGCTACCGAAAACGAAGCTGGGTGGTAGTTTTAGTGACTTCAGACACAATGCAACTAAATTTTGTGCAAAAAATTGTGATGAAATTGTTTTGTAATTTTTTTCTATTGTTATATTAGGATGGTAAATACATAGTTTTTTCTTAAATAATAGTGTACACCATTTTATTTTTAAAGACGCTATGGTATGCAAGGCTTTAAATTATTATTTTAGCAAAAACTATGGATTTACCACCCAAACTCGACGATATTTAAAAAATAATAAAAAAAAATTGTCGCGTTGCTTAGCGAAATTTTTATTTACATTGTGTTTTTAGTCACTAAAACTACCACCCGGCTTCGTTTTCTGTAGCACTCTTGATATACCCGGTATACTTCTTTATTACAGCCTACTTTTGACTAAAATTCATAATGATTAATTTTATTTGATTAAATAAATATTCATTGAACTAAGTAAATACACCCAACATTCACACACATAGTCCTGAACATACATAATAATTAAGTCTTGTATCGTGAGTATCAAAGAAACGGAAAAAGAGAAAGAAGGAGGAGAAAGGTATAAAAAAAGTACGAATGACTTTTCACAAACGTGAACCAACACGAACATCTGTCTTAGTGCGGGAATCGAACAACAACTTCTTGTTTCACAGTCCGTATCCAACCAAATGCCACACGCAGGCTGTCAAATAGTTAACTCATCTTTTTATCAGCTCAAAGTCAAGCCAAGTACCAAAACATCCTTCCTCTAAATCCAAATACCTTAACACTTACAATGTCACTCAATTTCCAGTGCATACATAGTCTTGCCCATTCGATATATCGGCCCACAATAACGCATTGTCCATTCTGAGTAAATTGACGTGTCTGATGCAAGCGATGTGCGGCCGATTGCTGATCGGATGAGCCTGGTTCAATGAATATAGAATTGTCCTTTGCTAATGTTTGCCATGCGTAACTAGTTGTTACGTGGACTGTTGGAGCGAACCCAACACCTTGTTGTTAGTGCAGTGAGGTGAGCGGATTGAGATGGAATGTAATTCTTGTTTTTATTATGTTTTTGGTGAGTGTGACGTCACATACAGGCCTTGCGGAAGACCAGCAACCGCCAACAAATACTAAGCATGAGTCGTTTTATTGCTAGGCACTATTTTCATAGCAATAACTACTTATAGCTGTAAACTATTACTTCTTTCTTTCTTGTTATAGTGCGTCCTTCGATCTTCATTCATATCTTGGTGGAGCTAGAATTATGTAATTTTGTTCTATGTTGTAAAACGGTTTAGTCATATTTGTGTAAGCGTTTTGTGCGAGTTTTACTATGTCTAATTGCAGTTATTTCTGGAAAAGTATCGAGTGCTGAAGTATCTGTGAATTCCACATTGGACTTTACTACTCTCTACCTCTTATAATTTATTAACTCTATTCACGAGGCTGGCGAAACTGATGATAAGGGGATGTTTTTTGCAAAGAATACGGACGATGCGATAAATAAGTAAGAACCTATAAACCGTCGAAGTCTATAAACTGTCTAGTCTTAAGAAATAATATATTAAAAATATTCCTGGTTGATAAAGCGTATAATCAAATTTAAAATGGATATTTCCCTAAAAACAAAGTCACAATTTCTATTCAGTGTCTCATATAGGACCATAAAATTTATGAAACCATTTTTTACATTAAAAAGTAGTGGCCACATATTAGAACATGGATTAAGGGTATTATGCAACTACGCTCGGAACAGAATCATGTTTCCTTACCCCGTCTCCATTAAAATGAGGCTACCGTTAAAGATTCTTAGCAAGAAAGTGTATCTCGAGAAGTTCGTTTTATTATGTGACCAAGCAAGTAGTAAGCGCAAGCGTTTGGACGGAGTTTTTATTGATATAATCCAGTATTAACTAGATTAATGTGTGAAACAAATATTGAAATTTTAATATTTAATATAATTCTGAAAAAATGGTAAAGCCAGTGTTGTTAGTTATGTCTTATATAAGATCGACGTGAAGCGACAACGACAGCGGTGAGTGAGATTGCCGGATGTTGAATAGCTCTTCCCTCTTAATCTTTTTTCCTTGCTTTCCTGATTTGGTGGACCGGTAATACTTCCATTATATTTTAACCTCTTAAGTCCTGGGTGACTTTCTAAAGAACAAAATAGCGATCATCTGTAAGTCCTGGTAATTACTATTTATTTGACAAAATTATGACCGAATGTCCTTCTAAAAGTACAAAGTTGAGAAGGAGGAGGTTAAGATCACTAACCATTAGGTGACCTATTTGCTCGTTTGCCAGACCTATGCAATAAAAACCTATTCTTCAAACCACAACTTAACGGCAAGAATACAGCCGTACCTACCGTCCCCACGGTCCCTAATACTCCATTGAATATACTATGAGGCAAAACTGATGTATTTCATTATATTATGAATTTCCTTACGCCATAAGTCCTACACTCGGTACACCCATTAATAATGCCCTTAGCAAGCTAGTCAGACGCGGGATGCCTGTACATCTTACGATAAACATTCGTTATTATAATAATATGAATAAATTGAATATTCATTCGGGGACTTCATATCTTCTGCTTTATCCGTACAGAGGGGAAGAAACATCGCCCACAGTGACTTTAACATTTGAAGTTACTGGAGGGTATAAAAAATCTTGTTGGGCATAAAGTATACGTATAATCGGGTCGGTTGTATGGAATATAAAATTTTAAGGAGAGCATTTACATTCGATATCCAATATTTTGTATGATAGAGGTTAGCGATAGGTTATCGAAGGTACAACTAAAAATTCATCGTCAGAAATAACGTGGTGCCATTGTTTCATAGAAAATTGATATAAATTTTCAGCTTAATTATCAGTTTACATTCCTAGTTATTTTAGTTTCTATATCCACTTTTGAGCAGGCTGGTATATAATTCATGTTGGTTAAAAGATGACGATGGCTCTTTGGTGCATATTCTATTTTCGATCAAACCGCACTAATATCAACTGAGTCTCAACACAATGTCTAATGATGGGGAGCGCAGATAAATGCCAAGCATTGCTTTGTAATTCATAGTGTTGTTCAGTCATGATATTGTCCATAAGCAGTCGTATCGCTTACTATCAGTCATATAGCATGCTTTTCTCGCCATTCATTGCAACTACGCAAAAACCTGTATCATTAATCTGTATTTGTCGTACTGTATCAGTCATTTTGTCATTCCAGTATTAAAAAAGTTTTGTAGGCATGCACAGGCGGCAGTGATCACTCCAAATCAGATAGACCGCTGGCTCGTCCGCCGAAACGTAAAAATAAAATCCTTTCTCATTTCGTGTAAGGAAACCTCTCTCCCACATTACTCCGTTTTAATTAAAACGCCTGCCTTTGGGCAAAGCAAAAATTAAAATTCCATCCCAAGTTAAATCATTTACAAGTTTTACTGGAAACAGTTCAACAAAGCCTTTAAAACAATAAACATTTATTTTATAGCCACTTAATTACTAGGGCTAATGAGGTCGATTACAATAGAGACAAACCATTCATACAAGTTTGAAAAATCAAGAGTTCTTTTTTTATTGCTATTTATAGTGAGAAGAGCTTGCCTTTCGCATGATGGAAATCAATACGACCGCTCATAGATAGTAGCAAAACCAAAAAACATCATGAATTACAAAGTAATGCTCGGCATTTCACTGCTCTCGCCATCCTGAAATAAGGCGTTAAGTTATATTTATTAATTACTCTGGCTACAATGTCTTTCAAACGTCAGATATATGGCGGAATAAATAAAAATTGGGGTGGAACTTATCCCCGCGGCCTCTCACAGTTTAGGAAAGATCTACTACTAATACAACTATTTAGTTAAAAAATATTTTTTGTGTGATAGAAAAATGAGAACGGAGATCGCATGTCCTTATAAGCCGTTACATAATACTTCTGAGGTAAAAGTTTGTAACGAAAATTAGTAGTATCCCTACCACAGTGATCATGATAGAACCAAAACATATTCCAGTAACATTATCTAAATAACTTAATAATCAATGCCTTTCAGAAAGGTAAAGTGGATCGAATATGTTGTCGGAATTCCTTGATTATATGAGATTACAGGAAGTACAAAGCTCGACAGATTATACGTCTATTTTTTTTTTTCAGTTCAATTCTCAATTACCACCGTTTATCAGGTACTGGAAGCGTATTTACGCACCCTGCGAATAAAATCCGTCGTTCGTCTTATGTATGCAATAAAAATTACAATACCTCACCTCTTCGCTTCCCATACCAAAACATAATAAACAAAAATAGTTGTGACACAATAGCCAATAAAAAATTACCCACTACAAACATCCCAACACGACCTTCCTAAATATAAGTGGCTCCGTCAATATTTGACTACGATATGCGGACCCCACTTCAAACGTCCTTCCAATTAATTTTGTATGAAACAGGCGCCGTATATAGCTTCTGTCATGCAGCACAAGAAAAGGGTTCGATATTTACTCCGGGTCGCTGTCAAAAAAACACCACATCTATCTGAAGGGGTATGGTAATAAGACCTGTTTACAGCTATACTGCTGTATGATCTGAAGTGTATGGATGACTTTGATTGCTAGTTTTTGGGTGATTTGATCAGTTCTTCTATATTTTTGAAATATACGTAGCGCAATGTACAGCGTGTTAGATTTTATTATCGCTCAAAAATATCAGTAGTAACGTTGATAGTTGAGATATGTTTAACTAGAGAATATATAATTATGCACTTTCATTGCACATTTTACAATTTACAAAGGTACAAAATGGATACACAGGTCACCGTGGCATAAATTATTTTCGTTGCAACAAAAATATTTCGTGTAACTAACCTTATGTCTTCTCGACTTTTGACAAAATTCTACTATGATTGTTGGTTAAACAATAACTAACAACCACTTACTATCAAATTGGCCATCATCTTAACCTTTATTGGCAGTAAATGTACATCTAAATCTAAATGTAAAAATCTTGATCGTCGGTTTTCGCCATACTAAGCGAGTTCCCGTAAGGTATTCCCTAAGCGTACCGGGTTTTTAAAAGAGAATTTTAAAATATTTTAAAATAAGAGCGACTGAGCCAAAGGATCATCTTACAGGTATATTGGATAGAACAGGTTGGTTATACTAAAGTGCATAGGTAAGCAAAACATGAATGTGAACAAGTGTATGTAAAAAGTAAAAAAATAGTAAGAGTATTTAGTGGTTAGTTAAGTTGACTTTCTGAAATTTTAATCGCCAGTAGAATACAAAAAAATATGGTAATGACATTTAACATCGATAAATCTAGCGGTCAGAGAAAATGAATAGAAAAATCTTCGCCAAAACACAACATTTCTATTACGAGAGAATATAATAGTTTTCTACAACGCGAAACGCACACTCCCATACTGTCCAAGTTGCAATTTGATTTGCGCAAACGAAACGCTATCGCTTACGCCAAGATGTTAACGATATTAGAAAGAAGCAGAAGCGCATGTAACTCTGCTTAAGGGATTAGTAATAAATAGAAATACAAGAAGTACATATTACGCTATTATTTTTAAAATAAAATATCCATTAACTAAAACAACAATGTTTCGATAAATATTTGTCTTTGCCTACGAGTAAAATCTAAATTCGGGCTTCTTCAATAATTGTATGTTTATTTCAGACAACAATTATATTTCTTACTTCAATATGGGCTCTAGATTGGCTTTGGCCCAAAGTGTGAAGTTTTATGTTTCCGACTGTGTTATTTCAGTTTAATTTTGTTGCAACAAAATTTAACCTATAGAATTTTTAAGAAACTTGCTGAGCAGTATTCTTGGATTTTAATTATCTAATAGCCCTTACATGAAAGCTAGAATCAATATTCTAACTCAGAATATTGGAGGAATTGTTGTGAGTAAGACAATCTCCATAATTGTCTGAGTTTTTTTACACTCGCACGACAAATGTGTCATTTATTATAGCTAATGACCTATAATAGACCTAATAGTGAATACAGTATTTTTTATTGCATATTTCGGGAAAACTAGCAATCAGATCACCTGATGAAAAGTGATCTCAGTTGCCCATCAACATTCACAACGACCATGAATGTGTTGCTGGCTCATCAAATCAGGACGGGAGCGGGAAGGACTATTGGGCATTTGACAATCACTCACTAAACGAAACGTGACTTCAAAACTGAAGTTTGCATTAGCTTGCGTCTGCACGTCATCAAAGGTGATCACCGAAAATCAGCGTTGCGCTACGGCCTGCACCGCAGCGCAACTTAATTGCTGAGTGATCACCTACTTGTCGCAGCTACGACCTGCGAACTTCTTTATTTTTTATCAACAAATAAACCTTTGTATATCTGTTCTTGTACGTTGTTTTTAATGTTTGTGGCAAATAAAACTATTTTTCTTTCTTTCAAACTGTTGATCTCCTGTAAGATAGTGGTAACGCCCCGGACGAAGCTGCCCATTCATGCTGAGTCATGACTGACAACAGCATGAATCTAACATTTTTAAAATAGTGCAGTCAAGATTCATTATTAGTAGACGAAAGATTACTGTCCTTAGCTTGTTAACTTAGCTAGTTAATTAAGACGTTTTAATTATGAACAGTTCCAGAAATGACTCTGAATGAATCACTATGACGGGTCCCACAAAGAGTAGTCATTTCATTATTTTACTGGCTTTACAGAAAATGTTGCTACAATCTAAGTTCGACAATTCTCCACCCCGTGTGTGTTAGTGCTAACTATAAATTGAGTCAGAATTCACGCGTTCAATTTGGGTCGCCGAAATATGAGACAATAACGCCCCGGTGTGTCGCCATATCGACGCTCGGACTGCAGTGATTTGTGCTAATGTCGCACATTTGAATACACGTAATAACGTGTTGGAAAAATTTCGGACAATTTATACGAGCGTTTTAGAGATCTGTAGGGGGATGAATAGATGGGATAAGTTACCTAATTCATTATGTAAATCTATATTGTACACACTGCCTCGATGGCGTAGTTGTACTACGATACGGTTACAAAGCTGAGGTCTGGGATTCGAATCCCAGGTTGGGCAAAGTGATATTGGAATTTTCTATTCATTATCAGCCCAGATTCAGGAATTTGTGTCCGACATGGCGATAGGCTCGCCACCTATCACATCGTGGGACGGAACATACAAGGCGAAATGTGGGTGCCCTAGCACCTCTGCCTACCCCTTCTGGGAAAAAGGCGTGAGTTTATGTATATACGTATGTATGTATATTGTACGCAACTTAAAATACTATACAGAAACAATAAAAAAAAGTACAAATGACGGTTTTTTCGCTCTATAGCAACGTCTTCCAGACAACCATGTTTTTTAATTTCTTATGTAACTTAAGTTTCATTTATGGAGAGGTTGTAGATGCTATTAAAAATTGTGGTTTGAACCTTTCGAGAGATATGATCAATAATTCATGAAATTTTTACTATAAACATTCAATATGAAGTGATGACTTTAACCTGATCTTTGTATATTTGGTACACAACTTTCACTTTTTTATATTTTTGTTGGACCGTACATTTCTAAAGAATATATTCTGCTTTTTTTTGTTTAGTTTTTTATTTTACTTTGCTTCAGGCTCAATTTCAAGAATACATAAACATTATAATTTACATACTGAACCTCTGTAAATGTAATTCTAGTCGCGCTCGGCCGTCCACATATGACAATATTACGTGACATTACATCGTGACTTTATTTGGCTATAAATTGTCTGCTTATAAAATATTTGTTTGAGTTTTATGTGAACGTATAAATTTTAGCCTGGAAACGTTACGTGATCTTCACCACTAATAATAATAATAAATTATGTTTATTTCATATGCAAAGAACTATATAATTTTGTTCGTTTGTGTGTTTTGGTGCATTGGTCTTATATGGACATATTTCAGTCAGAAAACTAACTAAACTAAAAAAAGTCTCAGTTGTCCTATTTAGAGTATTTTAATTCTGCCAACCTCATCGTGAATACGCAAGTACAATTTTATTTATCCAAAACAACTAGAACATGCAACATAAAATTAAACAGCTATCATTATTCATTTTTTTAAATATGGCTTCCAATTATAATTATTATCATTTACAAAACCACTCTTCACTTCTTGCATCACTCTTACGAGTGAGCAGTTGTATACTTTCCAAAAAAGATCGTAAGATTTGAAAATTACTCCTCTTTCTCTAAAATTACTCCAAAATTAAAACAACAACGCTAATTATCAGAGCAAAACCGCAAGAAAATTACTGAGTGTTGTTCCCCGAGAATTTCCTCTGTTGATAAGAGTGCAACAAAGATATCAGCTTACACAATCACGACGCTATCAACGTCACGGGACTCGGGAAAATCCAAGGGAATTGAATCTAGTTTTTAACTTAGATACTTGGGGCAATTCAGTTGATATACGTTTATCGTTTATTTTTAGTTTGAAGGACTAAATTGATATGGAAGTGTCACGTTGCGTAGAAATCATCGACAGAAATTTTATTTCTGGCACAATATACTGGTATTTAAATTATTTATCCATTACATGTTTTTAAATAAAATTGCTGCTCTATTATGATTGATCTATTATAAGTGCGTGGTGACCTGTTGGTAATCGGACTAGACGCGACTGCCAACATGTTCACGGTGGTCGCGGGTTCAAATCCCAGGGCACACCTCTGACTTTTCGGAGTCATGTGTGTATTGATAGTCAATCACCACGCACTAAAACGGTGAAGGAAAACATCGTGAGGAAACCTGCATACCATAGTGATTTATAAAAAAATCTATGGTATGTAAGTAAGCCAACCCGCACTAGGCCAGCGTGGTGGACTATATGGCCTAACCACTCTCAATCGTACTCTCGATTGTAGAGGAGGCCCGTGCCCTGCAGTGGGACGTATATGGGCTGATACAGGTTATGATTGGGTGAATATACCATGAACCATATGCCAATGACCAGTAATACTCTAACTATAACATTTTAATTTAATAATGATTTGATCCGTGGTGCTTTACAGCTAGCTACTCCAACTGTTAAAGTCTTGTTGCGAGATTATTTACCACTTTGGTTCATTTTGTCACGCCCTTTGTCACGGAGGGTAGTGGAGAATAATTTATTTCCAACTTCCCCTAATAATTTAACTTTCTGATTGATTTCGTTGCGGGTTAAAGGCAAGTTAGACTTTTTAGAGTTAGAGCTTTAAAGCTTGTTTTATTACAGTGCGTGACATTGTTGATCCTGGCTTATAGATTTTACAGTGGTGGGTGTAAGGGCGGGACAGTCTCCAGATTTTTTATGAATTAAGAATTATTTGAAACTGGTGGAATGGATGGGATAATCCCATTATCCCGGATAGAGATACTATCTAACCATCTGCAGCACATAGGCTGTCAAACATTGTAGTCAATTTTTCCAAACAAATATAATTTATTTTTTAAGAACATTACCAAATAGACTTCAAGATAAAAGCCTTGACAATTCCTGAAAAGTACTCAACCTACTTCAAATTCATACAAATCAAATTCCGAACTCTTTTAAACTGTGTTACAATTATTCTAAAAAGGAAAAAAAAATGTTAATCTCTTTTTGAAAGAACTTCGAATGGCCAAACTTTCCCCTTGCCCGAAATTTTCCGTTTGCGCCATTTTATGTTTTGTTTCGTCGAATTTAATTTTACCCCGTTTGTATTTTCATAATCTCCTCGCGGTTTTGTTGTGTTCATTTTTATGAATTATAGCGTAGTTTATTACTTTGAATGCCTTTCTGTAAAAAGAGCAAGCGTATTTATTCAACACACACATTACGAGGTATATCCAATTTGAACTGGCTTCGATATACATTCAAAGAATTACTTAGATCTTTAATGTTCAATATATTTTTACAGTTAATAGAAATAAATCAATACACCCAACAGTCACACACACATTTTTGAACCTTTGAGTAGCAGAAAATGGCTCAAAGCATATTTTTTCTCAGGATAAAACCCGCATCTCCTGGTTCACAAATCTGGGGGCGCGGCCGAGCCCCCTCCAAGTCGAGCTATAGGCCGTAACATCCTTTTCTCGAAGCAATTCAGACCATTTTCAACCCCCTATAACTTCGTTGTGGCTAAAGCATGAAGCCTGAATTTTCAGTTACTAAGCAGGCATTGTGTAAACACGGTATATTTAAAATTTCATTCAATTTGAACTAGTAGTTTAATAATTGTAACTAGTCAAACTTTCTTAATTTTGTCACTCACTGACTGACCGATCATCAAAAGTCTAAGGCACTTCTAGCAGACGTAGAACCTTCAAATTTAGAATATAATTAGTGTTTAGTGTCTAAAGTAAGGGAAAATTCAAACATTTCATAATTTGTGTCTAGTTTTCTAGATAGACCAACTGCGTGAATCACTTTGTAATCCCATATAAATGTATAGGATTACAAAGTTACATTTGTTATTACCATATCAATATTAAAAATTATTTACGTTTTAAATAAATAGATCGACTTGGCCAGCAGCATTATGTATAAATTGTACGATACATTATGTTTTCATGCGATGGCCAAGTCGATCCATTTATTTAAAACGTAAAGAATTTTTAATATTGATATGGTAATAACTAACGTAATAACTTTATATAGAAGGTCCCTTAAGGACTAAATAAATTAATCGACTTGGTATTACATGCATCTCACAACTTTTTGCGGTAGAAAACCTGAGCTGCGAGAGTTGGAATTTTTTTACAGGATGTTTTTGATGGGATATCATTTTAACAAACTGCGTCGCAGGCAATGGACTCCTCTACAACCGACAGTACGATTGAGAGTGGTTAGGCCATATAGTCCACCACACTGGCCTAGTGCGGGCTGGTGGACTTACATACCATAGAAGTTTTATAAATCGCTATAGTATACAGGTTTCCTCACGACGTTTTCCATCACCATTTTAGTAAAAAATAATTTTAGTAAATATTTACATTTTTAAAACAAAAAAATCGCTAACATGCGTACGTAATTGAAGTAGACTCTTATTAATGTTTGAATGTTAAGTCCTTGTCATTCAAAATTCCTTACTTAAAGACTCAAAACAATAACTCTTAATATAATCCATCATTAATAATTCTACATGAGAGGCGAATATCCCGACAATTCTCGTACCCCAAACAACTACCTTACCCAACTCTGCAATCCCATTATCCGATGATTGACTAAGTAACAAGCTACCATACCCCTACAAAGTTAAGTAATTGTACAGATTGCTTGTCTTACCCGACATCCGGTTGTATTGTGATTTGTACACTAAGAATATACTGCTATTTCAGTTGACAAAACAGCAATTTAGAAAGCGAATTTTACAATGACTTGATTCTTCTTTAGCTACAGCAAGTCTACTACTAATACTACTAATCAGCCAATAATTACCCACTACTGGGTATGGAATACCTCTACGACCATGATTTTGATTGAGGCGGCTTAGTAACTTGTCTATTATTTGCCGAACCCATTGTATAAAAAGTAGATACTAAATTATCGGTAATCCGCAAGGAAATCATAAAAGGGACACCATTATTTAAAAAACATCCAATAGTATTATTCATTAAAACCAGCTATTGTTTGAACTGCTGCATCATCCGTTAAATATTTATTAAAAGCTTCATTATAATATCCGCTTATTCCATCGGCGGTGCTTATTCATAAATTATTTCATATTTAATTTTACTGCTACATATTGTGTAAATGCGGTCATGATCATTCGGAACTTAATAATGCATGTGTATGTACATTTACATCATTCTGTTGTCTACAATAATGCTCGTTTCAGGTTCAATTCATTACATTGTTAATACTGCGTTCGTTAGTTATTCTCTTTGATTTCCAAAATAGCACTGATGTTGCCAAAAAAATTACTGAATTTAAATGTATTCATTTATTTACGCTTTATTGCACAACAAGAAAACTAGTACATAGATAAATTACATGCATAAAAATAAAATTAGTGGTCTTATCGCCGAAAGGCAATATCTTACAGACAGCCGTGGAATAGATTTTATAAGAGGATAAACAGAGGGCAGTCTAAAGTGTAAAGGAAAGAACCTACCTAAAAAGTTAGGTAGGTTCTTTCCTTAATTAAGTAATAATTTAAAAAAATTACAAGTTATAAAAATCATGAATAAATTATGATTTAAAAGTCTACTTTCCCTTAATTTGCAATAGCATGAGGAAGTCACTACTACAGATATGAGGGTAAGTGCCGTACAATCTAAATAAGATAACCTCGGGCGTAAGGCAGCCGTCTAACGCCAATCGATACAATTATGCAAGCGTGCTTGCAACTAAATGTGCACAGGATATGCTGCAATAATGAACGATGGAAAGAGTCAAAAAAGGAAATCTAGGGATTCTGGCTCTATACATATTTATTTCATATATTCATAATATATACCTAGTCAGGTCATAAATTCTGTCACATGTTTAATATAAAATAATTGAAACAAGTTTATTCATTATGTAACCATTTATATACCAAAATGAACTTAACAAAACATAGATTCTTATGACACTAAAGTTTATTCAAAATGACCTCCGTGATTTTGAATACAGGCCTTCAATCTGCGCGGCCAGTTGTCTATCGCAGCACGAACGAGGTCCATGTCAATATCGGCGGCTGCCTTAATCAAAGATGTCTTGAGTGACTCCAAATTGGGATGAGGCTTTGAGCACGCCTTTTCCTCCAAGTGTTGCCATATCTTGTAATCTAACGGATTCAAATCTGGACTGGAGGAGGGCCAGTCTTCGTGCCGGATGAAGTCGATTTCACGCGCCGCCAGCCAGTCTTGTGTGCTCTTCGCTCTATGAGCTGGCGCCGAATCTTGTTGGAATACCCAGTGTCTGTTATTGAACATGGTATGAGAAACAGGTTCCACAAGGTTCGTCAGGACTGTATTTTGATACACAACTGCATTCGTTTTTACACCTTTCTCACAAAAATATAACTCTGTTAAGCCCCAATAAGAAACTCCCAACCATACCATGAGCGAGGATTGAAAATGACCTCGTTGGACACGCGGAATACGGTTGCTCGCTTCTTCACTACTGTGTGCGTACACCTTATCATTTTGTTTGTTGTAGCTCTCTTCTAGGGTAAATTTTTTTTCATCTGAAAAATGAATTTTTCGATATTTTTTTCCCGCGTACCGCTTCAACAAAGCGCGGCATCTCTTCAGTCTCAGGTCCATTAGACGAGCATTCAAAGGATGTCCTGTTTTTCTTTGATATGCCCGAAGCCCTAAGTCTTCAGTCACCGTGGTTCTGCTTAGCCCCATCTGAAGGGCCAACAGTTTCTGCTTACGTTTGGGATTTCTTTGAATTCGCGCCTTCACAGTTTTTATTACTGCTGGAGTCCTAACAGACCGAGGACGACCACTTCTTGACCTGTCATGACACTAGTCTTCATTGTATCGTTTGATGGTACGATAAACGAATCTTTTGGTTATATTCAAATTTTAAAAAAATAATTGAATTGGCGCGTAACCGCAACGATGCAACGCAATAACTGCAACACGGTCTTCTTTAAGCGTCCAATCCATATTTAAAAATGAGTAAAATTCTAAAAAGTATACATTTTTATTTTCATGAACAATTCGAAATTCGAATTCAAGAAACTTTTTTGTGGCCAGCATTCTAAAAGAAAAGTTTTTACTGTGTGACAATACTTATGACCTGACTGTGTAAATTCACGCCTTCTTTCCAAAAGGGGTAAGGGCAGAAACGCCGAAAAATCCGATATCACTTTGCTCGACTCCTCCTGTTATTACTTAATGATTAATTTCGTTGCGGGTTAAAGACAAGTTAGACATTCCCGGAGACTCACCGAGCTTTAATGCTCGGTGTCATTAAAATGCGTGCCACTGTTGATCCTGGTTTACAGGAGTTGCAGTGGCGGGTGAGAGGGCGGGAAAGTCTCCATCACTTTTCCTGACCCGGGATTCGAACCCGGGACCACGGCTTTGCAATCATAGTGTAGTACAAAATCGCAACCGAGGAAATCGGCAAAATTTATTTCAGGTCTAGATATAAGATGAAAAACTCTCCCATAGCTATTGACTATTGATTCAAGGCTATTATACCGCCAGGCCTCTATCCTACGGGTGTAGAGCTATCTCTTTTTCTGACTGCGGGTTCGATCCCCGCACCCGGATAAATCGTGAGGCCCACAAGTATTTGTCTTGGGTCTAGGTGTTTTGAGACCGAAAGGCCTTTGGTAGTTTTCTGATATCAAGGATACAAGACATTGATCTTATTGTGGGATCTGTACTATATTCATTCATTTTATTTATTTCTACATAAAACAACGACAAATTACTTCTCAATAAGTCAATTAACGCGGCTTCACACAGCGTGAGGCCAGTGTGTCCGACGCAGTGGGACCACTCGCTTTGAACGCACTAACTTCATTTGAAACAAAGGCTATCGGGAGTCGGTCGACAACATGCTGTGTGAAATAATTATTTTAGGTCCCGGTTAGTTACCATGCTACAAAATATTGTTTACAATGATGAAGTGGTTTGTGGGTGGAAACTGTTAGATATATTTGGCAGGCCCAGTTGGTTTAACGCCGCCTGTGAAACGAGAGGCCGTGGCTTCGATCCCCGCACTGAGAGAAATGTTTGTGCGGCCCATAAATATTTCTTTCAGGTCTGGGTGTTTGTGAGACCGAAAAGTCTCTCGTAGTCCCTGATACCCACGACACAAGACTCGATCTTAGTGTGGGGTCAGGGCTATATGTGTGACTGTTGGGTGTTATGTATGTATGTATTATATATCTTTTTAATTGCTTTCATAGGCAGACTAGCTAGCGGCTTGCCTGATGGTAAGCGGCTACCGCTGCTCATGGACCTCTGCAGTGCCAGGGGGCCAGCACAACAAAGTGGCTGCCTACCTTAAGGAGAGTACTCTCTTTAAGTCTCGTTTAAAGAAGTCAAGAGTGGATAGGTTACTTGAAATTGAATCCGATTGGAATAAAAAATCGTGAAATAAAACTATTCTTTACAGATTTTATCGCGAATTAAACGTCGGGATTAAACGTCGGGAAGTCAAAAAATGTAAAAATTAAACCAAAACCGCGATAAAATCCGTAAATAATAGTTTTATTTCAATGTGTAACATTCGCGTAAATCTATAAAACCATTAAAAAATCCTGAATTTGATCCTCGGGTTTCTCCGTATCTTTGAATCAGCGAATATGCGTACCACGGCAGGGCATGGGCTTCCTCTATTATCGAGGCAATTAAGAGTGGTTATTCCATAAAGTCCTCTGGTGTCTATCAATGCGTATTTAATATTACTCGTGATATTCGAAGTTAATTATACCTTTATACATGATGTTTGTATTGAAATATCAAATAAAATTCTGCGTGAAAAACTGAATACCTACTTGAAAGACTCAACAAAAAATACAAAGGTTTGTTAGGCCGAAAATAAACTGCATGGAAAACTAAAAGAACACTGCTGTACATTTCAAAACAGGACCCTTACTAACCAAGTCTATTTATAAGCCTAATATTATTACCAACTTTCATGTAAACAAGGATTTTAAAAATGCACAAGCCGCGCATACGAAACTAAAAAATCAAGTGAACATTCATAATGTGACTAACTTTCATTCCATTAAATTTTTAATTATGCATGTCGAGAAGTCAGAAGTTGCGCTCGAGTAAAAAATATGGAATATTTCAAGCATATGATGTGAGTATCGTGTAGTGATGGTTAAATAATGTGAAAACACCGTGATGACAATAGCACCCCATTATCAACACTGTAGCCTTTATAAGCGTGACGTTAGATGGAGCAACGAAATTTTGATATGTGTCTTTACATATAAAGTTTTGTTTTAATTTTGTTGTATGTAATCGGATATAATATAATAAATTCTAAGGTAGAATGTTTTCTTTTCGCGATAGTAATCTGCAATGGCCCTTATATACGAGTATTCAGCAATTAATTTTTTGTGGGTGAAAATGATGACCGCATTAGAATCCCGTATAACGGAAACCAGAATATAAGATGACAATCTAAATTAAAAGTGAACGTAATTAGTATCGTATGATATAAGCCTTGATTCCAAAATTATATTTTCTAAGTCTCTGTGATGCTGTAACAAGCCGTCTGAAAAATGAAGCGCAAGGTTGACTCCGCGCCTAAATACATAATATTTACAATGCATTTAAATGGTTCGTATTTAGAAGTATTTCCGACACCAAAATTTCCTTCATAATTTTTTTCACCAATTATGCAATATAAACCATCCATTATCTTACTAACAGGTTCGGAATACGAAAAGTATTAATAGACCTACCTATAATACATTGATCCCGAAATCTACGTCCGATTCCTGTAAATACTCTTCAATCCTAACAACGGGACATTTATGTATAAGCTTATGGTAATTTTGCTCATTAGGACATACACCATCGCTTCATTAACGAAGCAGCACGAGTTAGATCAGCATATTTATCGGGTTAAATTTCTCTGTCTCTAATTAAACAACTGAATAGGAATTCATATTTACCTAGAATGTGGTGAATTATAATTCATATGGGATTATTACATCTACTCACTAATATTATTAGTTTTCTAGCCGGCGATAAACCAGAAGTTGGCCGATCTAGCCCTAAGCACGGGTTTCTCCATTTTCTGAGTTGTATGTGTTATTTAAAGTAATTTTCATCGACAGCCTTCGATCACCGCGCCAAGACAAATGTTGGTGAGGCTCACAAAATGTAATTGATCTGGGTGTTTGTAAGACAGAAAAATCTCTCATCGTTTATCTCAAACAAGACTTAGTTGATCTTAATGTAGGATCAGGTCTATGTATTTGACTGTTGTTTGTATTTATTTATTGATATTTTATTATCGTCCGTACCTCGCTCTCAGGGTGGATGCAAATAGGTAGTCACAATGTTCTTAATTCTTAATTATTTATAAATAATAGATACGTGTATTACAATTAAATCTAAGCCCTTTATTACAGAATTCCACTTTAGTTTTCAACTAAAATTTTACTTGTATACTCGATTTTTTACTGAGTTAAATAAAATTCAGCACTAAAATGCCAGTTATATCCAACCTTTTGACTGCAAATTAAATTAGCTCCATACATTCCCGCTTAAACCCCGGCATATGAAACACAAAACGAACGGAACGAAGATGAAGAAAATGAGGATACTAACAATAGCTGGCCTCTGAGAGGAAAAGAACTTTACAAACACCACTTCAAAAATAATACCCGTTCTGTTCCATCAAAACATTTCATAGCTCCGCGGACATCCAACAATGGCCTTTAGAAACCTCAAGAGCCCGTACAATGGCGAACAAAAGAGTTGTGCGTGACGATCTCAACAGTGATTTAGTAGTGTTACGTGGGGTTAGAGCACAATAATGCATGTACTTATCTCCAGGGGTGTACAGAGCTTGGATAATAAAGAGTATCTCACTTTTGAACAATAAATGAGGAAAATTGAATTATGGGGTGGTGAATGCTTTTTTACGTAGTTTTGGCTTATAGGATTAAACCAGTTTTATTTCCTTTCTTACATGCTTTTGATTTCATTGTTGTTATGTGGAAATATAGATGCTTATTGGTATATAAAAAAAATCACACTCAAATCCTTCCAGTGATTTCCAAAGCATCCACTTCTTCTACAATCGAGAGTTCGTTTGAAGGCAGTTAGTAAGCTTTAATCGGTGACACCAGCTCACTGCAATTTGAGGACTTCACATGTCGTTGATTCTTTTATAAAAATCTCTATGGTATGCAGGTTCAGGTTCTCATTCACCATTAGACTGAATGCACTATTCCACTCAACCTTCGTCCTGAATATTCCTCGACTAATCCGAACACCGTCGTTCCTACAGTTTTTAAAAGCGTCTAATTTAGGGTACACTGTAGAACACCTCGGTAGGGGATTTACATGAAAATTCGTTGGATTTCCATCTGAAACGAATTTGGGGGCTTTGTCGGTCGATGGGTTTGGAATACAGTAGCGAGTTCCAGAGTGCTGTGCCAGCGATCGAACTTGATAAGACTGCACTGCAAATTGAATTCAATAAAGAATCGAGGACTAAGGATATCGTTGTTTTGATGTTTAAATATTTCAGATTCCGTGGTCTTGGAGTATTCAAATTCGTCGAATGTTTGTATTTGACTGTGGTTGTTGTCAGCTGTTATTGTATATTTTCATAGGTTAATAGCAAGGTAATCGCGCAGTAAAAAGAGGTGATACAGCTTCGATTTCTGAGAATTGCAAACATTTTTGTCAGAATTAAATATTTGAGAGAAAAGAGTCGCAAAGTCTATTCTTAAAACTTAAGTTCTTTTTGACATAAGACATAATATACCTCAGAACGGAAGAAGCAGCTCACATTGAATCCGTGTATGTATCAGGCCATATAAGTACCACTGCATGGCACGAGCCTCCTTTACAATCGAGAGTACGATTGAGAGTACTTGGGCCATATAACACACAACGCTGGCCTAACATAAAAATTCTTGTAAATTGCTATGCAGGTTGCCGCACAATGTTTTCCTCAATTCTCAAAATTATAATCGGAGAATATAATATGTGGCAGGAGCGACATATCTGCCTACCCATTCCGAGAGATGTATAGCCATGAGCGTCACTATAAATTATGCAACATTTAATACATCTTCAAGTGATAAAAAATAATGAAATTCCTTACGCAATAACATTACACGAATCAAAACAACGACCTATTTCCCAGCTCAGCTGCCGATGGTAATAACCTAAAAGCAACTCCAATAAATCCGACGCCACGCATATTCCCCAAAAATTTCGCGTATCACGTAACGTAATTTTATTTCGATAAAAATACACACGGCTTGGGAGAAATTCTCGTATATTCCAAAGAAAGTTAGTAAAGATGCCTATATGAGAGTTTAACAGGCTTTACTCGGTGACACGTAAACTTGAGCGCCTGCGATGGTCTAACACGAGAGGAAAGCGCATGAAGCGGTTGCGCTTTTCACTCAAGCGCTACTTGCATGGGAATGTAAATTATGAAATTAATATTTTCATATGTCAGGTTATGACGAGTTTTAATTCGACCTCTGTCGAAGTACTGAAATTTTTACTGATTTTCCATGGCCAAAAACGTTATGACCTGTCTAATCATGAAAAAATAAATGTGAAATTAACTAGTCTAAGTATTACTTTTTCCAATCTGTACGACCTTTTTGTGGAATAGTATATCTCCTAAAATATGTCCAAACCGATACCACCTAGGAACCATAGGGGTGCGTCTTCGTACATGAAAAATATTGAAAACAATTATTTCGATTCTAACGCCACGCTCTGGCGAGAACGGGAAATTATCTTGTAATTAGTTTAAATCCAATTGTTAAATGGCGGAAGTGTACCACTAAACCAAGAAAATATATGATTTGTATGTTGATGTTATGAACTTTCTTTATATTAAAAACAATTTTAACTTGATATTGGTTAAAATCACAAGAGGGTACGAAAGATACACATTTTGAAATATTGGAATAACACATATGAAATTTCGCGCGTTTGCCTAGCGCGCCCTCTGATACAAAAGTGGAGTTGTGCCATCTATCTCTATATATTAATTCTAATCTATGCTAGGAACCTTATGCTGACAGCATACAGTTTTAAAAAGGGTTGGTTACAAAGCAATGGTTTGGCAAAGGTAAACGTACTATTACAACAACCAATTGCCCAAAAAATCGAGCAAACTAGTAGAACTGAAGATCACAAGAAGAGTTCAATGGGGAGAGAATTAGGTCCTTGTGATCTAGCGGTCCCTGGTTCAACTCCAGATCACGGTACTGGCCCTCGTCAAAAATGTAGACGAAATTTTTTATGCTTTTTATCATTACATAACCCTTTAATACATTAAATTCGATATCAATTCAAATATTTTATTTAACTAAAACTAGACTTCACGTCTTTTAACGACCATATGAACCTTTCTTAATTTGTGAAAAAATAATTTATCGGAACTTAAAACGAAAAAACTTACATAGCACTGAGTGAAGTTCTAACTTTCAACTTCCAATACGCATCTCAACAAAACACAGAATAATGGCAAGAACAGCAGACGCCGTGTAAATGCGCCATAACGATAAATAAATATAAACCAACTGACCGGAAAATCGGATGATGGATTTTATGATTGTGTTTACTAGTGTGAATTGTGGAAGCGCCGCGCCGTGCTGTGTACGATGAAATGTTCTGTCATCTCTCATTATAGTTGGAAAATGCTGAATTGCATTATCTATTATTTTAAATGTTCATTTTGAAATAAACTTAAATTTTACTAATTAAAAATTAAAAACTTTTAATTTTTAAAAAAAAATATTTAATTTTTTTACTTACTGGTATAAGATTACTTTTTATTTTGCGTGGTCACAATATAAAACTTAAACGAAATCCACGATAAAACCCGTAAAAATAGTTTTATTGCCATGTGTATGATTCGCGTTAATCTAAGAATAATAATAATCTGCTTTCTTAATCTTTGTTCCTTTTGAATTAATTGGGGGTAAATAGTATTAAATTCAAATTTCATAAAAAAGTTATTTCCTACTTTAATTAGTATATTATTTATTACATGTTAATGTTAATATGATTGAGTAAAATTAGTATTGTTCTTCAATTAGCGTTTCCTCAGTGAAAACCTGCATCAGGTCTCATTAGAGCTGAATTAACTCTTGCCAGACCAACCTACCCAGTTAAGCGTCTAGGTTTAGAGACGTCTTGTGCTAATTACTACCGTTCAAGTGGAGCATTTAAATCTCTCGGTTCCTTTCACTTTAGAACGCTATTCAAATAGCTATGAAACTTGTATTCTTAGAGAATATCTGCCTGGTTGTTAAGGTTTATAAATAGTAGATATTTATTTAATTACAATTGTAATTAATATTCTTTATCTTACTTTTTTTCTTTTTAGCACACTGAGTATCGAACGCAGGAATAACTGAAAATAACTCCAACTTTTGGACGTCGCACGAGCAACATTTAACGTTGAATATGTTTCTCAAGAATCGTTTTTCAAAAGGTTGAGAATTTGAACCTTAAATTCTGAAAATATTATTCAAATTTCAAAATTCCTTATTTTTTTTCTTTCCCTACCAATGTTGATTTATAAACTTTATTTCGACGAAAATATATTTAAAAAATATCATAAACATATAAAAACATAACAGTTTTTAAAATTGCACGACAGTTACACATTGAAATACTGGTGGTAGGTCTCTCATATGTGAGAGGCCATCTGGGTAGGTACCACCGCAATGTCTATTTCTCCCGTGAAACAACACTGCTTAAATGCACTGTTGTGTTTCGGATTGAAGGACATTGTAGCCAGAGCAACTACTGGACATATTGAGACTTAACATCTTATGTCTCAGGATGGCGAGCGCAGTGGAATGTTGCTACTGTTTATGAGCGGTCGTATCGCTTACCACCAGGCGAACGGCTTGCTCGTCTCGCCATTCACTGCAATAAAAAAAAAAAAAAAAAACATTTTTACGGATTATATCGTTTACTATGGATTTAGTTTATTTCGTACATTTTTTAATTCCCGAAGTTTCGATTAATTAACGACTTTCGTGGTCACGGGGCGGAATCAGCTATCAGTCATTTTTTTTTCTTTCTTTCTAAAAGACATAATACATAATATCCTGTTTCACAAATAAGATATAATCCCTTTCATACACAGTTCCAAAGGGAACATTACAATTTACAAGCAAAGGCTTGTAATACTAGATTCCAGAGGTAAATAGCTCATTGATAAGGCAGGTGATTGACCTGTTACTGTACGGTATATTATTACTGTACGGTAAACGCCCGCCGCCTTTGATGTATGCTGTGTCTGTGTAATTGAAGCCCGAATTATATGTGCTGGTGTATTTCGTATTGTTTTATGTACATAGATTTTGGCCACTCATTAAAGAGGAAATAGTATTGTAGTTTTTATTAAGTATTAATGAATACATATTAGAACACGCACTAAAATAATAATAATAATAATAATAATAATAATAACGTTTATTAATTTTTACAAAGTTTTCGTTTACAATAACAGTTCGCTGGAGCCTCCTTTTAAGCATTAGTGCCTGTGTTAGGAGACACCGCTCTTCCATAACTAAAATTAGATAATATACATGTATTTAAACGTTCTCTGAATTGATACAAAAATATATTAAATCTTAAACATTACTTTTAAGTTTATGCCACAATTAATATGTATATATGTATGAGTATAGTGTATGCGTGTGTGAGCGTGAGTGTGAGTATGTAGGTGTGTGTCTGTGTATGTGTGTGTGTGTGTGTGTGTGTGTGTGTGTGTGTGTGGGTATGTGTGTGTATTTAATCATCGTAATAGTGCTTCTGTCTCCTCATAAGTGAGTGAGATTATCCATTTTTTTATACACTTTTTACAATCGTGGTAAACTTTACTGTAAATATCCAACTCTTTATGGATTTTATTGTATAATTGCGCTGAACGTTTATTATATTGCATATCCGCGAGAGATGTATTTGATTTTGGTATTTTTACAATAACATGTTTCCTTCTTTTAGCTCCTATATCTTCTACATGATTCATACTTTTATGTTTCCTCAAAACAGTTTGTTGGATATATAATTTTCTTACTGAAAGTAGATTACTTATTAAGTATAGATTATGCGTCGGGTAACGTGTACCTTTAAAATACATTACTTTTATCAAGGCACGTTGCGCACGTTCAAGTTCAATTAATTTTGTTTTTACTGCACCACCCCATACAGGAATGCAATAGGCTAACACGGATTGAACAAGTGCAATATATATTTCATTTAATAAGTTTCTAGCGGGGTTATTTTCATTGATCCTCGGAGTAGGAACAACGTGTCTTAGTGTTTTAAAAATCCAAATTAACTTTCTAATACGACTAGCAACTTGACTGATATGTGGGTTCCAAGATAGTCTTTGGTCTATTATAACTCCCAAGTATTTTGTTTCAGGAACTCTATCAATTTTTGGACAAATACAAGAGCTGGGATTGTTGCATGTGTGAACTGCTATACTAAAATCCTCACTAGGTTGTGTTCGTTTAGTTATACTAAAACATACAAAGTTTGTTTTAGAGGTGTTTAGCGTGAGCAGGTTTCGTTTAAGCCATTTAGCTATTTGAGCGATTCCAAGCTCAGCACTACGTTGCACCTCTTGCCAGGAGTGTCCAGAAAAGACCACAGCTGTGTCATCAGCGTATGAAAATATTTTGGCATTTTTGACGCGCATATTACAGAGGTCATTGATGTAAATTAAAAATAGTGTAGGGCCCAAAACGCTTCCCTGAGGGACACCATACAAGACTTCAGCCTCGTTACTCAAGTGTTGGCCCAGTTTGACTCTCTGTGTTCTCCTCTGCAAATAATTTTTGAATAAAAGGAGAGGTGCTCCTCGTATCCCAACTTTTTCTAGTTTATTTAGAAGGATGGGGACAGAGACGGTGTCGAAAGCTTTTTTTAAATCCAAAAACACAGCCAAGCATTTGTTTCTCTTGTCTAAATTTTCTACTATAGTCGAGCTTAAGGCGATAACGGCGTCCTCAGTTGATTTACCCTTTCTAAAGCCCATTTGTGAGTCTGATAATATGCTATATTTATCTAAATAATTAATTAGTTGAATATTTATAATTTTCTCGAAAATCTTAGATATAGCAGGCAATATAGATATGGGCCTATAGTTGCTAACATCGTCTTGGTCCCCACTCTTGTATATAGGTGTTATTGTGGATTGTTTAAGTGAATCTGGGAATACACTCTCACGAAAGCACAGGTTTATAAGATGGGTCAGAATTGGAACAACCAGATGCCTTGCATATTTTAGATACCTAGTAGTGATATTATCCCATCCGGGAGAGCTGTCCGTTTTCAAACTTGTCAAGATTTCATCTACTTCGCCTATATCAGTCTCCAAAACCACAAATGTATTTAGTTGAGTAGGAAGGTCACATCTTTCAATGTTGGAATTGAAATCGTTAAGCGGTTGTTTAATTTTTTGAGCTAATTCCTTGCCAATATTTACGTAATAGTTGTTGACATAATTCGCTGAGTCAGTCGGTGTTGTTCCGATATTCATTAATTGCATATTTTGTTTTCGTTGTGTGTTTAAATAGGTAATGGTTTTTATGTTTTTCCAAAGCAATTTATTGTTAGTGACAGATTTCGATAATAATTCTCTCTCGTATTTTCTTTTAATTTTTTTAATAAGGTTATTACAAAAATTCCTATATCGGATATAAGTGACTTTTAAAATTTCATTATGTGGATCTTTTTTGGTTTTTTTTTGTAAATTATTGCGGTTTTTAATACATTTTAAAATACCTGGGGTAATCCAGGGTTTTATTATACGTTTACTATTTGTGATACGTGTAGTGGTAGTATTCCTGGTCATAGACTCTTGTAGCCTGTGTATGAGTAAGTTAGTTAGTATTCTAGGGTCATTGCAAAAAAGTAGATTTTCCATATTACTGTCCTGTAAGTACCTTAAAGCTTCCTCATAGTTGATGTTAGTTTTTGTTTTGGTGACGGTTTGATGTCTTTTAATTTTCGACAAGGACAGGAAGGTCGTTAAATGGTCCGTTATAGAAGTGTGGAGTATGGCGATCGAGGCAATGGTATGGTTTCTATTTATTTTTAACATAAAATGGTCTAGACAGTTATTTTCTCGAGTGGGTATTGTATGACCGGGTAATATGCCATATGTGGATAAAGTGTTTAGGTAGTTGGTTCTATTGTTACATTCATGAGATAGCTCTGTAGCTTTAGGTATAATGTTTATATTAATATCCCCAGCAAGTATAATATTTTTCCTAGTTGTTAATATATCGAGATGAGCACTAAGAGAGCTGCTTGTATGTTTTTTTGTAATAAGTGTTAGAATTTAAATTCTTAAACTTTAATTGTACTTTGAAAATATTAATAAAATAAATGTACTTGTAATATAAATTAGATCTGTATGTATACATATGTTAAAAATGGGTATATTCGTGTGATGTATGGATCAACTTACATATATATATTCATAAATTCAAGCCTTTTTCCCAGAAAGGGTAGGCAGAGTTACAACATTGTAGCTAGAATACCTACTGGACATATTGAGACTTAACATCAATGTCTCAGGATGGCGAGCGCAGTGGAATACCAAGCATTGCTATGTAATTCAAGGCGTTGTTTGGTTCTGCTACTGTTCATGAGCGGTCGTATCGCCTACCATCAGGCGAACGGCATGCTTGTGTCACCATTCAGTGAAATAAAGAAAATATAATCCCTCGAATATTCACTAGTATTATTCACGTTGTCGAAGGCACCGCAGATATCGGACAGTTCTCAGTTTAATGACTGCTTCTGTGGGTTTCGTATAAATCCGCTATAGGCCAGCGTCATTCGTCAACGTCTAGTGGCCGATCTGCAGCTTATATTGAGAAATTGCTTCTAGCCTTACACTACACCGCGGTGGAGGGGATTTCAGTAAGCCAACTGCTTGATGGCTGTCCGGAATTTTTATAGGGTTTTGGCTGCAGTGTATTTTGTAGATGCTTTGTCATACTTGACATGGGTTTTTAATGTTGTTTTCTTGAGCAGTAGAAAGAAAGTTAGTTACTTGCAAATATATTTGACAACCCAAAAATGGAAACACAGTTGCTAGGTATTCGAAACTAAATGCGAAAAATATTTTTTCACCTTATATCTTGGAAATAGAATCACCATTAGGTCTGTATATCATATTAGGAAGCTGTCAGATTGCCATGAAGAAATTGCTCAATATAATATACTAGCGGTCGGGCCCGGCTCCGCCCGGGTGCATACATGTTTTAAAATGGCGGTCAAAATGTTTAATTCTGACTATCAGTTTAGAATATCGACCAATCGGACCACGAAAAACGAACAAAATTTCCTCGTATTTGCTAGAAATATCACTACTGCTTTCCTCTTATAGGTCATAGCGTGATGATATATAGCTTATAGCCTTCTTCGATAAATGGACTACTCAACACTGAAAGAATCATTCAAATCGGACCAGTAGTTTCAGAGATTAGCGCGTTCAAACAAACAAACTCTGCAGCTTTATAATATTATTAGTATAGATTAATTTCCATCTTACTTGAGTATGTACAATAAATATATTATGCACAAATAAATACTTATTATTCTAAACAACCTTTCCCTTCTTTTAACTGCATACATAAACAACTTTTTGTTTACTTTATTAACAAAAGCTTTTCATTTTAACTATTTTCTTAATTCTGACCTACTGTTAATTCCTTCCACTGCATTGTATTGAAGTTCTCTGCACCAGCGACATGGTCCGGATATTCAATACGATAAATTGGCAGCTATCTCTTTCACATATACTGTATACAAGCGAGATAGGAACACACTGAAGCGGAGAAAGCGACAGAATCGGTAATGGATTTGACGATAACCCATCATGCAATGCGAGCGTCTTTAGATAATTTGTTTTCATGCATCACTTGGATAAAATTAAATCTAATAATTGAGTAACTTACCATTGCTTTGATTTTTATTGGCATTATTGACATTATTATATGGGTTGGAGACTATCCCGCCCTCACACCCACCTCTGTAACTCCTGTGAGCCAGAAGCATGGAAGTTCTTCCTAGTCTCTACAAGGTCCATGTAGTATACAACTCCAGATTATATTTGCATACTGTCCAGCATAGTTTTACGCACATTCTGCCAAAGACTACACTCCCAACGTATATGATGCGTGGACTATCAGTATTCGCAATTAGATTATGGAAATGGGCATGCAAGTGATTCAACAAAGCTTATTATATGGGTTATGAGTGGTGAAAAAAATTCAAGTACAAGTTCCCATTATATAAATGTATCGATCAAAGAAAAATAAAATTATATATTCTTTAAACCCAGAAAGTTATATGTAGAACACAAGGCTCCCTAAGGATATCTATAGCGACCTGTTGGATGCGGTCTGCTTTGAACGACTTTCTAGTTTTTTTATGAAGGCGTCTGTCAAATTATAGGTGGATGTCCGACATTACGTAGTAGCTTTTACTCGAGAACTTGTCTGTTAATAGGTAGTATGATTTTTAACGTAATGATTGATTCATTTATTGCAGAAATATTGGTTCGAAATTGGTACTTCAAAATATAAACATCAGACTACCATTATAATATATCGATATCATTAATTTGTTACACACCATATACAAAGTTGAAGACGCAAAATTCATATCTCAATCTTGGTTTACTAACGCCTACACTATCATAAATCTTCCAAGATTCAAGCATCACTCACATAATTTACATCACAAATTTTCCTCTTCCTACATAATAACATACTCATATGAAATCCACAAAGTCGTAATAAAAGCGAATATCTCGAGCGAGATGAACACGTTACAGAACCAATTACCTTATCAAGCAGAGTCTGCGGTTGACCATTATTTTGAAACTTTGACAAAGTTGGGACACTTAAGTAACTGTATGTGAACCTTTTATACTTCACGATGTTTTAAAGGATTGCTTATGCTCGTATTGCTTACAATTGAATAAATAACACCCGACAGTCAGTCAGTCCTGACCCCACACTAAGATTGACTCTTGGGTCGTGGGGATCAGAAACTACGAGACTTTTCAGTCTCACAAACACCCAAACCCGAAAGAAATATTTGTAGGCTGCACAAAAAATTATCTCAGTGCGGGGATTGAGCCCGCAGCCTCTCGTTTCACATGCGGCATCTAACCGAATGCGCCGTTCTATATGATACTTGGCTGATTCAAAAATACTATCGACCTTATTCAAAAAAAGTTTAAGAATCAATTTCAGGTATCGAATGTTTAGTACTTCTTTGCACAAACTGAATCTAAGAGTCGTAAGAAAGAGACAAAAATTCATTTACTAAAATACGTTTATAAACTATTTATAAATAAGGCCGTATATTGTACGTATGTCCGTGAATTACGTATATTGCTGATTTCATATTCAATAATCACTACCAGTATGACCAATTTACAGAATGATGAAATCTTTACCAAACTTTTTGAGTATTTTAAATCACCTGTACGCATGTTACTAAGCAGCTTATGAGTGCTTTCATTACTACTACCTGGAATCTACAACTGCAGAAGATCTCCGAGAAAAGATAAGTGTATTTTTTAATTTAAATTAATGATAAGACTAGCATTTCATTCACCTGATGGTAAGCGACACGCCGCTAATGGACAGCAGCAATACCAAACAAAACCATGAATTACTAAGCAATGGTCAGTATTACACTGCGCTGATAAGATGTTAAATCTCAATATATTGAGTAGTTATTCTGGATACAATGTCGTACAAACCGGAACATAACAGTGCATTTATACTGTTAGTTGACGGGACAAATGGACATTGCGATGGTATCTATGCAGGTGGCCTCTTACAAAATTATGAGAGACCTACCACCAGTTAAGTCCAGATTATTTTCACCAAGCATTGATTTACGTTCTTAACTCAATTTCGCGTCAGTCATATGGCTCTGGAATATATTGTGTATTATCAGTACTTTTACTTTTAAAAGATTCTTTCTTCAATATATAAAACGTTACGACAAAACATCGTGACTTGTAAAACTATACCCGTATTAAAATATTCAAAACAACGCAAAGCGAAACTTGGATATATTAAGTGTCTGATTAAGAGTGAAATTTCAGAAGACATTACGGAAAATCATCTGCATTACAACGCAAATTGTGGAAAAAAGAGATTACAAAATTTCACCAACTTTGTCCCTCCGGAATAAAAAAGATATACGTGTTATTATATGTATAAATTATTTAAAGTATACTAATAAGTAGAGGAGGTGAGCTGAGTCTTATCTGGATTACTTTTTTACTCTAGCCACACTTATAATATTTTGTTCAAAACATTTACTTAAGTTTTTTCAAGCTAAATACCAATTTCAAATATGCTAGTAAAGCAGGTTACGGTTGTTTTTTATTTATATTTTTTATTGTAAACACAACATAATAAAAAATACAATGAAGGGATCTCAAGCTACACAATACATAAGTAGGTCAAATATTAATAAACATAAAAACTATAAGTTAAAATAAAAAAAATACCCCAAAATGTATAAAGAAAAAAATCATTTTAATGAAGTTTAAAATCCGACACATAAACAACAGAAGCAATTTATCGAGAGTTAATTCGGGCACTGACTTTTGGAACATTAATCAAGGGGTCTCAATAAGCGTGGCCAATCGCCAATACACTACGGAAATAGCCGTGTACCGCCATGTGTTTTAATTTAGTTGCCGTACGAAGACTTTCATTAACTGCCACTGTGTTTATTACGTGCTAAGTTTACTTTACTCGAGCGGAAAGAGCCTGGAGACAGTATGCTAGATAAAGTAAGGAAACGAACGTATATTCTCGTAAGGAATGAAGAGTTTATTTCATGAGTAATTAAAAAAAGGGAAACACATACAAAAAGGTTTATTAACGTCAATATTTTGTGTTACAGGAAGATTTAAGTATTGGCATGCCTGTGAGATGGACCTGCCCAAAGTACTTCGATAGCAACTTATTGTCAACTGTTTTCGAAGTAGCTTAGCGGATTTACAAGTTGAAGGAGCAGTGGACGGAAACATGTCACGGAGAATGGATGGCTAATAGAGCCGAAAGGTTATTTTCATGAAAATATTTATTGAACCCATAAAATGTAATACATTATTTAGATTCAGTTACTTTTTTAATTTTTACTACCACCTTGTTCCCAAGGCTGTTTTCGCCAGACAATAACGGGCAAGAAACTCTAGTGTTATACAGGATACTCTTTGTACTGGAGTGGCGAGAATATTCCGGAGTTGTATCATTTGAATTCATTAGTTCATTTAATAGTTCTAACTACTATGCCACATAAAGGCAAGCACAGTGGATTATACCTTCTCAAGTGTATAATATTCTAAAGATGATTTCAAGTAGTAGCTGAATGCATGCCGCTTCTACTCGAAAGTTTAGCAAATATAATAAATAAAATTATGCCCGCGTATGTATAGGAAAATAAGTTCAATATAAATTACTAATAGAACGTGGAAAAGTTGTCCTATTTTCATTTTTCTTATAAAATATCTTTTTTGATATAAATTCAATTTTGAATGGGAACCAATTAACTTCTACTATAGAAAATATTTGCTACAAGAAATTTAAACATTTTCCACATGGTTTTTGACTCACTAGTTATAATGCGTGCAATTTGTCAGCACTAGCAGCAGTTAAATCAATTATGCACACCAAAGTACCCTTTATTGCATAAGAAATAAGAACCATACAACATTTTCCCTATGAATAATTTAATTTTGTCGAAGCGATAGAAGAAATTTCTTCGACCGCTCGGGCAACGGAAATTACTTCTTATTTCAAACAGAACAAGAGCTTTGAGGACGTAAATTCTAATGGTTTCCATGAGACGTGATCCTTAATAAATTTTACTAAACTTTTAATGGCTCCAGGCATGAAGTTTTGATAATTTTCGATGAGTACAAGTTTTTTCTTTGGCCCTGACTGCGAATATTGCGAAGTTTCCAGCGCATGACGTCGTAATATCGTGAGCTGGCCAAACAATTTGCTTTTAATTTAAAACATAGTACGTGTATTGGGCGGTAATGGTCTGTAGATTGTTTAGAAGTGTCAGTTGTTGTATACTGTCGTCTTTGTTGGAAGTTTCTTTGAAGCTCATTGTGTGGGAAATAGAATGAAGATTAATTATAATTTACTAGAAGATGGACAGAGTTCGTGATGAAATTTGCTGTAGTTTCACGAACGAGTTTACTTGAGTGGGTGTCAGAATAATATTGTCCCGCCTAACGGCTATGCAGTTGGGTGACGAGATAAAGGTTCAACGCCTGCAGGTTGGTTTGAAATATAATTTTTCAAAGAATTTTAATTATAATGTATAGTTTTGATTTATTGTTATTTCGTTAATTCGTCTTATTATGTAATAGCCTTTTATTTTATTTTTTGTTCTAATAATATTTTTTTCTTGTATTTTGCTTAGGCGTGTTTAATTTATAAATGTTGTGTACTCTTTTAGGTAGAATTTTCATCAGAATATAACTGTATCAAAGAATATGTTAGTTGTAATAATCTCAAATGTATATATATATATATATACTCTTGGAGAACCATAACTCAATAAAATAAAATTCCTGTACGAATCTTTGAGTGATCGCAATGAATTTTTACATGTCTTTGGTGTTTCTTAAAGTTTAGTCTTAGTTTGTTTTAATGAAGAAGATAAATACTTGTAGGTATTATAGCATAAAATGAAAGAACTAAGATCCCGACAGCGCTTAGTTAATACATGTGATTGACGCATTACGACATTAGAATTTCACTGTTATTTATTCAAAACGAACAACTTATTTATGGGGCATTCCACGCGAAGCGGACAGGTAAAAAATCTCGATGTTTCTGATTTCAGAAATATTTGAGTATGTTCTACCTATATATGTCCTTGATTCGTGTATCAAATATTTTTCTAATAGAATGACTGGTTAAAGAATTAAGGAACTTTGAAATTTTGACCAACTGGTGGGTATACAGTACTTCAAAGTCGATTATCTAGTCATATAATTATTGATTAAAATAATTAAACCATTGGATTTAAAACTTCATTTAATGAGCTTTTTAATTGCTTTTTTGGATACGAAAATAAATTGTTTTTTTCCATATTTTTTTAATTTTATTTTTTTTAACTTCGATTTTCACAAACTTAGACCATTTAGATTTTTTTAATATTTTTAATGAAAATAGCTAGTATTATATAGAACATCCTTGCCAAGTTTTATAATGGGCGTAGAAGTGGTTTACGAGCTATATTGGAAATATGCGCCGCACCGCGCCAAACGCCCGTCACGTGCGTGAGCTTGCAGGTTACATTATTTCTTTGGTACCTACATACTTTGATATATTTAAAATAAAATGAGTTATTTTTATGTGATTAACTACTAATTTATTTAAAACTTTAAATTTTTCACTGTTACTTGTGCGTTTTACCATAATACCTTCAGTAGTAGGAATGAAGGCATGATATTTTTTTGTGCCTGATAGTATCGCTGCCGACTCAAATCTGCTTTTTAAAGACCATCTGTTCTGTTGAATATCCTCTTTTCGAGCATAGAAAAGGTGCGTTTGTGGCACTGAATTTCTCGCCCAATCGTGCAAAGGCTTAGTTGTGGTCATTGGTTAAAGACAGCCTCCGTGGCGCAGTTGGTTAGACACCGCCTGTGAAACGAGAGGCAGCGGGTTCGATTCCCGCACTGAGAGAAATGTTTGTGCGGCCCACAAATATTTCTTCCGGGTCTGGGTGTTTGTGAGACCGAAAAGTCTCTCGTAGTTCCTGATACCCACGACACATGACTCGATCTTAGTGTGGGGTCAGAACTATGTATGTGACTGTTGGGTGTTATTTATTATTTATTTATTGCTTCGTTTGACGCCGATTGTAGACTAGCTCGAGTCCATCACATAGCCCTTTGCCGTGAGAAGTGGCATGAAAATGAAATTCTGCTTCTGTACAAAAATCCTGTTTAAAATAAAACAGGTTCTAATTCCCACAAAGTACATTGATTACGAAGTTTTCGTGTCGTGATCACTGTTTTTTTTTAATTGTCTTGATGAGGGAATATTCTCCTATTGCACATTTTGTGACTTAATACCGTATTTTAGTATTTAAAAAGTGTATAAATGTATTTATAGCTTTTTAAATATGCAAACTATTCGGTCGGAAGTTATTTTATTTTATGGATAGTTTCACTTAACTGAAATTACGATATATTGAATCCATAAAATGTCATACATTAATTTGAGATTCAGTCACTTTTTTTCCACTACCACCCGGTTCACGAGGCTGTTTTGGCCAGAGAAGAACGCGCAAGAAATTCTAGCGTTGCTCTTTTCAAAATAAGTTATTACAATAAAGTGATTATACAGGATCTGCAATTCAGAGCAGTTCATAAATAATTTATAATAATAATTAATTGATTATTATATTGTACGGCTGAGTTAAGTGTGGTCGCCTAGACAACGGAATTAGTATACACTCGCGCAGGACGCCGCGCTTCGGCAGTATTCCCAGCATAGCTCGTAATTCACTTCTACGCCCATTATAAAACTTGGCAAGGATGTTCTATATAATACTAGCTATTTTCATAAAAAATATTAAAAAAATCGAAATGGTCTAAGTTTGTGAAAATCGAAGTTATAAAAATAAAATAAAAAAAATATGGAAAAAAACAATTTATTTTCGTATCCAAAAATGCAATTAAAAAGCTCATTAAATGAAGTTTTCAATCCAGTGGTTTAATTATTTTAATCAATAATTATATGACTAGATAATCGGCTTTGAAGTACTGTATACCCACCAGTTGGTCAAAATTTCAAAGTTCCTTAATTCTTTAACCAGTCACTATATGAGAAAAATATTTGATACACGAATTAAGGACATATATAGGTAGAACATACTCAAATATTTCTGAAATCAGAAACATCGAGATTTTTTACCTGTCCACTTCGCGTGGAATGCCCCTTATTCCAATTGCCAACACAGATGACTACGCTCACAAAAAGCGACAACATTTTATTACATTCAAATACAAACAGTGAATTTAAAATCAGGGATATTCAGCATTACGCGTATCGGTCCCTGGGCGCGGTCAGGTTTTTTCGGTTCGATAGCTGGAAACAGTTATCCACGGAACAGCCTTTGAAACAAATTGACTCTCGTTTATGTACAGCACCCGCGGTCGCTGTTCCTTTTTGTATGTTTAATTGTTGCTCCCGAGGGCATAACGTATTTTCACTGATTCAGCTTTGAATTTAGCGAGTTTTTTGGGTTTGTTGATTTTTTATTGCTTTTTTGTAGTTAAATTTTTCGTTTACTCACCAGTAATGAGAATACATATTTTTATGAAATTAATTATTATTGACTCTTGAGTGGTTTCATGGAAAGCTATGTGCAACGATTCGGAATTAAGTCGATTAGTTGTATATTTATGACTAAAGGTAATTTTTTAGCAAAATTCTGCGTAAATAATAATAAATAATAAATAACAAGCCATGCCAGCCTTGTCAATTGAGACCTCCCTACGTGGAATTCGAATAAATAGATATTAAGTATCAATATTTTAAAAATATTTGTCATACACAGGGTATATCAAGACTGCTACCGAAAACGAAGCCAGGTGGTTGTTTAAGCGACTTCAGACACAAAGCAACAGAAAAAGTTGCAAAAAAAACATTAATTTCTTTTTTGTATTTTTTTCCTATAACTATTATATTTGGGTGGTAAATACATTTTTTTCCTAAAATAATAGTGTATACCCTTTTATTTATAAATACTCTTAGGTGAAAAACAGTTTAAATCATTATTTTAGCAAAAACTGGATTTACCACCAATAAATGACAATATTTAAAAAATCATAAAAAAATAATGTCGCGTTTCTTTGCGAAATTTTTAATTGCATTGTGTTTATAGTCACTAAAACTACCACCCGGCTTCGGTAAATGAATATTAAATACGATAAATTAACGATTATCTTGACTAAAAAACCCAATTCTCATTGAATAAAGCACGGCCATGTTACCAATCCTGTGTTTTCAGCCTTAGGGCTCCTAGTTTATTTCCTTGGTATCAATTGTAAAATACGCCCATATCTCATTATACGAATTTAGAATTTATAATATTCGAACAATGATTACCTATTCAGTTGTTACAATTTAATATTACAGCGTTGAATGAATTTCAAATTAACACAAACGGTAATGTTATGCCAAACACTTAATTTGATTCTAAACTGAAGTGTAATTAAATTTAAAATCAGAATGAACAAATATCTAATTATAAATTTTAATTAACATGCATTTAGAATGCACGTTAATATTTTAGTCAGTGTGTGTAGAATTTTCCATATTGCGAACTTAATTTGTCAATTATGAAATAGGGATTGAAGTATTTTGTGAATAACCAAGGCCAATAATGTCAATTTATTAGTAATATGGATCATATTATATACGTATACTCGTAGGCTTTTTTTATAGATAGCCGACAGGTTTAAACCCGACTTTCGTTGTCAAGTGTGTTCTTCGATCTAAATGAATTTAAAAATTGAAAGGAACAAAATATTCGATAATTAAAATAGGTTTAAAAACTGTAAACGAATAAGTCCATACATCTATAAGAAAATTTAAAACACTTAAAATTAAAACACCTAAAAAAAGTAAAAATCATGCAAAAATGTTTTAGGAGCACAATCAAATGACTAGAGTGCACCTGATGGTAAATTAAGGTTCAGTTCAGATATAATATCAATGCCAGCCTGCTAAATCTAGAAATACAAATAGAACTGGAACGTGTGACTATGAAGAAGTTTCCGATATTTATAATAGTCGGTATTGGACTCTGGTTAAAATTGCAAGTGGTAAGACCACGCCTACAAAATCTGGATAAACAGAGCGAATAGGAACGTATTACTGTGAAGAAAGAAGGAAGAAACTTTCCGCCAATATTTAAAATTGTCGCAGTCGGGATATGGTCAAAATTGGAAGGTAGAGCCATATTATTGTCAGTTAAAACTCAGCATGAATGGGCAAGCCAGTCCGGGGCGGTACTACAGACTGGCAGGAAATCAACATGAAGCGACAGCTTTGCAGTCTCGTTCGTTCGGTGTGTGAGATTGCCGGATGCACAATACGCCTTACCTATTCCTATTCTTTTTCCTTCCCGCTTTCCTCCCGATTTGATGGGTAATTTTATACATCCAGGATCCAAGCGTTGTGTATGTTCATGGGAGGCAATAATCACCATCAGGTGACCTGTGTGTTCTCCAAATACTCTTCTGCTAGTGAATTGCATTATAATAATAAATTTCGTTTCATATCGACCAAGTAGTGAAAAGAAAAACAATATCGATAGAAAAAACAAGCAGACTCCCTTAAGACTTTGTATCAATGTTGTACCTTAAAAGAATTTAATGCAACTTCAAATAAATACTGAATTTATTACCAAACATTGCAATAAGGCAATACTGCATTTTCTTAGTTTAAAAGTTTTTATTTACCCAGGGGATACCGGCTAACAATTTTTTGAGTCATTTTAGAATATTCTTGTGTTCTTCTTTGCTAAAAAAGTGAAGATACTTTAATTTAAGTTTCTAACTATTATATATTTTCTTTCGAAATAATTAATCACTTTAAAGGTTAAAGTTAGTGTTCTCAAGTGATTAGCCGAGTTTTACTGCCAGGTGTTATTTCAGAGCTAGTCATTGTCTCCTTAACCTCTGATACATAACATGATTAGGCATATCATTATAGGACACAATTTGGTAAACTAAGATTTTGAATTTGATACATTTGCCACGCATAATAGCACATTGCTCGGCAAATAAATAAATTAAACCAATAGCCAAATACATTGTTCCGATCCCACAATAAGGTCGAGTGTAGTATTGGGGGTATCAGAAACTACAAGAGCGATTTTGGTCTCACAAAAACCAAGACCTGAAGCCAATATCTATAGGTCGCATCAATTATTTTTTTTTGTTGCTTTGTTGTACCAACTACTTCAGCACCTAGCTAAAAGCATGCGCCTCGGAGGCTGTCCTAGTATTATATTAAGATGCTGCTGCTGTTGTTTTTATACCAGATAATATGTGACAACTTATTACTAGTCTACCCGCCCTTCTATTTATACAAGCGTGAATGTGTAAGGGCCGAAACTGCGTTAAGCGGGCGCCCGCGACGGGCAACCGTCGCGCGTTTCCTCGCGTGGACACGCGGGCGGGCTCCGTGAGAACGCGACGGTCCCCGTCGCGGGTACCCGTCGCGGAGACCGGATTTACGCAGTGTCGCTGGTTCAATTTTAAAGGTGTGCATGTACAGTCGTGTCGATGGAGAGCTTAATATATTATTACATACCAAAACGACGACTAGCAAAAAAAAAAACGACAGCCAGGAAGGCTGTTAATTGAATTTAGGTTGCTAGGCGGAGACTTTGTTGTAAAGTTCAGTAAATTAAGAGAAAATGAAAACTCATTGTACAAATATTTTAAAGTTTCGATACCGGTCTATGGCGAATTATCTTCGAAACTGGAACCATATTTGATGGTCAACAACTTAAGGGTAAAATCTGTATCAGTCATATCACCAACGGAAAGGCTGGCAATAACATTGCGCTAAGTAAAAAATCTTTATTTTTGCTCAAGTATATTCATCATCATCATCATCTCAGCCACAGGAAGTCCACTGCTGAACATCGGCCTCCCCCAACGGTCTCCGCATCGACCTGTTGGAAGCAGCCTGCATCCAGCGACTTCCTGCAAATGTAGCCAGGTCATCCGTCCACCTTGTAAGCGGGCGTCCGACATTTTGCTTGCCTGTACGTGGCCTCCACTCTAGAACCTTTCGCTATGAATCATCTATAGAATCCTTTGCGCTATGTCGGTGACCTTTATTCTCCTACGGATCTCCTCATTTCTGAGTCGATCTCGTAGGGAAATACCGAGCATACCTCTCGATTGCTCGTTGAGTGACTTTGAGCCTTCTAATGAAGTCCAAAGTGAGAGGCCACGTCTCGGTGCCCTATGCCATCACCGTCATGTTACCGCTGGCGGACACCGCGCGCTTTACCGCGCGTGCCCCCGCGACGGGTTCCGACGCACGAAGGCGGGCTCCGCGGCGCGGGTGCGGGACGCGCCTCCCCGTGCGGGACGCCCGCGCGGATCCCCGCGACGGAGCACTTTTGTATGAAACCGCGCCCGTGCCCGCTTAACGCAGTTTCGGCCCTTATAGTCCATAAATTTAGTAGGTACGTGGTAGCCCGAAACACTAAAAGCGTTTAAAGGAAATAAAAGCCAGCGCATTTTATATTTTGGCAACGGTACCAAGAACTTATGTTCTTAAATTCGTTCGTATCTAATAGTTCCTTTTAATAATGTGTTTATTTTTCTACATAAAATATTTGTATAACTATAGGTACAAATGAATGCAATAAGTGTAATCTAAAATATTTCTTTAACTGTGCCTTTTGTACTTTTGCGGAAAGTAAATTCTTCTTAATGTTTATATTTTACTAGTGGTAGATCTTTCATACGTGAGAAGCCGCCTGGGTACCACGGCAATGTCTATTTCTCCCGCCAAACAGCAGCGTAAATGCTCTATTATGTTCTGGTTTGAACGAAATTGCAGTCAGAATAACTATAATAAAAATTAATAATAATATTAATTTTTAACTACTGGACATAATAAAGGCATTTGATATCTTACGTCTCGGGATGACGAGCGCAGTGAAATGCAAAACATTGCTTTGCAATTAAGGCTGTTGTTTGTAGTTTTTACTACTGCCCATGTGCGGCACCTTCTCAACATTAGGCGAATAGCATGGTAAGTAAGCGAGTAGCCAATCATTGTAAAAAAAAACTATTAAGAAAAAAGTTATTTATAACATCGTGTCCTTTTATTGTTATTTTTCCATTGTAAATTCCTAAGTTCAACAGTCGAATATTTATTATATCTAACATTATTCTTATCCCTTGTAAACAAAACAGATTAAGAAAATAAATAACATACATTATTACTTGTCATGTACAAATGGTGCGCAGTATACACTAATATCGCAAAATATATTCATACTATGGACGACGCGACGTTTCGACACGAAATATCTAAAAACTATAAATTGTAGCGAAATGTAATATGAAGGTGCCTTTAAAAGGGATATTTTTGCAGTACGATTTTAAATTTGAAATTTGTATTGATAGAATCGGACGGTGTGAAATATCTTTCGGATAATAAAGAATACGAAATACCTACAAGCTACACCTATAAGATTTGGCAATAAGATCGTTATTAATAACAATTAGATTAACCTATCACAAAATTACTGCATAATATATTTAAATACTATATACATATTAATAATTAAAATGAACGAAATAGAATCTGACATTGCGCGATACTCGTAACTTAACACTTAGATTTGCTAAGTAGCGCCTGACAAAAATAAATAGCAATTGTTCACCTTGACTTTATTGTCATTATTATAAGGCGTTCGATAGTCATCGTTCTCATGATAATAATAAAATTATTTCAGTTTAACTAATACCCGAATACAATTTATGTTCTCACTATCATCATCATTATCATCATTATATTCTCCCACAGGAAGTCTACCGCAAAACCTAGACTTCATAGTCGCACTTTACCTAGAGGCTGGACTTCATTTTTGCAAATAAAAATTTTCTTCCTTTTTATTTGTGTGTACAGTAGCAAAATTCCACTGCGCTCGCCATCCTGAGACATAAGATGTTAAGTCTCAATATGTCCAGTAGTTATATGTATATGTATATGTGATTGATTATGTACTATGTATGTGATTGTTGGGTTTATTCATTTATTAAATATATACCCTGGCTTCAATGTCCTTCAATCTGAAAAACAACAGTACATTTACACTGCTGTTTGGCGAGACAAACAGATATTGCGGTGTTTGAAGTGACGATGCATTCAGCAACTTCTAGGTTTAAATCGTATCGTATCGTCTAAAACCGCGTTTTCACGTGCAAACCACACCGGCGCGGCGTTGCGGACGTCGTCATTTTGGAAAAAATATGAACCGATTAAAGTAAATTCGAGCGAGCGCGAAACACTCGACGCGTTATTTTAATATTTTGTTTGGTGAGTTGAAAAAATTCATGTCAATTTGCCGCTTTGTTCATTGATGTTGGTCAGCGCGTTGAATGAGGTCCTATTAATGTTTATTTATGAGTTAAATGGCCCTTGCATTTAATTTGTGAATTCATACTTGATGATTCGGATAATTCGGATGATTTCGGATCATTTTAATTAGTGGAGTTGACTGATACAGCATAGTATAAAATACAGGAAGAATACAAGAATACAGGAATGCAATACATCAACAGAATTATTTTTTTAATTTAATAATGGTAAAATAATGTTAATAAAATTGTAACAGTCACTATGCAGATAACTAATACCACATCCTGCCCCGCGACCACGAAAGCTGTAATGGAAACGTTGCGTCGGGAAGTTTAAAAATGTAAAATTGCTTGGAATAAATTAAATGGGTTTATTCCAAGCAAAATACAACTGTTGATGACAAATCGTCATGGGTATGGAACATCAACAACACAATTGCAATAGCAACGCTGTAATATTTTCATAGCAATTAATAAAACATCGGAATGAAGGTACTCACCTTTTTGCTGCTGGAGAATTTCTTGTATCGTTACTTCATTTTAGAAGCAAAATATTTGAATGTAGAAGCATGTTATTATGATTACATGTTCACGATGATCGCAGGTTCAAATCCCAGGACACACCTCTGACTTTTCGGAGTCATGTGTGTATTGATATTCAATCATCACGTACTAATACATCTTGAGGAAACCTGCATATATACCTATAGCGATTTGTAAAAATGTTTATAGTATGTGAAATCTAGCAACGCGCAATAGGCCAGCATGATAAAACCTATCAACTCTACTCTATTAATCCTACTCTCGATTATAGAGGAGGCTGGTGGCCTGCTGTGGGACTTATATAGGCTGATACAAATATAGATTTAGATTATTTGAATATTCGACTCACCTGAGTTCACGCCCACGACCATTGTAACACCACCACCATTTGCACCACACCACATTTGCACTACCAACCACTTTACCACACACTACGCCGCACTGGCGCCGCACTAGCAATACACTCCAAAGCCGCCGGTCCGCCTACCTATGTTAGCTACTTTTTGCTGGTGGGTAAGTTGGCCGCTTCAATATTGAAAGTCGGAAATTATGTGGGCATCATGTCGGCGGCTCGACGTGAGATTTTTTTTTATAGCGTTGTTGACAACCGGGCAACCTTGTGACGCTGAGATGTCGACGGGCAACAAACACGGGCGCATGTTGCCGACACGAATAATTTCATATAGGCATCGGATTGAGTGGGCGTATCGGCTGCTTTCGTGTGAATTGCGTGAAGTTACACCACAATGGCACCACACTCGCATTACACTTATCACTTGTACTATAAACGACTTAAACTATATACTATTTACACCAAATTTAATGATTATTAATGATGCAAAATCACTCGATATACAAACGCGACGGCGGATAAACGCAATGCGTCCAAAAGCGTACGCGAAACTAAAGCATGCCACGGGAAACTAAATGGCGGCAAAACTACCCTCTTTGAAATTATTATTTAAAAGAAAACAAGGACGAAAAAGTATACAGCCTTGCTAACTGTTAAATTATGATTATTTTTAATTTTAAGCCTAATAAATAAAACATAATTATCTTGATTTTTAATTAAACATTATGGCTTTATATTTGATTTTATTTTAAATCTTTCTGAATTAAAATAATTCACAATATGTGATTGCCTTGAATAATAATTACTCACTATTTTTTTTTTCAAAGTATTTCCATGTCCATTTTAATGTGTTGTATTTCTTATTTAACAAAGTATTCTGTGTGGTAATATAAAATTGCATTTACAGCAAGTTTGTAATGGAAATTTAAAATTATATTTTTCATTTGTTTAAACGTTTTTACTGCGTTGGTAAAGTGCCACAGATACAGTATTCCTACTGATTCCCACTTTGATAGTCGCTCTCTGGACGGTCTAAATTATCCGACCACCAGTAAATCAGCAATTTATAGCGCGCCATCTTACGGCTCCCGCGGGCCCCATATCGCTCCCGTCCGCACCACGGGCTCCCGTACCATACCGTGCCTATGGGTTGCGCCCGCGCTCACACCCCGTCGCCCTTAGTGAGTGTCGAGTCGGTTGTTGTCCGGGATAGACGCGTGCGCGGGCGTGACCCGTGTGCTCTTCCGCGGTTGTCGATGAAGTAGTGTGTTACTTAGTTTCCGACAATATAGTTTATTCGCGAAGATGGTCTTTTAATCCATTTAGTTCCTATCCTGTGACCGGCACTCCTCAGCAAAAATAGGTATTACGTATCCCCGATAAGTGGCTGCCCAACGTTCGGCTTCGAACTTGCCGTTATAATTATTGTTATCGAGTTACCTATTTCTTTGTTGTTGAGTGAACATTTAGTTCTGATCAAAAGTGTATAGTGTACGTATATAACGTTATACGACGTATCACGGTATTCGGACTGCTCCACGCCGTGAACGTGAACGTGAACGTGAATGTTCGAGAGTTCGAGCCACGAGTAAATACACGTTAACTCGTGTCGTCATACCAAAAAGGGACGATAAGTATACATAATTTCTTATGATTGAGTGTTAAATATATTGCTATGGACGATGTATATTGGACATTTCGCCTAGCCATCATTAAAGTGTTTAATCTCGAACTATTGTTTATCGAACTTTTGTTTAGCTTAGAGTAATATTACGTCGTAGTTGTGTCGCCAATATGGAACCATAGTGTTTATGTCGAACTATTTCTTTGAACTTTTGTTTATTTATGTTACGTCGTGTTTCAAAGACGCAATTGTGGACGCATAGTGTTATGTCTGAACTTTGAACTATTTGTGTTTTATGTCGAACTATTTGTTGAACTTTTCAAATTGTGCACTGCGTAATAGTTAATGGACGACATATTTGACTCTTAGTGCTAAGTTAACTTTGGAAGTTATTGCGTTATTATGTTGGCACCCACAACGCGACATGGACTTAAAGACAAGGGGGAGAGTGAATCGCTACCAAGTTCCGGGTTGGCTAGTGATGTTGTCACGCCGACCACGTCGACCACGTGTGAAGCAACACCGCCTCAACCGGCGCCGATGGCGGCGACTCCGGTTGTCATCACTGATCAGCAGCTCCTGCAGCTTGCGCAATTGCTGCGCGCGCAGAGTCCTACAGTTTCGTATCCATCGTCTCCGCCTACATTGTTTCAAGGAAATTTCGCCAAATGTACGGCGCGGTTCGACGGCGCTCAAGACAGCGATGTGGTTGCGTTTATTGACGCGTTAGAAATTTATAAGGAGTGCGTCAGTATAGAGGATGGTATCGCCTTGCGAGGGTTACCCATGCTTCTCACCGGGTTAGCTGCAACGTGGTGGCAAGGTGTCAAGGCTTCTGTAACGAGCTGGTCAGAAGCATTGCGGTTGCTAAGGCAGACATATGGGCCGCGTCTCCCGCCACATCAAATCTATAAGCAGTTGTTCTCAAAGGAACAAGAGGATGAATCCACCGATATTTTCGTGTGCAGAGCGAGGGCTCTGATTGCTCAGCTTCCGTATACTTTGGACGAAGGAATTCAGCTAGACATGGTATACGGACTATTGAACTACAGGATAAGAGAGAAAATATCGCGAAGTACTTTCAGTACTTATTCAGAATTATTGTGCCAAGCACGACGCTTGGAGGATTTGTTTCATGAAGGCGAACCTAAACTGTGTAAGTCAGATAAGACTCCAGTTAGTGGATCCTCACCATCCGCCACTCACCAGTCTGTATTGAATACGTATGCCAAGAATAAACGGTCACGACCCCTTTGTGGCTACTGTAAAAAGTACGGCCACGTGAAGGCTGAATGTTCCAAGCTTCGTGACCAGAACAGACAAAGGACAGGCGAAGGCACATTGCCGCCGTCTTCGGCGCCGATCGTGTGCTTCGGGTGTGGTGCACCAGGCGTGATTCGCGCTAACTGCGCGACGTGCAGAGGACGACGCTCGTCCGCCTCTCCGGCTACACATAGTTTTTCCGCGGTATCGAGTGCGTGTCCGCCGCGAAGTAGGCCCGTCATTTGTGTGGACATTTACGGAGAGACAGGAAAATTATTATTAGACACTGGTGCGAAACAATCGGTCGCGAGTGTTAGTTTAAGGGATTATTTAAAGAAACATAATCATAAGTTTGAAAAAGTGTTTTACAATTTAAAATTTGCGAACGGTGACACTAGCAGCAAGATTGTTGAAACTGCTCTAGTCAGTGTCAAGGTACAGGGAGTAGTGGTGCCGACGCAGTTCGTTGTATTGCCAGGTGCTACTGAATCTTTACTGGGCATTGATTTCATAAGGGATGCTGGCATGGTTGTTGATTTTGTCAGGGATCGGTGGTCATTGCGAGATAGATCAGATACGTTTGTATTAGAGTACGAGGATGACGGGACTCGCCTCGTCTGTTCCACTGTAGACCTTCTACGTGAGGATAAAGGAACGTCTCTGAAGGCTCATGAGCGCATGGAGCTTTCAGCACCCCTGGAAGACAATAAGGGCATCTTTGAGCCAGGGGGAGCTGCTACCACATTTGCGATCCATCGGAATGATACCGACGATCATCCATCAATATCCGTCCCGCCCTATCGTGTTACACATGTGAAAAAGGAAATTATGAGGAAAGAGGAAGCCAATGTAGTTGCTGACAGCTTGAGCAGGCCTGTTGCTGTAGAAGCCTCAGAAGGTGAAGAGGAATGTCCTATTTGCCCCATAGTCGTTGACTTGCCTCGACGAGGACCTGAGGAGATTCGTACAGCCCAACTGTCAGATTCAGATTGTAAAAAGGTGATCGAAGATTTCGAATCTGATGATGATGAACGCGCTTTGCGTTGGATCGATCGCGGTTATTACATGGCGCAAGGAGTATTGTACCGATGTGATCCTGAGGGAGAAGCCGAGGAACCATTATTGGTATTGCCTGAGGTTTGGAGGGACGATGTCATGAAACAGCTTCATGATGCCCCAACGGCAGGTCATCTTGGGGTAGAGCGTACTTTACGCAAGTTGATGGAGCGATATTACTTCCGTGGTATGCGCTCATATGTATCCGACTATGTGAAGAAGTGTGATGCTTGCTCTAAATTTAAGCCGTCCAATCTGAAGCCTGCAGGACTATTGCAAACTCCTATACCGCACCAAAGGTTTGAGGTAATCGCGATGGATTTATTTGGTCCCCTTCCAGAGGGTGACAAAGGAGAAAGGTGGATTTTTCTAGTGGAAGACACCGCCACCAGATGGGTGGAATTGTTCGCGTTAGTAGACGCCACCGCAGAAAATTGCGCTAAGATTCTCATAGAAGAGATATTTATGAGGTATGGTGTCCCACGGCGAGTTGTGTCCGACAATGGATCACAGTTTGTATCCGCCGTGATGCAAAAAGCCATGTATGTCATGGGTGTTCGGCAGTGTCCAATACCCGCTTATCATCCGGAGGCGAATCCCGCCGAGAGAAAAAACCGGGATTTAAAGCAGAGGCTGGCCCTGTTATTGGGACCGGAGCATCGCAAGTGGCCAGAGATGCTCTCCCAAACTCGTTTTGCTCTCAATACCGCATATAATAGTGGTACAGGAGAGACGGCAGCCTATCTGATGTTCGCTCGGGAATTAAGGTCGCCAATCGATGTGGACCATGATATGAGGGCCATTGTGTCCCAGGAGAACTATGTCCCACAGATAACGCCGTACTTGCGTAATTTCGGTCATACACTCCAGCGTGTAAAGTATCGAGTGGAGGAACAACAGGACATCCGCAAAGCAGCGGCAGACAAGCATCGACGTCCGGCTCCTGCTATTCAGGTGGGAGATCGAGTGCTCGTAAACTCACATGTTCTCAGCAAATCAAGAAAGGGCGTTACCGCAAAGTTCGCACCTCGACGTAACGGTCCGTACGTGGTATCGGAGGTGGCGAGTCCGACGTCTTACGTCATTAAAGATAGTCGCGGTCAGGTAGTTGGCAAATACCATGCTAGCGCCCTTACTCCTTATCAGGGTACAAGGAGGATTATACAAAAGGCACGTAGGGGAAGGCCGGCCAGGTCACATCCGGGACGAGCTAGTGACCTGGAGGGGGAGGATATAGCGCGCCATCTTACGGCTCCCGCGGGCCCCATATCGCTCCCGTCCGCACCACGGGCTCCCGTACCATACCGTGCCTATGGGTTGCGCCCGCGCTCACACCCCGTCGCCCTTAGTGAGTGTCGAGTCGGTTGTTGTCCGGGATAGACGCGTGCGCGGGCGTGGCCCGTGTGCTCTTCCGCGGTTGTCGATGTAGTACTGTGTTACTTAGTTTCCGACAATATAGTTAATTCGCGAAGATGGTCTTTTAATCCATTTTAGTTCCTATCCTGCGACCGGCACTCCTCAACAAAAATAGGTATTACGTATCCCCGATAAATTTTAATTAAGATCCACTTCAGAAGGACACTCAGATAGACTATACATATATCATTAACTTCACAAAAGAGTAATCAGGACTCATTTTGTGTCGCGTGCGATACTGGAGAGCAACTCCAAATTTAATTAAAGTTGCAAACCGACAGTTTACTCATGTTTTTTCCAGATTTTACACTGTTTGTTTTATCAGTGGAATCATTACAATGTATCATTAGTTTGTAAAGTACATTGAGATATTATACTAGAGGGGACACTGCAAACAAAATGTTTGTAACAGTAATGAATGGAACTATATAATTTGTTATATTTCTTTCTCTGTCACACCTATGCAATAATATCATGTTCGCTCTCACTTCACTGGATTTCCGAATGCACACACACGAGAAACAAGCACAAAGAGCAGAGACTGGTTAATACCTCAATGGTAGAGTAGATAGAAACCATAATTTATTTAACTACAACTTCATGAAGTCGACTGTGGAATATAGGCCTTCTATTATCTATAAGAATCTCTAAAGTGACCCGTTGGGAGTGTTCAATATGCAACAGTTTTTATTAAGTAGTTTACGCACCTTATAGGTGTTCGTTTGAAAAAGACGATAAAAACATCGTATGAAAAGGTGGCGATGAAAAAACTCGGTAGGAGATTGCAAACCCAAGGGCTTTTGCATTTTTTTTTTAAGAAATTTGTCCGCTTATCAGTTTACATAGACGTAATAGGCCTTCAGCTCGTCTTCGTAGAGGAAGTCTTTATCGAGCCTACTGCTACAACCTTAAATACGTTGTTTAGACTTACGAATAATAGAGTGCATGACCCAGAATGAAAGTAGGTTGAAGATAAACCATTTCAGTTAACAGTAATGTATCAAGTGAACTTGGTAAGTGAGTTAGTGATAATATCGCTGGATTATTGTGAGTGCGGAACTTTTGTCTCGGCGCGATGGGATCATTGCCTAATTGCCATGAATAATGGCCACAGTCTTTCAATGAACGCGGCCCGCAAACCCGCGCTCGCATAATGAAGTCGAAAGAGGTTTTTGGATGTTTCAAGCGTTGGGAGTACAGCGTTAGTGGAATTCTGATGAAAGGAATTTTTGGAGCATTGGAATTTCACACCTGTACTGTACACTAGTCATGCGCAAATTGAATCACTGTAAAGAAAAGAGAGATATATATCTTTTAAGTCAAAAGATATATATCACTCTTTTATATCTTTATATCTTTATCTCACAATGATCGATGAGCTAAAGAATGAGTTGATTAAAATTGAGTTATGAGTCTTTCTTTATATCTATATCTAAGATTGACATTTTGGTGGAGTATATCTTTATATCTCTATCTCTTAATGATTCATGAGCTAAAAGATGAGTGTAATTAGTTGATTAGAAATTTATCTATATCTGTTTCTTTCTAATCTTTGCAGTGAAATTGAACCAAAAATGATCTTTACGCGTACGGATATAATGAGTTAGTTTGAGTGCAAGGGATATAAAGATATAATCACTCCGTACGTCGGATATATATCTTTTTAGTTAATCACTCCTGAGTTACACATGTCTACTGTACACTTGACATCCTATTCTTATTATTTGGATACGTCGTACTATATTGATTTGTATTTCTGATGTTTGAGAGGCCGAAATGTGTCTCGTAGTTTACCTTCAACACAAGATTTAATTGACCTTAATGTGAGGAATGAATGTTAATTTACAACACAATATTAATTAGCCCCTGATGGTAACAGACCAGACGCAGCTGCAACAATATTCACGGTGGACGTGGGTTCAATTCCTAATGCAAACGTCTAAGTATTGGGAGTCATAATATGTGAATTGACTATTTATGATATTAACGATAGCTAGTCGATCACGAAGTACTATAACGTTAAAATATCGTGAGGAAACCTACATATCATAGCGATTTATGAGAATTTCTATGGCATGTAAAGTCCGCCAACCCGCACTAGGCCAGCGCGGTGGATTTTGTCGTCTTACCCCTCTCAATCGTATTCTTGATTGTAGAGGAGGCTCATGCCCTATAGTGGGAGGTATATGGGCTGATACAATTCGGCCCCGTTGTAAGAAAAAGTGCGTGTAAGTGCGTGGTGGCCTGTTGGTAAACGGACTAGACGCGACTACCAACATGTTCACGGTGGTCGCGGGTGCGAATCCCAGGGCACACCTCTTTCTTTTCGGAGTCATGTGTGTATTGATAGTCAATCACCACGCACTAAAACGGTGAAGGAAAACATCATGAGGAAACCTGCATACCATAGCCAATTTAAAAAATTTCTATGGTATGTAAGTCCGCCAACCCGCACTAGGCCAGCGTGGTGGACTATATGACCTAACCACTCTCAATCGTACTGTCGATTGTAGAGGAGGCCCGTGCCCTGCAGTGGGACGTTTATGGGCTGATACAGATACAGTAAGAAAAAGTACGGTAATCGAGCTACAAAACATAACTTCTTTAAATCTTCACTACAGTAATTACAAAAGAAAACTTCCTTATTTTTTTTCTACTTGGGCCAACCAAAAGCTAAAAGAATAAGATGCGCCACTCGCGAAGTAACAACGTTTCAAAGACAATAATATATTTGAGATGCTAAGAGAGATCGTTTAATTCTTACTGGAGTTTTATTACGGCAAGCCGGGGCGCTTCGAATAAGTTTGTATTGTTTTGGATAATCTCTAACACAATACATACGTAATGTTTCTTGTTATGACTGCCTCGGTGGCGAAGTTGTACCTACTACTATATGATTACAACTCTGAAGTCTCGGGTTTGAGTCCCGGATGGAGGAAAGTGATGTTGGATTTTTCTATTCATTATTAGCCTAGAGTTAAGAATTGGTGCCCGAGATGGCTCTGAGCTCGCCCCCTATGGAACGCGCAAGGCGAAGCGTGGGTGTATGGGTGTAGTGGCACCTCTGCCTATTCTTTACACTGGCGTTTTGGATTGAAAGTAAGGCGTTATCTGACGGAAGAAATGAAAATACATACCTGCATGGCATGGATAACCGGAATTCTTCATTCAGCTGCACCGTTGTAGGGTATAAATTGAAACAACACATTTTATAAAACTTATATACTTCTAAATGCATTTTTACAATAAACTTTGGTTTACATTTGGCTTGAAATACATGAAATTTGATGCTCGTGTCGGTTTGAAAACAGATTACGGTTTTTATTCTACAGCATTCTATTATGAGATCGGTTTACAAAATCTAGTACTTATAACTGATACTTATTTCGGGAAACATATTTTTATAGAAGTTTTAGTACAATCCGAACAAGAATTGTTCGTAAGATATCTTAAATCGTTTATGTTGTATGAAATAAAAATAATACTACAAAGGAGTAAGGTAGGAAAAAAAACAAGTGGTCATATTGCGATAGTAAGAAGTCTGTTTGACTAATTACATATTTGAGTAAAAAAGGATGAAGGTTAGAAAAAAATATGTTCCTCAAGTATGGAGTATTCTACCTTCTTCGGTTTTTAAATCTCTTACGCCCGAATATTCGAACGCCATTCAAATAATAAGTTGCTCTTAACAGCGCACGGCGTACTTAGCCAGGACATTTAAGCGGGATTTACGTAGTTAAGTGCAACATAATATTTAAGTTGCGTTCCAGTATTCGGGCGTTAGTTTATAACTATACTCCTTATAACATGTTACAAAGCAATACATAGATCATATTCCTGGTCCTAAGTTATTTATATTGCAGTTCATTCTATTTTAATCTATTCAATCTGTCTATTATGGCTACATAATAACTGAATTATTAAAGTGCTAACTCGTTCTAATGACTTATTTTTTTCAATATGTACATGCACATTCAATAAATGCTTAGTAAATGATTTAATCTAGCCCTAACAAATATCACGGTATAGGGGTGGTTTAAAAATCTTAATTTTTATTTACCATGAAACTTACGCCCGGATAGTGGAACGCCATTCAAATAATAACTTGCTCTTAACAGCGCACGGCCCACTTAGCCAGTACATTTAAGCGGGATTAACGTAGTTAAGCGCAACTTATTTTTAAGTTGCGATCCAGTGTTCGGGCGTACGTCATCATATATTGGAGATTCAATCATACGAATAATATTACCAAATATACTGACAATAGCAATCGTCACTTATCTATCACAGACCTAATCATCTACCTAGACTTTTGTATTAAAATTCCATAGCAGAGAAAATACTTAGAAGCTATATTAAAACTGAATATTTAACATTTTTACATTATAAACATCCATAGATTATATTAATTACTAGAACAACTTTTATTGCTCAATATTAAATATACTTCCGAACTCAGCGTTTGCATGCCAAGGGTTTTAAGGCCTATTTAAGTCATTTTATATACCTTTATGAGTTTTCCCTCATGAAAACTTTTTATTAATTTACCTATAATGGACAAATTTGGCTCAATCATCCTTCTTTATTTCCACTTTTCGTACTGTGCCTGTACTTGTTTCAGTATCATTAGAAGAACCAGAATTAGAATGCTCTAACTTGCTAGAATCGCTCGATCTGTCACTATTTTTACTTTTTCTACTCCTACCCAATAGCGAACCAGCCTTAACACTTCTTTTCTGTTTCACTTTAACAGCTTTTTCTGGTGGTCGATTTATACTTTCCGTCCTGTGCTGAAGTTTATTCAAACCAAAGTTTGGCTTGATCTGAGCTGTTCTGTCCAGTCCACTCGAATCTGGTAAATGCAATTCTGATATGCAGATATAGTCATCTTGATTCTTGGGCGCAATGTATCCAGGATTTATTTTTACTGGAACAATTTCTAATTTCTTTTCAAATATTGTCTCTGGTCCTTTGGAGTCCAAAACATCATCCATATTTGTAGGAGATTCTACTCCACCAACTAATTCTTGAATGAGTTTGTCTTCAAAAATATCGTCATCAATATCCTCTTCCTCGTCTTCATCTGAATAGAATGATGAAAATGATGTCACTGATCCAGTTTGTGAATGAAAATCATCAGGCAGTCTTACTCTCGGAACATTTGTCGGTACTTCAATATTACTTGTGGATGGTTTGATGAGAATTGTTGGTTCAGTTGTTTGCACATCACTTGAGGCTATAATGACCTTTGGATATTCTCTATCCTTTGCTGCAATTATTACTACTGGCTCTGGTTTCTCTACTTTAGTGCCTATGTCCAGAGATTTATTCCATGTTTGAAATGAATCCGGAATAGCAGCTAAAGTGTCAATGTTTTCATAATCTTTCACTCTCACTTCAGGAATTTTGTCTTTCGAAGCGTTGAAAGACGATAGAAGTTTTGTGTTGGCGTAGGCTAGACGACGTTCTAAGGTAGATGTTCTTGGTGGCGGTTGAGGTGGAACTCTTGGACGGTCCTGGCTATCAGTACTCCCAAAACTCCTGAACGTTTGTAGCGCTGTTGGTTGGAGAGATAACCGTTTCTGTGCTATAGGTAAATCAGGAAGCACCTTAGGAAAATTCCTCTTTTTGATTGTGAGTAAAGCATCTTCTGGAGATAAAGGCTGAGTTTGTAACCTTTCATCTCGCGACGTGACATTAATATCATTTCTAAACGTAACTGGAGGAAGAATATTTATTACTGGAGGTCCACCTTCCATCTTTTCTCTGTATAGTTTTTCATAATCGACATCTTTGACGGGGTCTGATATGGAATGCTTATGAGAAATAGTCAAAGGCTTAGTCTGACCTACGGATAGTGTTACTACATTGGTGTAAATTTTATTTTCGCCTTCTTTCGTGCTTGTTTCGGGTTTGAAGTCACCTTCGGTTTTGGATCGTTGCAATTGGTTGCTGGAATGTACTTTATCTCCGCCGTCAAATGATTTAGATATTTCTATTGGTTCTTGTCTTAAGATTGAGTTTGTGCGGGCAGAAGGTGTAGCATCTATGGCTACTGAAACTTTTTTAGACTTAACACTTTCTGTTGCCTTACTTTTTATAGATTCAGTTGACTTACTTCCTTGTCGGATAATATTGTAAGAATGTTTGTGACTACTTATAGAAGAGTGTGATCCCAGGGCTGAAGTGGATGTTGTTTTTTCCGAAGTTCGTCCTTTGCTGTAAGATTTGGATAATAGATCTTTTGAATTAATATCTTCAATTTTCAGAAGGTCCTTTTTAGATCTTTTATTATCTGAAAGCAGTTCTTCTGACCTTGTAAATGGTTTAGCAACAGTCAGTTGCTTATCACTATTTATTTCTGAGTTGGATTTCCTTAATATACCAGGAGAACAACGATGCATCACTTCATTGGCAATCCAATCTCTAACCTTAGTGTGAGCATCCAACGTACTCGTTGATAGGTGCCTACGAAGTTGAAATCTCTCTCTGAACCCTCCGGAGTCATCACTTTTCGGAGTTTTACACGGATCATGCTTTTTCTTAATCTTTTTACTCCCACTCCTCATTTTATTAAAGCTCATCGATTTGATAACACTACAGCCTGTTTTGAGAGTCTGTAACGCACTTTTATCATCTTTCGAACTCTTTTGACCTATAACGTCGACTTCGCCTATTTCAGCTCTAGGCTGTCTTGTGTTCAATACTCGTTCTCGTAACCTTAGTTTTCGCCTCTTGAAATAAAGAATGGAACACGTAGCAATGTTTATTAAAAGGAAGAGTATTCCCAGAGAAACAACCAATGTTATAGTAGCGCTGGAAGTTTTTACAGGTACGGTTGGTTTTGGCTTCGAGGTTGTGGCGTGACCTGCGGCTTTTTCCATTAGCCCCGTCGGCACTGGCCGCGATGGCGTTTTAATTGACTGTATCTCTCTATATATCACGTCCGGATCGGAACGCGTTTCTGGTTGATAGTATGATTTTACTCTTCCGTAATTGGTGGGTGTGTAGTAAGATGGTGATTCTATGACTTGTGGCTGCCAGATCCTTCGCATTGGGTCTGCAAAAAACAAAACATTTTGTTTTACCTTTTAGTTCTAGTATAATTCTATTCTATTTATATATACGATTTCATAATTATTTATCATTTATATACTTCCCACTGTAGGGCACGGGCGTCCTCTATAACCAAGAGTACGATTGAGAGTGGTTAGGCCATATTTTTATTTACTGGTGGTAGGTCTCTCATATGTGCGAGGTCATCTGGGTAGGTACCACCGCAATGTCTATTTCTCCCGTGAAACAACACTGCTTAAATGCACTGTTGTGTTTCGGATTGAAGGACATTGTAGCCAGAGCAACTAGTGGACATATTGAGACTTAACATCTTATGTCTCAGGATGGCGAGCGCAGTGGAATGTTGCTACTGTTTATGAGCGGTCGTATCGCTTACCATCAGGCGAACGGCATGCTCGTCTCGCCATTCACTGCAACAAAAAAAAAAAAAAAAAACATTCTAATACTATTTTGATGTCACAATAATGTCGTGAATGATGTCATTCACGTACATTGCTGCCTTAATTATCCCTTAGCCTGTCGTAAGCGCCGCCTACTGACCTTGATTCAAAAATAGCCCCTATTTCAATGACGTTAGGTTTCTTTTTTGCTTGAAATCCGATGAGCCGTATTAATATAGACCCTATTTCAATGACATTAGGTTGCTTATTGCTTGAAACCGGAAGGAACCGTCTTCAGGTTCCGACGGTTGAGGGGTTAACTTGTAATGATGACATATTCATACAAATTCATTTAAAAAAAAAATATGCATATTCTAAAACATCAATAAATCCGCAAAAAACTATACAAAAATATCATTAACCGTTTTTCTACAACAAACGTGTCAAAGAATAAATGCATAAATACCTGAACTCCTGACAGTTGGTTTAGGCCGCTGCGTGGTGGGTGTGGGCGTGTACTCAAACATCGGGTCCACAACGTAGGAACTCATCTTTTTTGGCAACGTGTCGATCCAAAAACCCGTGTAGTTTGACCGGTACAAACTGCTGATGGATGGAGGTAAGTCTGTAATTTATAGCGACGGTCACACCTTCGTGAAAATAAAATATTAAATGTAATATTTTTTGCTGAGTTTGCTATATATTTATGAGCTGTTGATGTAGTAGCTTGGAATGGAATGGAGTGTCAAGACTGTTTGGGCATAGGTTACTGAATTTTATATTTTAATATTGAAGTGTGTATTCAGATTAATGATTAAACAATAATAAAAATGGATTATCAATAGTTTGAAGATTACTACATTGTATTTTATATAGACATAAGATATAGATGGTGTCCAAAAAATATCTCTTACTCAAATATTAAGGAAAACGCTATATAGAACCTATGTTTTCGAAATTTCTATATGTCAAGGTATGTAAAACCTATCAATACACGTTAGTTTAGTGTTCCACTGTCTTTTAATGATGAAGGAGCTCCGTGTTCACTAATACGATCATTTAATTACAAGCCTGATATCAACGCGTATCGCATAAATCTAGGAATATTAATTCAATTAATAAGATCATTTCAATTGTGAATCACTTTAGCTTCATATTATTGATGCTATTTTTTTCTATTCATCACGAACCCGGGGTCAGGAATTTGTGCCCGATATCACATAATGAAATAGAAAATATTTACAAGGTGAAACGTGGGTGTCATGGTTAGACCTTTGCCTACCTCTTCTGTGAATAGGGCGTGAGTTTATGTATATATGTAAGTAAGTAAGCAACATCGTGTAATCAGAATGATTGAATTCCTCATAATGAGGCAATATACAAACATATGAAAAAACATATATAGGAACAGGTAAGTAGATACTTTTTCGCTGCAAGTAGAAAATCGGCGGATCCGCTCGAGAAAACTTTTAATTACACGTTGCACTTTTAAAATGTACAGTCAGCAACATAAGTCGCTGAACACTTCACATTTTTTCGATAACCTTTTAATGAATTAAAATTTGTACGTACTACTCTGTAGTCGTAATATATAACCAAGTAAAGTCATCTATGTCGAGAAGTGCCATACGATATTGAAAATAATTATTATTTTGGATGATAAGACAATTCCAAATCTCGTGACTGTGTAGCGACTTATGTTGCTGACTGTACAATATTATTTCAGTTTAGAGTTAGAGTGCGGATGGGTAGTTTGCTAAAGTCCTCGACGTCTGATTACAACTCTGGGAGTTACAAGGTGGATTATTTATACAAACTAATTAGATATACGCTTGATTTGGAGCACATCATAGCCAGATTAACTACTGGACATATTGAAACATTTTATACCTCAGAATGACGAGCGCAGTTGAATGCCTGGCAAAGCATTGCTTTGTTATTCATGATGTTGTTTGGTTTTATTTCGTCCCAGAGCGGTCGTATCGCTTACAATCAGGCGGATGGTAAGCTCGTCTCGCCATTCATGGCAATAAAAATAACAATCACAAAATATATTCTCGTCAGTAGACTAGTGAATCCTTGTCAATTAATTAGCTTTATATTATTATTTTTTAAAGTTAAGGCTTCTTATGTCGCCTCAAAGTAGTTTACAAATTCTGGCATTTCTATGATAACTGATGACTATCTATGCTCATAATTACACTCTACACTCATTCACTCAATATGTAGTAGTATGTACATCTCACAATTTCGACTCCTAGATAATACCAATATTTCATATTTATTTAATGTTTGATGTATTGAGATATGTACATACTTGAATTTCCTTTTAAAATTCATCAAACTTTCGTGTTTAATTTCCTTCTATCCACCTAAGGTAGAAGAGTTTAGATATGGGTATTTAAGAATTGGTTAGAATAATAATACATACCAAGGCGGAGATATGGTTGATGTGCGACGTCATACTCCGGCCACTCGACGTTGTATTGGCTCTGCTGTTTTGGATCTTTCGTGAAATACTTATTCACGCTCTGGGTATTTGGAGACCTGAGATGAAGGAACATTATTACTTATGTTTGTCATCGATATAATCATTTGAATTGTGCTTTGTTTGTATTGTGTGTAATGTTTTTTTTAAAATTACATTTGCTTGTAGTGACATAATAATTTGATTTATTCGCATTACCAAGCTAAGCATTGACTGTAATTACAAGTTCAGTTGGAAGACAAATAAATATTATTATTATTATAAATTTTAAATTATCGATTAGTTGATTCTTTCTTTGCCTAATAGTTTATTAATTATATAGTAATTTAATTCTAACAAGGAATTATCCTATTTAATAATATTATTCCAAAGTAATGATTCTCCAAGTCAATTTACAACTTTTATTTAGAACTGTGGCACAAATTACAAAAAAAATCTGATAAATAAATATCACTTATGGTAGTAAAATTCATATTTTTTACAAGTATTATTTTTTCGCCGTTCGTATTTTCTTAGTTTATGTGTATTTTGGAAACGTGACGTGTGGGATTTTTTTTAACTCAGTGAACCTTGATTTTCAACAAAACATAGTTTTTATTTCAACGAAAAGAAATTTACAGAAGTGTAATTATAACTTTGAGAACTATGTAATACAAATTCAAGTAAGTTCTTCATGGAAATCATAACTTACCCGATTTTGACGAAATTGGTCCACAGCCTCATGACAACTTCGCTCAGCAGTTTTTCTTGTTGGGTATACTCCTGGTGGAAGTGAGTGTTGGCGCCTCCCAGTGGAACTCCTAGAACGTATGGCATCTCTTGTCCGTGAACACTTTTGTTTAGCTGAAACAAGGGGAAATATTCCTTAAAGAGTAAGCTATGAAGATGCCACAAGTGCATATAAGCCTAGCATTTTAATTCGAAATTAAGTCTGTAAGGCCTTGTTTGTCATGTTTTGTTCCTCTGAGGCCCGACGTGTCACCCTGCGTCTTCAACCTGACTCCAATTTGCTTTATAAAAGCTTCATTCTTTCAATGTATTATAGTTTACATCAAAGAAATCTCAGCGGCCTGTATTGACAAGTCCATGACTTCAAAACTTTCCTTGAAATCAAGTTATGTTTACCCAAAATTAAGTATTATTTGTAAGCCCCAAACCCCATAACTTGAATATTATTATGAATACCCGATGTATTATTTTATCCGAAGAGAAATAACTACATATCATGTCACAGCACTATATAATTTAAACTGGGACAAAACACATATTCTAAGCGAATATGAATAGCAAACAAAAAGCGTTCACGCGAACTAGAAGCATGAAAATGAAATAGTAGTCATCTGAAATGTACGAGTATTTCGCAAAATGCCAATAAAGTACCACTAACTTTGACAAATTCGCTGCATAGAGTGTTGCATTTTATTATTTCAAAGCAACTTTGATGTCACAAAACCCGATTAGGACAGAAATTGCGCGTATTAAATTTATAGACCATTTAGACAGTTTCTGGGTCAATAAATCTGGCCTAACCCTTCTCAACCGATAATAAATATATAAAAAAACCGAAATATTATGCGTGCTTCCGTTTAATTCACACATTCATTTTTGCATATTTAAGAGGGTTTACACCTTGCGCGCAAAGTCAACTATAGGTATTTCTTCGTTAATTTCACGCACACATAAGCGACCAAAGCTGTGTGCGTAGAGCTGCCGCGACGGCTCGCTATACAATCGGCTCAAACAACTTTGATCCGTGCGCTTCAAATATTCAATTGAAATGTAACTGTAATATAATAACATAAAAATATTTTATTTGCATTATAAGTAGACAAATATTACTGTGCAAGCAAAGAATAATACAAATTTAGATACTAATCATATTTTCGTTATTATTACATTGTTAAGTTGCATTCAAATCAGTGTTCAATCAGTAGACACTACGGACGTTTTATTAACCATTTCGTGTTCGAACACATAAATAGTGTTAGGGGCCTTACAATCCCTTACAATTACGAAATATATTTAATTTTATATTACAATACATAACATAATTTAGCCTCGGAATTACATCCCATTATATTACCTGAAACATAATTTATACTCACTACAAAATCATTGTAGGTAATAAAAAGAAAAAATATGTTTTACTACCAAAGTACTTAGATGTGGCAATCGCAGTCCGCGCGTGGCTATTTTTACGACGCATGGCAAAAATCGACTGCAGCCAGGCCGGAGCGACGAGCGATACGTCCTCCCGCTAGAAGGCCTTACGGCGGTCTGATTTGATGCACGGCGGACAGCGTGTTTTATAGTGGTTTTTAAAATATATGTAGAAAACATTAACACTAATTTTATTGAAACATAAAAATGGCAATTTATTGATAAGATGTTCTTCTATTATAATATGCAATTGCTATAAAAAATTATGTACGATAAGTTGGTGAAAAAAAATATGTTCTTGACGAGAGTTTCTGAATAATGTCGCATTGTTTAAATTTTTATTTTTCAGGAACTAAACATAAAAAGATTATTTTTCTCAGTAAAATCCCTCCATAAGGGTCTTATTAGTCGGATAATATTTTTATTTTCATCTTATATTTAGTGATTTCGGATATCTTAAGCTTCTAAATTGCCACTTAAAGCCTAAATAACGAAACTAGTGTTCAGTAATCCTTATATTACTCACAAATTATCCATCAATCTATAATGTTTTCCTCCAAAATCCTTAGATGACAACCTTTTCTAAAATTATTACTAATTATTTTTCCTTGAAATTGTTTATTGGTGGCTATTAACTTATTTGAAAAGTCCTGTTTTTTAGCCAAAAAGCGCGCAAAGGGTATAAACGCTCTTAAGGTCTTTTGTTTTTCGTTCTACTTTTCAGTAACATTTTGGCGGCTGTCGGGTCAGTAACCAGTACAGAATACCACTTTAAATTGTAGTTATATTTTGTTTGTTACAAATATTATAGCATTATTAAAATGTTATTTCTTAAGTGGTGTATTTGGGTGCTACGAAATAATAATACATAATTTACACCAGTCAGTTATAATTTATATATGTCTTTTATAATTTCAAAATTTGCAGGTTATATTATGCTTTCCTTAGCGTGTCTATGTGATATAAATATTTTGTTAATAAAGAACTCAAAATATTGTAATTATCCTAAATATAAGATAATTTAGAGCCACACAGCGTTCGAACTATAAGACGGCAAAGTTAGCTGAATTCCTCAGCTACTAATTAAAATGACTTGCAAAACCTTAGAATTAAGAGTGCTTCTCTTTTTTCTAGTCAAAGCTTCATCCGGCAACACCTGTTGAAAAGCTAAACTTTGCAAAACAACTTGAAAAATTTGCCGTCCGACGTCGATGCCTCTTTTGTCTTTTTCGATAGGTTTAAGTCGAAGACAATAGACAGCTTCTAGTTGAAATGTCTACTTCTGGTTTTTCTCGCATTTTCAAACGCATGCTTTTCGAAATAGGCTTTTTTATGGCAATTGAAAATCCTTTTAGACATTTTTGTCATGAAAAGTGGCAACCCTGGGTCTGATCGTTAATTTATCTGGCTTTGGAGTATGCACGACATATTTTAATATATTTTACTTTCGTGACACCGTGGGTTAGTAGCGGGCTGTGGAATTAAAGAATACGGGTTAAGTACTTAATTATATTGAAACATATGTTGATGTTTTTAAAGGTTTCTTACGCCATGGTAAATAAATAAACAAGGTGCCACCTAAATCTTAAGGTGTAATCAAAATTAACAACGCTAGTATACAACGTTGATGCGACCGATGGGCATTAAATTACACTATGTACGCTATACGTCCTTGGTATTAATTCGGCACGGCACAATAATGAATTATATCAAAAATGAGATTTTGTTTGTTTCAAACAAACTAAATAGCTTCCAAATAACAGTAAAACGCAACCATCCTGTGTAAATAAATTTTATTGACTTATAGATACGAATAGATAACAAATTGGCAACGTCGCGCGCGGCGCATGTTATTGTCGTGTACTTATTATTGTGTGACTTGTGTAAGAGCGGCAACAACGCGCAGATTTTAGTACGATCTATCATTTTAAGGTGAATGACCATGCGTTAGGCGTAATCAGCTGTTAGAAAAGCTAGATCGTGTTCAATTGGAGCAAAAACATAAAAAAACATTTATGACTAAACTACTGCTCCTATTTAATTGATTTTTAGTACAGAGTTTCAAAATGGTACCTAGTATATGCAGTTTAAAGAAACGCCCATCGGTCGCATCAACGTTGTATATAATATAGACGATATCAGGGTTGTCAATTTCCGCTTGAAAAAACAACTCATTCCTAACACACCGATTCAAAAAATGTGGTCTACCTACACTGCCTACACACATAAAGAACCTCACATCCCATATATTCACACATACTCACACATTCGGATTCGAACCCGCGTACGCACAGACACGCACCACTCAGCTGACGCCCGGCCGACCGTCGAGGATGGCTTCGCTACCGAGCGGAGCCCGCCTCGCCGGCGGCCCGAGGCGGAGATGCCCGAACCACGATAGCCCCCCGCGCCGCGCAACACTGCGCGGGCGACGGCAAACGGCCGGCGCGGCTCGCCAGTCGGAACCTACGCTTGACGCTCGGTGCATGACGCTCGCTTCCGTACAACTGATTGCCTACCGCTATTGTATTCCGCGCTTTGCTCTTGGACTCTAAGCTTTCTTTCTTTCTTTCTCTCTTGGACTGTAATTCCTTCTGTGCTGTATTTAGTGTGTATGTAACTATATGTGTTATTGTGATATTATACGGTGTTGAGACTTAAGGACTGTGTTGTGATTTTACCACCTGATCCACGCTCCACCAACTACCAACGCACCATCATACCACTAAACTGGTGACCCCGTGGAACACTTCAACTATGTCGAAGAGAGACATCGACCCGCCGCGTGTCAGCGGACAAGGTCAAAAGGACGAAGCACAAGCAGGTACCAACCAACCACCCGCACACTCGGAATTATTCAAAGTGGGCATTAGAGTACCACCCTTTTACCCCGATGAACCAGAAATATGGTTTGCCCAGCTGGAGGGACAATTTGCGTTGGGAAATATTTGTAATGACCAGACGAAATTTTATTACGTCATTGGGAATCTCGAACACCAATATTCAAAAGAAGTCAAGGATGTAATAATTAATCCCCCAACGGTCAACAAATACGAGAAATTGAAACAAGAGCTTATCAACCGATTGTCAGCGTCAAAAGCCAGCAAAATTAAACAATTGTTGACACACGAAGAGCTCGGAGACAGGAAGCCTTCGCAGTTCTGCAGGCATCTCAGAAGCTTGGCTGGACCTGATTTCCCAGATGATTATCTCCAAACAATCTGGATTAGTCGTTTGCCTGTAAACGTGCAGACCGTCTTGGCAGCGCACTCAACCGCATCGTTGGACGTACAAGCCGAGGTGGCGGATAAAATCATGGACATCGTTACTCCGACTCCTCAAGTCCATGCCGCAGCCGTCGCATCTACATCAAGAGAAGACATGTTGGTGAAGGAGATTGCTGAACTACGCAAGCAGATGCAAACCCTCAGTGTCAGGTTGGACAACACGGAGCGGCGCCACCGACCACGTAGTTCCGACAGACACCGCACTAGCTCCCGCGGGCCTCGAAAACGGTCAAAATCAAGCTACAGGAAGTTTCCAATTTGTTTTTACCACTCAAAATTTGGAGGTAAGGCGCACAAATGCATGGAGCCCTGTGACTACAAGCAGGAAAACTTCAGGGGCGGTCGATAATGGCGACTGACGACTGCCCGAATACCGGTCGCCTATTTGTGACGGACAAGAGGACCAAGGTACGATTCCTGGTCGACACGGGGAGCGATTTATGTGTGTACCCGCGCTCTCTACTTCGTGAACGTCGCGCTCCAGACAACTACGAGCTCCGCGCCGCCAATGGATCACCGATAAAAACGTATGGTTTTGTTAATTTAAGTGTAGATTTCGGCTTGCGCCGAGATTTTCCTTGGCGTTTCGTAGTTGCCGATGTGACTAAATGTATTATAGGTGTAGATTTTTTATCATTTTATAATTTAATTGTTGATTGCCGCAACCATAGACTGATAGATAACACTACGAATATTAAAGTTAGCGCTCTATCAGCTTATAAATACAGTAACATATTTTCTGTAAAGGTTACGACTGGCGAGACTCGTTATCATAAAATCTTAAACGATTTTCCTACAATAACTCGCCCAGCCGGCACTCCACGCACTACACAACATAATACACAACACCACATCCGGACCACACCAGGCCCTCCGGTTGCGTGTACACCACGACGTTTGGCACCTGACAAATTAAAGATCGCCAAACAGGAATTTCAAGCCATGTTAGCGAACGGTACAGCTAGGCCCTCCGAGAGCCCTTGGTCATCTCCGCTGCACTTAGCGCCCAGCAAAAATAACGGCTGGCGTCCCTGCGGCGATTACAGAAGGCTCAACGCGCGTACTATACCAGACAGATATCCAATAAGGCATATCCAGGATTTCGCACATAGTATAGCAGGTTGCCGTGTATTTAGCACGATAGATTTGGTAAAGGCGTATAACCAAATACCTGTATATCCGGAGGACATCCCTAAAACAGCAATAACAACGCCTTTCGGGTTATTTGAATTTCCCTATATGACGTTCGGGCTTAGGAACGCAGGTCAAACGTTCCAGCGTTTTGTGGACGAAATGACCCGTGGTTTAGACTTCTGTTATTGTTACGTGGACGACTTTTTAATTTTTTCTCCGGACGAAAAATCACACGAAGAACATCTCCGTATTATATTTACTCGCCTACAAGAATACGGCATGTTAATTAACACGTCCAAATGCGTTTTCGGTGCCCCAGAAGTTGAGTTTTTAGGGTATCATATATCCGAGCATGGTAGCAAACCGCTTGCATCCAAAGTGCAAGCTATTTTAGATTTCCCATTGCCTAAAGACGTTCGCCAACTTAGACGATTCCTAGGCATGATAAACTTTTATAGGCGATTCACGCCTAAAGCAGCGACAATCCAAGCCCCTTTACACACCCTTTTGACAGGCGCAGTAAAAAGCTCTCAGTCAATCACTCTTGTTGGCGAGCAACTTACGGCCTTCCAGGAGTGCAAAGACAGTTTGGCTAAGGCAGCTTATTAGCTCACCCAGACTGTCATGCTGAGTTGGCGCTAGTGACGGATGCGTCGAACACTGCTATAGGCGCGGTTTTACAACAGCGTAAAACTAATGAGTGGCAACCATTAGCATTTTTTTCAAAAAAGCTAACCACCGCTCAGCATAACTACTCCCCTTACGATAGGGAATTATTGGCCATTTACGAGGCCATTAAACATTTTCGGCATATGTTAGAGGCGAAACATTTTGTTGTGTATACTGACCATAAGCCGATCAGTTTTGCCTTCCACGAACGGAAGAATAACTGTTCGCCTAGGCAGTATAGGTACCTGGATTACATAGCACAATTTACCACCGACATAAGACATATATCCGGCAGCGAAAATGTCGTAGCCGACACTTTGTCTAGGGTGGAGGAGCTACAAGTTCCAGTCAGTCTTGTAACTATCGCCGAAAGCCAAACGTCAGATCCAGAGCTTTTACATTTTCTTAAAGAAAAATCCTCTTTACGCCTGGTGAAGACACCAATACCTGACAGCAAAGATTTTGTCTATTGTGACGTCAGCACAACATCGCATAGGCCTTTTGTACCCAAATCGCTGCGAAAGCAAATTTTTGATTGCCTACATTCCTTAAGCCATCCTAGCGGCAACGCGACGGCAAAACTAGTTGCCGAGCGTTTTGTTTGGCCAGGGATAAGAAAGGACTGTCGGCGCTGGGCACAAACATGCCTTTCGTGTCAACGGGCCAAAATAAGCAGACACGTTTCTGCACCCATAGGCGTATTCCCTCTTCCTCGTGGTCGTTTTAGGGACATCCACATAGACATCGTGGGGCCATTGCCGCTATCACAGGGATATCGATATTGCTTAACAGCCATCGACCGGTTTACTAGGTGGCCAGAGGTCATCCCGATAGTAGATATTACTGCTGAAACAACAGCAAAAGCTCTGCTATCAGGTTGGATAGCTCGGTTCGGCTGTCCTGAGACCATAGTCACCGACAGAGGTCGTCAATTTGAGTCCGCTCTATTCGGTTATCTGTCAAAGATAGCCGGATACGAGCATAAAAGGACGACAGCATATCACCCCGCGTGCAATGGCCTCGTGGAAAGATTCCACAGACAACTCAAAGCGTCCATAATGTGCCACGGAAATAATTGGACCGAGTCTTTACCATGGGTCCTGCTTGGAATACGAAGTGCCTATAAGGAGGACCTTCAAACGTCTTCGGCCGAATTATTATATGGCGAAACTTTGAGGCTTCCCGGCGAATTCTTTCATAGCAATGCAAACGCCACTACGGATGTAAGCAATTTCACGGCACGATTACGTTCGATCGCTGCAAAACTTCAGCCCGCGCCAGCTTCACGGCATTGTAGGGACAAAATTTTTATATTCAAGGACCTTAGAACCAGCGATTACGTGTTCCTTAGGGAAGACGCATCACGAGGTTCCTTACAGCCTCCGTATACTGGACCGCATAAGGTACTTGAACGGGACGACAAAGTTTTTAAATTGTCTATAAAAGGAAAAGAGGTCACGGTCTCAATTGATCGTCTTAAGCCGGCTTATTTGCTGGCCGACGAACATGACCCTTCAGACACTACGCGTAAAACACGCTCAGGACGAAATGTCAGGTTTCCTGATTGGTATCGCCCTTGACGGTCTCTGGAGGGGGGTGGTGTGGTCTACCTACACTGCCTACACACATAAAGAACCTCACATCCCATATATTCACACATACTCACACATTCGGATTCGAACCCGCGTACGCACAGACACGCACCACTCAGCTGACGCCCGGCCGACCGTCGAGGATGGCTTCGCTACCGAGCGGAGCCCCCCTCGCCGGCGGCCCGAGGCGGAGATGCCCGAACCACGATAGCCCCCCGCGCCGCGCAACACTGCGCGGGCGACGGCAAACGGCCGGCGCGGCTCGCCAGTCGGAACCTACGCTTGACGCTCGGTGCATGACGCTTCCGTACAACTGATTGCCTACCGCTATTGTATTCCGCGCTTTGCTCTTGGACTCTAAGCTTTCTTTCTTTCTTTCTCTCTTGGACTGTAATTCCTTCTGTGCTGTATTTAGTGTGTATGTAACTATATGTGTTATTGTGATATTATACGGTGTTGAGACTTAAGGACTGTGTTGTGATTTTACCACCTGATCCACGCTCCACCAACTACCAACGCACCATCATACCACCAAAGTAAGGCCAAAGCCGATGTGGTCTTTTAGATTCGCAAGTAGATCTACTCAACATTCAGAAAATGTATTAAACCATTCAGCACTTTATTCTCACTCATACAGAATACGGAACTTGCTTCAGAAACTTGCTTAATCGACGACGAGAGACTTAAAATAAAAATATTCCTTAAAGACACGCTTTAAACGTAATTTCGTTAGAAGGACCTACATTAAGTTCTAGTACTAGCTTTGTCAAGTCAAACTTTTATAAATTTCACTCGAAAAACATTTCGGTTTTAAAGAGTGAATGGAGAAAATTTAATTTATCAAAGTTTTCTAAAGCGAGGTTTGTGTTTGAAAAATGCAGGAAATTTTTGTTGCCGTGTATTTTGTGTGTTAGGAGCTGTTTGCACTGTGGATTTTTCCATGGTATATTGTAAAAATTTTGAACTAAATTATTGTTCAAAATAAATATAAATCCACTAAGTCGCTGGTCATGAGATTCGCAGTCAATATAATTTGCCATTAGATCCATGAAGCAATCGCTATGGTTAGTCCTTTTAACCTCAACTATTTTCATAAATCTCTTCATGCGTTGAGAAAGAGGAGCATTGAGATTTACGTCACTTTAGTATGAAAGTCACGAGTCAAGTCAGACTAATCTAAAGCTTTTGTCCAAATATTTGGCTTGCCTATACCTCTTATAACTGAAATATACTATTACTTACAGGAGCATAGTCGGTGCTGACAGAGTTGTGACCGAACACATAGAAGTAAGACTGTCGATTGGCCTTGGACTGGTAGTTGGCAAACCTGATGGCTGGAGCCAAGCTCCTCGCATCACTCAAGAGGTTAAGTATCACATCTCGATTGGTCTCCACGCTCCAACTTTGAGGGTTCAGTTTGGATGGGGCATATCTGAGAAAATAAATTATTTAAGTTATTAAATACAAACATTGGTTTATTATATTTAAATTATTTAATTAAATTCGGTACAAGGTAAATGATGTACCTTCAGGCATCGCAACATACATTGTAATTAAATATTAATTATTTAAACATAATATATACAGTAAAGAATAAAAATTAGCCTACCTGATATTTTTAAATTTAATTTACTATGAAAAAGTTTACAAAAAAAAGATTTGTAACTCACTCTTTCAATATCATTTTCAACGCCTCCTTTTCTGCTCCTTCAAATATGATTTTCGCATATTTCTTTATGAAATCGTCACGTTGGTTCTCTAGAATACCGTGGTCGAGTTCTATTACTCCAAAATCGTGGTAGCTTTCTAATTCCGTCACACCGCTTAGTAGTTGATATCTGGAACAAGTTATAAGATAAGTATATCTGTAGCATAGGACAGCCTCGGTGGCGTAGTTGTTCTACTGTACACGGTTACAAAGCTAAGGTCTCGGGTTCGAATTCCGGGTTAAGCAAAGTGATATTGGATTTTTCTATTTATTATTAGCCCAGAGTCAGGAATTTGTGCCCGATATGGCGATAGGGTCGGCACCTATCACATCGTGGGACGGAACATACAAGCCGAAATGTGGCTGTCCTGGCACCTCTGTCTACCCTTGGGAAAAAGGCGTGAGTTTATGTATGTAACTAGTATGGTAAAGTATCACTGAACTTATACAATTATCTATATTTATTAAGTTATTATCACATTCTTAAAAAAAACCTATTTGTGGAATGTTGATTTGGCTATGGCCTGTAAAGTATTATGTACGTAAATCTCAACTTCAAAGTGGTAAATAAAATAAATAGCAACAACAGAACAATTCTGAAGGAAGTCAAACCACGTCGGGATACAATATTGAATAAATTCTTCACGTCTACGTCAGCCCGCGCGGGCCATTATCGACGGAGCAAGTTTTGTTTAAAACTAACTTACTGATAGAGTCGGCGGGAATTGTTGTAGAAGCGAACTTTGTATGGGTATTATTATTTTGTCCTTTTAGTTTCGCTTTTCTTAGTGGGGTTTATAAATAGAGTGGAGGAAGGCGTTTTTATTACTGCTCTAGTAATTTTACTGACTCTAATGGTATGATACTGCCAAAATATCGACTGGTTTGTTTTTATTGGTTCACATACATACATACATAAACTCACGTCTTTTTTTTTTGCTAGGACATTTCGCTATGTATGTTCCGCTCCACGATGTGATAGGGGCGAGCCTATCGCCATATCAGACTAAAATTCCTGACTTCGGGCTGATAATTAATAGAAAAATCCAATACCACTTTGACCAACCCGGGATTCGAATCTGAGATCTCAGCTTTGTAGAAGTACCGGATTACAACTACGCCACCGAGGCAGTAATTAGTTTTAGAATAGATCAACGTTGATACACATGGCTTTTCATATTATCTGCAAGGCTGAAGACCGAACACCACATTATTTCGTCAGTTGAAATTTATATATGAACAAATCAGCTTTATGCTAAACATCTTCAGTTGGTTCTTCCACTAGTTAAATAACATGACCTTTAACAATCTATACCTCTCCTATCTTCGCTCTTTCTGTGTCCATACTTTTAAAAAACCTAAATGGCATTACCTTCCACAATCCATAACTGGCCTATCCTCGCTCATTCTATGCTCACCCCTTTCAAAAACTAGCAACCAATTTTTAATCCTCAATTGCCTGTTATTATGAACATTGTTAATCACTCATCATCAGAACAGCCATTTTCAATAAAAATAACACATTTTCACAACCTTTAAACCCCTCTGAGACCTCAAATCCTAGTCCACTTCAAACTTGCACAGAATGTGCTCACACACAACTTACTTGCTCAACAAGTTTGGGTAAGCGTCCATCGTCTTGGCGGGTTCACTGGGTATGAACGAACCTGCCACCACGGGACCCAACGGAGTTTCAAACTCCCGCGACAGTATCTGCACTTTCTTTATTTCTGATAGTCTGCAAGGAAATAGAAAAAAGAACGGTTTAAATTAATTAATTGTAGAATTGAAACAAAAGCTTTGTTTATATTTTTGTATAAAACAAACGAAATTTGCTTTTTCTGATGTTTTTCTTCGGATGGGCGAGACTGCTGGAGGCTCTTTTCTCCTTACATTGCATTTTTTTGCAATGCTTTCATATTTCGATATTAATATCACTGGTGGTAGGTTTCTCATATATGAGAGGGCGCCTGGGTAAGTACCACCGCAATCTCTATTTCTCCCGTCAAACAGCAGTGTAACTGCACTGTTGTGTTTCGTATTGAAGGGTATTGTACTGGACATACTGAGAACTAACATCTTATGTCTCAAGATGGTGAGCGCGGTGCAATACCAAGTGTAGCTTTGTAAGTCAAAATGTTGGTTGGTTTTGTCACTGTTCATGAGCGGTCGTATCGCATACCATCAGGTGAACGACACGTCTCGCCATTCATAGTAATAAAAATAAAATACTTCAAAACGAATTGTTACTACTATAATTTACTTGTTTTGATTGCGAATTTTTATTTTGATATAGAATAACTTTATGAATATATTCCTAATACTAATATGAAATAGTAGCGGTCGCGCCCGGCTTCTCCCGGTTCAGGTAGTTTTTTCAGTACCGTCCACATGAAAAAGTTTTTATTTCGTGTGCTTATTATTTTATATTTAAACTAAATTTGACCGCCTTCGAATATATTGCTTGTTTTCCCGTCCCATCCCGTTGTATCATGTTCTGTCCCGTCTTATTCTGTCCCACGAGGAAAATTATAGTTCAATCCTGTGCTCTATTATCCCGTGACATCCATTAGAGTAGCAAATATGTTAATAATATACTCATCCCACGGGTATACAGTCCAGCTATTTTTGGGTGAAAGAGTAACAAACATACAAACTTTTGCTATTAAAGTATAAGCATTATATTGTAAAAGACATTTTTTAGTAAAATTATCTTTGTATTTTTTGCTATGATGTTTGGATGTGACAATAGAGATACCTTTGATTTGAAAATATTTTTGATTAAAACATTTTATTTCACAAAGGGCCCAGTGCTGAGTTGCCCAAATTACTATGTATTTCTGTAGGTTTAAATAAAACATTTGTCATAAAAATAAATTTGAGTAAAAATTGTTTGTCTCTCACGATTCAAAGAGAAAGTTAATTTGCGCTATGTTAGGTTTATTTTCAATCTACATTCATTGGCGAAGTAAAACAGCTACCCTATATTAAAATTAAAATCACGTCAAGCAGTTTAAAAAAACAACTGAAAACCTTATTCCAAAGCAGAGTATAAGATAATATGTACTTTTTATAATTTTTTGATTGAAATCGTTTCTGAAACAAGCTTTTTGGAACCAACTTATGTTTTAACTATTTCCCTCCTTTGTGAATGGTAAGCTTATTACCGCTCATGAGTAGCAAAACCAAACAACACCTTGAATTACAAAGCACTGCTTGCATTCCATTGCGTTCGCCATCCTGAGACATAAGATACATACATACATAAACTCACGCCTTGTTCCCAGAAGGGGTAGGCAGAGGTGCCAGGGCCCCCACATTTCGCCTTGTATGTTCCGTCCCACAATGTGATAGGTGGCAAGCCTATCGCCATATCGGGCACAAATTCCTGACTCTGGGCTGATACTGAATAGAAAAATCCAATATCACTTTACCCAACCCGGGATTCGAACCCGAGACCTCAGCTTTGTAACCGTACCGTAGTACAACTACGCCACCGAGGCAGTCATTACATTTTAATAATGCTCTAATTACATTTTAATAATGCTCTTATATTTGTAACAAAATATAACTACAATTTAAAGTGGTATTCTGTACTGGTTACTGATCCGACAGCCGCCAAAATGTTACTGAAAAGTAGAACGAAAAACAAAAGATCTTAAATATGCAAAAGTGCGAAAAATGCGAAAAATGTGTGAATTAAACTGAAGCACGCATAATATTTTACATCTACTTATTATATTAATCGGGCTACTATAAGTCCTGCCACGGGGCAGCCATATAGTCATAATAGCCATAACTAGAATCTTTAGTTCGGTTGAGAAGGGTTAGGCCAGATTATTTGAACCAGAAACTGTCTAAATGGTCTATAAATTTAATACGCGCAATTTCTGTCCTAATCGGGTTTCGTGACATCAAAGTTGCTTTGAAATACCCGTCCCACAATGTGATAGGTGGCGAGCCTATCGCCATATCGGGCACAAATTCCTGACTCTGGGCTGATACTGAATAGAAAAATCCAATATCACTTTGCCCAACCCGGGATTCGAACCCGAGACCTCAGCTTTGTAACCGTACCGTAGTACAACTACGCCACCGAGGCAGTCATACATAAGATGATAGACATAAGATGTTAAGTCTCAATATGTCCAGTAGTTACTAAATTAAAATACTCACGGCTTTTTCTGCAAGCAGCTCATGAGGTTCCTGGAGTGAGGGCTACAGCCGAGACTCTGGGCAACTTGCAGCGTGTACTGGGTAGGGTCGTGAGTCATCGCCCAGTCGGACAGTGCTGTACCCGACATCAGTATGGCACGGTGGAATAGACCTGGGAAAGAAGATTAATATATAGCATTTTCATGGTAACAAAAACAGCTTTTTTTATTGCTATGAATGGCGAGACGATCTGCCGTTCGCCTGACTGTAAGCGATACTACCGCTCATGAACAGTAGCAAAACGAAACAATGCGTCGAATTACAAAGCAATGCTTGGTATTCCACCGCGCTCGCCATCCTGAGACATAAGATCTTGTCTCAATATGTCCAGTAGTAATTCTGGCAACAATGTCCTTAAAAAACCTTAATAAATGAAAAGCCTCTTTATGGTACAAAGAAAGAGGGCAAGAGGGATAAAAGACAAAGTGAAATCGTAGACCAATCTCTGTATAGACTAAAACATGTAATCAAAAATTATTTGAATCTGGTTTTAGTGCTGTGGAATTAAAATGTCGGCTGTAATTTTTATGCCTTCGGCACAAAGACTTGAACATATTTAGATAATTGATAAACATGATAGAAATAAATATTACGTACGAATATTTTGTGTAAGATTTATTTTTAAAATGATAGTTAATTTAATTTAATCATTGTCTTACAAAACCAACGAGCGTTTTGAATTTTACAGCACCTAAACTGAAAATAAATATAGCTACTATTACGGCCACTTTATCTTAAGATGTCTTATCCATGATAATTGTCTCTTCAAATGTCGGATTTCGCAATTTTTCAAGAAAGAATTTGTCGATAGCTGAGATTAACAAGAACCGATAGCATTTGACACAAATCCGCCTTCGAGTAGTCATTGGATTGCTCTTTGGCAAATGGGAGATTAGATCGATAGAAATGTGAAGGTTCAAACATTTTCTACTACGTAATATTGGCATAAATATCTCTATCTATTATAAAATTATTATTCTATATTACATTTACGCGTACATTTATATATAACAACTGTAAATACATACATACATCAATGTACAGCTTTTTTTTCCAGAAGGGGTAGACAGAATTGCTTCCGGGACACCCACAGTTTGCCTTGTATGTTCCGTTACACAATGTGGTAGGGAGCGATCCCATCACCATATTGTGCACAAATTCCTAACACCGGGTATAAGTAATCAATCGAATAATCCAATACCACTTTATCCGACCCGGGATTCGAACCTTAGTCCTCAGCGTTGTAATCATGCCGTAGAATAATAGTGCCACAGAGGCAGTAAAAGTCAATAGCACTTAAATAAGAAATTATAGGTTACTTACGTAATTAAAATTTAAATGACCAATGAATTTATAGATGAGACACATCTAACAGCCACCTCTAGTGCAACACCACAGCTAAATAACATGTATTTTTTCATACTGGTATCTAGTTATATTTCGATATATAAAAAAGTAAAATAACAAAAATCGCCACAACATTTAGATCATAAAAAATATAATTTAAATGGTGTCCATCACGTTATTTTCAAACGCATATATTTGTCACGCAATGAAAGTTGTCTGGCATAAAATAAAAACCCACTTCTAAAATATATTCACATTTTTCCAATATCTAAAATTTATAGCCTATTCTTTATTTGACAACTTTTTATTTACACATATTTTATTCTAGTGTTTGCGTACGCGATTGTCTACGCATAAAGCATGTTTATGCTGTCCTAACACAGACGGTAAACACTATGAGAAAACTCGTATATTATCAGAATAACAATCGTATCATGTGTAGTCTGAGAATGTATAAATAAAAAAAAGGTTTATTTTATGATATAACTTCATGAGATGAGATAAGAATTGGTTATGAATATACAAACACAAATGGATGTTTGGAGTGTCCATTTTTCGTGAATGAAAATTATAATTTGCACATGTAATTAATTAAGAAGCAATTTCGGTAGACACTGGTAAAAATGAGGAATGAAAACTTTCGTCAGTTTTCTTTAAGGCCAAGGTCGAAACAGCACGTTTTTATAAAAAAATACGAAAAGTAGTAAATTTTAAATTATTTTTATGTAAAATAAAAAATATACCGTCTATCGCCTTATCGGGCACAAATTCTTGATCCCGCGCCGACAATGAATAGAAAAATCCAATATCAATTTGCCCGACCCGGGTTCGAACCCAACCTTTGCAATCATACTGTAATACATCTGCGCTTCCGAAGAAAAGGCAGTATCAGAACATACCATTAGAAATAGGAGACAGCATCAAGAAATTGATGCACGCCGCGCCAGTCCCGTGTCCCATCAACGTCACGGAGGTTGGATCTCCGTTGAGGTCTTCTATATTGTCCTTGATCCACTGCAGTGCTGCCAGCTGGTCCAGAAGACCATTGTTCCCGTACACGTGTTCTGTTAGACTTGGCTTCATGAATCCTGAGGGGAAAAGTATATTATTTTTAAACGACTTGATATCGGATGGTAAAATTAATGCACGTCTCATTCATTCATCATCAGCCTATTCGCGTCCACTGCTAGACATGGGCCTCTCCGGTGGTACGCCACTGGGTGATATCGATCTTCAGCCCAACGTCTCCAACGTCTCATTGCTGGTATAGTATCGGCCTGGACAGTAATTATTGTACAAGTTTGAAAATATAAATTATACTAAGGTATGTATCGGCAATTACATAATATTACGTTGTATCGGCCTGAATAGTAATCTGGTACTATATGACAAACATAAAAAAAACAACATACAGTCGAATTGAGAACCTCTTCCTTTTTTTGAAGTCGGTTAAAAATTGTATAAACTGCTGTAGTGACTCACGCAAGGGTGTCGTGTTCCTATTGTCTATTATCTCGACTGGCAATATGAATTTATCATAATTTTTTGCTAGTAGACTACTTGGATCGCATTGCACGGACCAATTAATTTTATATTATCAGTGCGGTCTACACATCATGTGTGTATGCTAATCTGCAACTCCCAGTAAATTAAAGAAAACCAAAAGAATAATACTACTTCTTGATTTATTTATTTAACTCAACATTATAATGTGGCAAAGTACAATATATTATTATATCAGCTCATACACCTCTTAACTACACATACGGGCACGGGCCTACTCTACAATTGAGAATACGATTGAGACTGGTTAGGCCATAATATAGTCCACCACACCGGTCTAGTGGGGGTTGGCGCATTTTTACATACCATAGAAATTCATACAAATCGCTATGGTACAAAGGTTTCCGCGCGATGTTTTCGTTCTCCGTTTTATTGCGTGGTGATTTACTATCAATACACACATGACCCGAAAAGTCAGAGGGTTTGAACCCGCGACCACCGTGAATATGTTGGCAGTCGCGTATGGTCCGTCACCAATATGTCACCACGCACTAAAGTACAATATAACTTACATTAAATGTAATCAGAAAAGCATATCCACAGCCGAAAGACGTTTATTTATTACGCCATTGCTAAATTATCTAGGTCTGTTCAACTGGCTACTACGCTTAGGTCACTACAGCGGATTTTACTCCTTTGTTTACGGTAATCCCTATTAGTATAGGATCCCGCCATACATCGACCTTCACCGAGATGTTTATTTGATGAAACCTATTTTATATGCAATTTAATATGTCAATAAATATATTGTATATGGGTTGCCTTGCAAATTTCAGTCCAGAATACGATTAATTAATTATTAAAAAAAAAAAATATTTTTTACACATTTCACCTGTTTGATTATTAAACAAATTCTATACCTAAAGAGGGTGCGCATGCTATTTATTCTTGAGAATGAAAAGGACAGCGATAGACTCGTATATGCTGTGTTCTGTGTTACCTGGCAACCTGAGGGTTGTGACCGGAAAAAAATAGGCAACCTAACGTTTACATATTCTATGGGTTTCATACTTTCGATTGGTATAGAATTTGTTTAATAATCAAACAGGTGAAATGTGTAAAAATTTTTTTTTTTTTTAATAATTAATCAATCGTATTCTGGACTGAAATTTGCAAGGCAACCCATATACAATATATTTATTGACATATTAAATTGCATATAAAATAGGTTTCATCAAATAAACATCTCGGTGAAGGTCGATGTATGGCGGGATCTTAGACTATATCACGTTGGCTATAAATATGTTACTATCAGCGAACATGGAAGTGCGTGGTGGCCTGTTGGTAAACGGACTAGACGCGACTGCCAACATGTTCACGGTGGTCGCGGGTTCGAATCCCAGGGCACACCTCTGACTTTTCGGAGTCATGTGTGTATTGATAGTCAATCACCACGCACTAAAACGGTGAAGGAAAACATCGTGAGGAAACTTGCATACCATAGGGATTCATAAGAATTTCTATGGTATGTAAGTCCGCCAACCCGCACTAGGCCAGCGTGGTGGACTATATGGCCTAACCACTCTCAATCGTAACCTCGATTGTAGAGTAGGCCCGTGCCCTGCAGTGGGACGTATATGGGCTGATATAGATCAGCGAACATATTACTATAAATAGGGTACGGTCTATCGGAGACGACAATAAAATAGGGGGAGCGAGTGTTGGCTATATAGATTCTAATTTCTAATACCTAGTTTTTTAGAGACATAATAAATACCCTCAAACAATCATACAAAGTGCTGACTTCACAAACAAAAGAGACAGACAGACAAGTCTTGTACTGTGGGTATCAGAAACTACGAGAGGCTTTACGATCTCACAAACACCCGAAAGAAATACTCGTGAATTGCACATATATTTGCCTTGGTGCGGGGATCGAACCTATGCCACGGAGGCTGTCAATATTTAAAAGCGAATCTCTTACCTAATATTCCAAGTCTGAAATTGACAGTGATGACCATAATGTTCCCGTAGGATGCCAATATTCGACCATCATATGGGTTTCCGGAACTCCACTCGAATGAGTCTCCATGGATAAACACCAGTACTGGGAATTTCTTTGACTTTTGCTCTGAAACAAACGAAAAAAATTACTTTAATATCATTGGACAAAACATTCTACATCTTACATAATAGGCATCTAGGTTTATATCAAATTGTATATTGATGTAGGGTCTAGGTCGCATTTCATTTTATTATGTAAAAGTGGATGAATGAAGGATATCAAATATTTGGTCCCCAACTGTTACAGGATGGATATCTGTGATATATAAGATATGTGTGCCGCGGATCAATCACATTTACGCTAAAGCTATGAAATCATCGTGTTTCTACGGCGTAAATATTTCCAAACCAATATAAACAGTACATAGCAAGTTAGCAATATGAAATAGCTGTGCTGATTTGTGAAATATCTCTTTTGATCTACGGTCGGATTAGATTACAGCGTTACTGAAACAGATTTAACCGAAGCGATCAAAATTCAACTCTAAAATTGAGTTGTTAACGATCAATTTCTAAAACAGATCGGTTCGTAAATAAATCATTTTTTACGTCGTGTTCCATAGCGAAGATTATAAAATAAATAAAGATTAGCTTTCGAAAAGAAATGAACGAGGATAAAATCAGTGAGAAATTTAAAAATCAGTCTGCCAGATATAGATTAAGTTAATTTCCGATCCGTCTGCCATTTTTGACGTTCTATCTGCGATGGAATATAAAGTATCGAAATACGTTGATACGAATTATAATTCTTTTCCAGATAATGAGATAATATTTCTGTCTTATAGCGTTAACAACATGACAAAGCTGTATAAATTCATATACTTTTTTATTGCAATGAGACGAGCATGCCGTTCGTCTGATGGAATGCAATACGACTGCTCATCACCGACGCAACAGTAGCAAAATCAAACAATACCATTAATTACAAAGCAATACTTGCCACTCCACTACGCTCGCCATCCTGAGACAGAAGATATTAAGTTTCAGTATATCCAGTAGTTCCTCTGGCTACAATGTACATTGCACTACATTGCACTGGTGGTAGGTCTCTCATATGTGAGAGGTCATCTGGGTAGGTACCACCGCAATATCTATTTCTCCCGTGAAACAGCAGTGTAAATGCACTGTTGTGTTTCCGATTGAAGGACATTGTAGCCAGAGTAACTACTGGACATATTGAAACTTAACATCTTATGTCTCAGGATGGCGAGCGCAGTGGAATGTTGCTACTGTTTATGAGCGGTCGTATCGCTTACCATCAGGCGAACGGCTTGCTCGTCTCGCCATTGATTGAAATAAAAAAAAATGTCCATCAGTCCAAAACACAACAGTGCATTTACACTGCTGTTTCGCGGGAGAAATAGACATTGCGGTGGTACCTACCTAGACGGCCTCACACATATGGGAGACCTACCACCAGGAAATAAATAAATACCTAAGGAAGAACTCCACAGGTCTAAAAGCTTATTCTCACTGCTATGTTTGTCTAATTTCCAAATTTCAATATTGTTCTACATCGATGTCTATTTATAAGTATAGTTATGTATTTGTAATTTCTCATACAAAATGCATTTATTGTGTAATCGGAACTTATGTCTTATTGATGTTTTTAAAGAATAATGATGAGTTCTTATAAAGGTAGGTATTTAGTATTGTTAGTAGGCTTAGGTAGGTACTTAATTTCCATTTAACCCCAGTTTTCAATGACACCTTGCTTATGCTAATTTGTGAATTATCGAAAAGAGAAAGGAAATTAAAATAAGTAGTCGTCTTTCAAAATGATTCTTATCATAATATAACGTGCAAACACAAAACAGTAGAAATAATAGCAAAAAAAATTATGCGACTATTTATACTGGTAGCGACATCTGTTGTACAATTTTCGAACCACTTTGTTTTGGTTAAACTGAAAGCTTCGTTGTAAAAAATAGAATTCAGCCCGCTTTTGGCAAAAGCTTATGAAATAGTTTACATAAAATTCCATAGATGGCTCTTTAACAAGAATAATTTCAAGTTTTCAAATTGGGATTTGATGGAAACATAATATCTCTCATATTCCTTTCAGCATCTTAAAAATATAAGAGTTTTTTGTAATATGTTATGTTATAAATATTATGTTTATAATTAGTTTAATAGTTTTGGTTTGATCAGTACCTATGTTAACTTTAACAATTTTTTAACTGCACTATTATATGTATGTATGCTTAGACAAAATAAAACATGGAATATTTTTAAGTTGTTCAATGTTTTAATGTGAATACATTAAATTATATATTTTGCCTACTGTAAACCTTATAGAAAATTTCACCACTTCAACGAAAATAATATTGTCCTCAAAAGCCTACACAGACTAAAAAAATGCACCTGAATATCGAACCCAAGACTTTACAATCCCCGTCACGTTTCAACTACAATAGGCGATCAAATTACTCATTTTCCAGTATTGGGAAACAGTTAACGAGTTAGGTGGCGCCTACGCGACCGCGTTTGTTTCCGGCCAGCGCATTTAGGACGGATTTTTTGGTCGTTTTATTGCGCGTGAAGTGTGCTTTGAAGTCATAACTGTGATCTGTGTGAACAGCTCTTTACGTATTGCGCTGAAATAAATCTTGGTTTTGTTTATTTTATTGTTAACGATATGGTACAGACAAAGGCGAAAATACGGATTCAGTGCGCCTTCAATAAGTTTGTTTAAATGTATTTCCTTTCTCACAAAAGCATTCTGTAATTGACAGTGTGAAAGAAAGATGGAACGAAAAAGATAATTCAGTATCAACTTTTTTAATTTGTATGTGCTTATATCTGAATGCGACCGTAGTCACGATATATACGTACGATTGTAACTAGGGGCCCTACTATATTCATCGAACGAACGAACGAACGAACGAAGGACCCTACTATATTCAACGAAACGAAGTTCGAAACTTCGGACAAACGAAGTTTTTTATACGATACGAATGTATATATATAACGTACACCGTAACTATAAGTCTATGGTTACGACCATAAATCAATAACGACCATAAGTTTTATGTAGGTACATTCGTATCGTATATAAACTTTGATCATCCGAAGTTTCGAACTTCGTTTCGTTGAATATAGTAGGGTCCTTCGTTCGTTCGTTCGTTCGTTCGATGAATATAGTAGGGCCCTAGGCCGGCACAATTGCGTCGACGAGAGTCAGATTACGAAAAAAAAAAGTCACGCCTATTAACTCTATTCTGAATTAACTGCACTTATAATCAGTTGCATTGTACCCTCATCGTTGTCTTATTAAATACCCGAATATTTAACCCACATCAAAAAAGGAGCAAGTTCTCAATTCAACAGTTTGTTTTTTCTATGTTTGTTACCTCATAACTCTGCTCTGGGTGACCCGATTTAAATATTCTTTCTTAACTTAAAACTCATCCGAATAATCCAAAATGTACCTGCTTTAATTTTACTAGAGCCAAAAACCCGAAATGCAAATTAAACTACAACTTACACTATGTGTAGCTTAACGTTCATTCACAAAAGGTATAAGTTGAAATTTTCACATGATTTTCTCGCAAACAAAGCCCGTTCGCAACAAAGAGCGGTTAAACAATGAGCGTTGACTAGAGCCAACTGTGGGGTGAGATGTCGCTTTACAAATACTTTTATATTGTCCTAAAAATACTGCGTTAAGAACTGGGAATTGGTGATGTTTTATCGAAAAAAAAATATAGAATATTTCTGGTGGCATTGTTTTGGAAAAAAGACGAAATAATAGATTTGAACGGGTCATTTTATTTTGAGAATGAAAAGACATTTAATTTTAAACGTTAAATTTGCTCAAGAATTAGTTGGTCCTTTTGCAAGAGTCAGTTTATTGATATGGTTGATATGTTTCAATTAAAAAGGAGAATATGACTCAAAACTAATTGTTAACCATTGGATAGTACCCAGAGGTCGTTATTTCGAAATTTTTAATGTTTTTAGAAAATATTGTATCGTTTATTTTCTTTAATTTCCTTGAATAGTTAACGTATTCAGTGGTCGGTCATGTGTCAACACATGCACACAAAGCTTATATTTCGCTAACTCACGAACATGTATACAGCAATAGGTATGCCATTGTATTCCGCATCCATGCACTGTTTACTCATATTTCAACGCCAGTATAATGGCTTTTGAAATCCACAAGATCAAAGGCATTTGTGTCGATTGGTGTATCAAATTGTGAAGATACTCGAAGCATGTCATTCATTAAGTAGCTATAGAGGTATTGGATAAAGGAAGAAATTGTTTGATCCGTTGTATAATTTATATGTAATGTTTAGTTCTAGATGTTAAATTAAATAAAGGACTTTTGTTGAAAGATTTTTTATTCACATAAATTGACTTTTATAGAACAGAAATTAACTAAAAATTTTCTGACAATTTCTCGATTTTCAAAAGCCATCCATCAACATCCAGTAAATTGGGATTTTGTATGAAGGATCTTTGTTCAAAGATTTGTTTATTTATATTAATTATTGCTGTGGTAGATCCATACTATATTTGTAAATAATACAGAAAGCGGACATTAAGCAACAATCTTGGTGTTATTTCCTCCACTATACCACAAAGACTTATTTTCAAAAGACACGATGTCCAGGAATTGTTGGTTTTTATAATCCAGTATCATCACTTAACAAAAGTTGAGCCATTTACCTATTATTCATTTTCTAAGAAATATTATTTTTGTATTCATATTCCACGAACATAGGTTTTGCAAAACGCTGCTTTTCTACATTTCCCGCCTTAATTCTTCTTATCTAAAGCGCTTTACAAGCTTTGAGCTCATTTATCTGTTGTTTATCTGAGATGGTGAATGAAATAACTGGAGGCTGAACTAGGCTGATTACGGGTAATAAATTGTACTAATATATCTATTTACTTTGAATATTAATGTTCAAAAATGTAAACGACAAACGCGAATTCGACTAGGCTATTTATGATCAACAGAAAACATTAATAAATCCAGTATAAAACAATGTGCAAAGATTTTTGTATAGAAAATGAGAACGTCCAGTTACAATAAAGTTAAGTAATAGTGACAAATTACAGTTATAAATCTAATTTACTGCCTAAATATTTGATGTGAACTGAAATTTACTGTCAACCGTATCTCATACGAGAATCTACAAAGAATTACCCATCAAATACGAGTATTGTCTATTTTACGAAGGGTTACTCAATCTCCTAGATTCCAAAGGCGGAAACGCGATGACTAATCTTCATAACCAACAAAAATATCACCTAACAGTTCCCTACTTTCTTCAACAAAAATAATCTGTATCGCCCAGTTATTTCTGTCACCAAAGACTGAATTAAGTTTCCCCTCCGATCTTTAATTAGACGCGTAAACCGCTTACAAGATTGTGAAGCATTTTTCAAATTTAAAATCGTCTGTTTGACTTTGTTTTGTAAATGGACTAGATTCTTGACGAGCGTTGAAAACTGTTAACCGTATTACCTCGGGGAACTCGATTTATTGAAAAAAGCGATCAACTGTCACACAGTTCTAAACTTGTCGGTTGGGGAATAATTGTATAATTTGCTTGGTTGAATTCTATTCTTTATTTCGAAACTAGTTTTGTGGTTGAGAAGTTGGCTGAGTATGCTAAAATTTTTTGATTCAGTGGTAAATATCATTCAACGTAAAAACATTATTTAAGGGTGCGTATGTATAATACATGTACAAAGTGTGTTTGAGGACAGGAAAAAATAATAATCAAGTAAATCAGATAATTTGGAGCAGAAGATACCACAACAGACACTTTTCATACTTGAATGTATTCGTTATAAATTATCACTAGCTCTGTCAGTAAAGAAAAACTTTATGATTAAAAAATGCACTTTTGGGCGCACATCGCCTCTGTGGGGCAGATGGTTGGGCGCCGACTGAAGGCATGAAACGAGAGATCGCGGGTTCAATTCCCGCATCGAGACAAATATTTGTGTCGGGTCTGGGTGATTGTGACACCGAAAAGTACCTCGTAGTTTCTGATAGCCACGAAACACGACTTAACTGATCTCGATGCGGGCGTATCTATAATTTCAAATGTTTACCATCAGGTCTAAGGAAATAACCATTACGCCGCAACATATTTCACTTGTAAAATAGGGCCATCAATAAAAAAGCTAAAATGCCACAACAATTTGCCATATTCAATCGAGAACCAATCTTTTTATTTTCACCAGCCCCGGGCCATTTAGTGACAGTTTCAAATTCAGATTAAAAATCAAGCTGGCAACCCAATTCCCACAGAGTAAATAAGCGTCAATCATCCGCCATCGATTTGGCCGAGCGTCGGGCTAAATCTGAAATAGTTTCTGTGTAGATTTTTGCGCCTATTCCAAACAATACTTGATGCGAGTGTTTGAGAGATGCCGTTTGCACGATGTTTTCGAAATCCGGCCGGTATCGAGTCGGAGTGAAAAGAATTTGAAGGTTTTATCGATAGGTACGATTAAAAGCCAATATTAGGCTTTCATAGAATACGAATAACGGTTTAAGGTTAAACTGGTTTATAAAATTTTATTTTAAAGAGTGATGATTTGCGATTGGAGACTCATATTATTATAAAATGTCTATATATTCTTGATTCTCTACGTCAAGCTCCGCTAGTTGTGTTTAAATTTACCATCTCCTATACTAAATTAATTTCAGTTTTGTGTAGTATTTGTTACATGTTGTACAAAGATTTTGCTTATGATTTGCAGATAGCCGACCCACCTGATTCTAACTTTTCTAATAAATAAAAAATTACAAAAATAATTTTATGGAACACAGTCTGCTTTATAGACCAATCAAGCTTCAGGCGATACAAAAAATTAACTACAAGTAAAGAAAGCAAAATATAAAACCAATATATTAAAATAGGTTCTTAAAATCTTTATAGCTTTAATCTGAAGCCCGGCAGCGAAATTTTAAAGCGTACGATTAGCTTTTTTGACGGATGCGACGTCGTTACGAAAGTTATCAGCGGCACTCATTCCTACGGCTAAATAGGCAATTCCAACTTTTTAATGTTCGCTCGATCTATAAAGACTTTACGTCTCGCTTCCTAAAGAAATAATTTAAACATCATATTTATGAAGCTTCGTTCGAGAGCGGTTTTAGGTGTTCTTCAATACATACTTAATTTTTCCTGTTTTATGAATTAAAGTTGAGGTTGTTTCCTGTGTTGTGTATTTTTTTATTTCTCAGCATCAACCATAGTGTGTTGTTATACTTGGTTGAAGATCTTGCAAGAACTGTTAAGATTTCAGCATCGATTTTTTTCTCTCGGTAATTTTCTAACTTTCTTTCGATTTATTATTAATAATATTATTCAAGTCAATACATCCCACTGCAAGGCACATGTCTCTACGAAAACGGAAATTTTGATTCAGAAGACTAAGACCATCACGCTGGCCTAGTGCGGGTAAGCTGTCAGAAACAAACAGATTTTTTTAAATGTTTGTACTAAGCCAATTTTCCCTTGATATGTTCTTCGACCGTTATAGAGTAGGTAATTAACTACACCCGAGAACCTGAAAAATCAGTGGTGTACTCTGGTATTTGTATAATAATACTTTGGAGTAGATTTATATTCGGGGAACACTAAATATAAACAACAATTAATAGAACACAAAATAGCGACAACGGCAGCCCATTCATTGTCACTTCAGCTCTCTAATGATTGTAAATGTGTCAACGGTTCTCATTCCTTGAACCAAGTATCGCGAATAAATACTTTTAATAGATTTGACACAGTTTTTTACGATTACATTTTTGAAACAGTAAGTATGTGAACGTATAAAACATTAGTTAAAATAGAATATTATTTTTACCTATAACACAAGTCTAAAATTAGGTGCTAGATCTTACCAAGAATCACGAAAATTTCCGGTAAAACATAAGACAGAAATGTTATCTAAAGATTCTAATGAAACAGATACAAATTTAGTACCTATAGGACGGGAATTTCCGGTCTCAGACTGTGACACTGCCAATGACTGTGTTTATTAATGATATAACTGACGGGTGTAGTCACAAAAATACTTTGCAAAAGCAGTTCATGATGATTATTTCTTGTCAAATCTTGTAACTTGAAAAAACAAGTTGGCCTGTTTTCCGGTTGGCAACGGAAGAAATTTTAATGCATTCTGAGAAACTGTAATAGTAGGTACAAACGTATCAATTCCATTTGTTTATTAGCATACATTAGACAAGAGCGACCATGAACAATTAAAGTTTCCAACTTTACGTATTAAGCTGATTAGGTCAGTAGCAACATTCACGATTTTATTGGCTGGGAGGCCGGTTGCACCAGAATATCCCTTGAACTAACGAACAAATATTTATTCACATTATCGGTGATGGAAAACAACGTGAGTATTTGTGCATAATATAAAGATCTTAACAAGGTTTTACATAGTATATGAAGTCCACTGACCCGCACTAGGTCAACTTAGTGGATTATGGCCTAACCTCTCTCAATTGGACTCTCGGTTGTAGACAAGTCCTCTGTCCAGCAGCGGTTGAATAAAGGCGGGATACTGTAACAGTACATTTTAGTGATCTGCCATTTTAATTTAACGCCATCTTGCGGGACTAGCCTAAACCAAAGCCAAAGGTGAAGACATTTACGTTAGTCTGAAATACCTGTGTAGTGTCACAGAATAATAATATTTATCACCCAGCGAAACTCGGTCAGCCAGACTAGTTTTAATTCTAAATATACCTCTAATATCCGTACTTTGACCTGTGCCGATGTAAATAGGTTTTTTTTTATTTGGCATTTATCCATATTGTAGAACATCTCGAATTAATTGCTACTAAATTCTTCCGCGGATCGCACTGAGTATTTATTTAGTAACAGACTCCGATTGTGTCACGGCAAGGCCGGCAATCTATCTTTTTAATGTAGTATTATTTTTACATCTTAATTCTAAAAATGTTCCACACTAGTAATACAGGAATTACTGGCCACATTGTTGTGACTTTATTTATGCTAATATTACAGAATTTGAATTCTGAATTATTTTTATTGCTGTACTCAGATCTGGTCTTTGGTTCTGGTAGTTGATCAGATGCCGTCTGTGAAACAAGAGGTCGCTGGTTCGATCCCCGCACCGAGGGAAATTTTATGAAGCGCACAAAATATTTGGCTCGGGTCTGGGTGTTTGTGAGACTGAAAAGTCTCTCGTAGTTTCTGATACCAACGATACAAGACTTAATTGATCTTAATGTGAAATCAGGACTCTATATGCAACTATTAGGTGTATTTATTAATTAATAAAGCAGGGAATTGATGCTGCCTTAAAATACTTTCTGAGACTTGAACAGACTTGTAGATTTTCACACTTTCAGTATTTTCGTTCTGTCTAGAAACTCATGGATAGATATGGTACTTCTGACCAAATTCAATTGATCCAAGAAACTCTAATAATTCATAATATCATATGAACCTATCGTACATCTGACCATATTAATGTGAGCCATTTTGTTTGTCAGTTTTTATTTCACTTCAAAACAGAATTATTTAGAAAAGTAATTTGCACTAAACTAACAAATGAGCATATTGCTTCATCTGTCCATAAAACGTTCAATTTACATCACCCGTTTGAAGCCCAAGAGCCTTTATTAACGTGTGATCCTTCGGTATACTTTACAAGAGTACGCCCCTAAATCAATCAACTTCAAATGTAAAGTCTTTTGTAGTGTAGTCTTTGTAGTCATGCGTTTGCAAGTTGTCAAACGCGCCACGCCTGCTTGGCCCCAATTTAGGTATGCCAACCGCGTACGCATATTTGCCAATACATTTGATAGTAAGTTGTTTGATAGTGGATGTGCCAAATTCAGGGTAGAGGCACATGACTTTCGAAATGAGCACGTGTAGAGAAAAATTTGTTATGAAAGATTTGACTGTGTTGGGGATTTCAACAATTCTTACTCAAAAAACAGTTATTATATTCTGTTTTTGAAAGCCTCCGTGGCGCAGTCGGTTAGACGCCGCCTGTAAAACGAGAGGCCGCGGGTTCGATCCCCGCACTGAGAGAAATGTTTGTGCGGCTCACAAATATCTTTCGGGTCTGGGTGTTTGTGAGACCGAAAAGTCTCTCGTAGTTCCTGATACCCCCAACACAAGACTCGATTTTAGTGGGGGGTCAAGACTATGTATGTGACTGTTGGGTGTTATTTATTTATCTATTTTACATTAAAATTACATTCGAATGTGGTTTTTTTATCATAAGCTCACGACTTTTTCCTTAATGGATAAATAGAGGTGCTACACCAGGACACCCACGTTTCGCCTTGTGCGTTCTTTCCCATTGTTTGATAGGGGGCAAGCCTGTTGCCACGTCGCGTTGGCTAGATATTCTTGACTCCGGGATTTGAGTCCGAGAACTCACCTTTTTAATCGTACCGTAGTACAACTGCGCCACTAACGCACTTTTTTTTGCATTTAATTATATATTTGAGAATATACAATCTAAAAATAAACAACTGTGTTTTAAAAGAACAAAATAATGTTAAAATATTATGGTAGCAGAACCAAGAAATCATGAAACTGTGCGATGACAAGGGGAGGTTTATCAATCTTAGTGTGAAAATGAACCTACCAGTTTAAATTAATTCATTTAAAAACTAAAGATAGGCCTTTCAGTAAATTTGGAGTATCAAAAAGACGACCGTGAAAATCGCTCTAAAATAAATATTAAATTAACTTAATATAGATTTCGTCTAAACGGGGATAAAAAATGGTATTTTTATTTTCATTAAACTATCCGTCTAAGTATTTTAAAATCGTTGCGAGTGACAACTAATTTCAGCATCGCTCCACTAGTTGTTTGCTGGAGACTGGAATTACGTCGAAATACTTTACGCGCTTTCCGTCCTATCCTTATATTTATGTCAATGAAAAAAATCCACATGTTACACGTAATCTTATAAATTGCTTATCCAAATAACATTGATTTTCGAAAATAATTGACACAATCAAGCAACAATCGCTCTAAAGCGTTTCAAATAAAATGACAATGGAATTTACTAAGCTTGTCAGCGCTTCGTCTAACTCGCTGACATGCCTTTGTATTGCTGAACGTCAATTTACACCGTAGACATGTTACGATATTGGTATAGAGTAGAGGAACTTGGGAATAACCATTTATTGCTTCCTCAGTATATTTTGTCCCGATTTTTTCGCGAACAAAAGAAAATAGCCTCCTTGGCACTGCTGTTCTTGATTTATGCGGGTCAAAACTAGTTCAAGTATTGGGATAAATTTATAATTCTACTAGGCGTCATATCGCACTTTTTCACATTTATTTCATTATTTATATCATGCATCATCATACCATTAATTGCTTTTTTTTTATTTCCCTTGTTTTAAAATGGCATGGCATAGTGACTACACTGCGCCTGAAAGTAAGCGCATGCTGTCTAAACAGAGTACCAAATGGCATCAGACGGCGTTCCATGCTATTCGATACAATTATTCCGGTCTGCTAAGATGCATCTTTACACTCTGGTGGAAAGACCCGGGATTATAGAAAGGAGAAAACACGTATGACGGCAAACAATTCCACAGCTTAACGGTGCGGCACAATAAAGAACATGAACGCTTGCACATAAATAGAAGCAACACAGCAACATCGCTATGCTTGTCACTACAGGACATTAGATATTGCATCTTTATGGCCAGTAATCACCTCAAAAGAGCTATTCAAAATTGAAAAAATATTATTACCAAACTACTGCGCTACTGTTAATTGTAATTATGATTTTTCAAGAAATCTTACCTCTATATGGCACGTAGATGTTCAAGTAAAGGCAATCCTCGCTCTCATTAGCGAGGAAAGGTTTCAATTTGTTGAGGTAATGCTGCCGTCCCAGGGACGGCGGATTGTCCTTCTTGATTAGCGGGAGGGACTGAGGGCATACTGGAGCGAAGCGCGTCGCCATCTTCACGCCAGGCCATGGTGGCGCACTGACTGAAAGAGATGAGGTATTTAGAATCGTGAATAAATTTGATTAGTTAATTTCATTATTCACACATACCAATGAACTCGAATTTATAACATACTTAATAATGTAAAAAAGCATTTATATGTTATCATTTTTGTGACATTTCCAGGATTACCTAACTTTCTTTATTACAAATAAACACTTAATGAAAATTTCCTGGCATTCAAAATTCTAAAGAAACTCTTATATGTTTCGCGATCTTATAATTTTGGTATAATATCATTGTTTTTGCCAATGGGTCGCTATTTGGGTAGAATATTTTACCACTATATACATCTGCACCAGATATAGAGACTTTCCCGCCCTCTCACTCGCCACTGCAACTCCTGTCAGCCAGGATCAACAGTGGCACACAAAGATTTGACACCGAGCTCCAAAGCTCGACGAGTCTCTCAGGGACACTACCTTGTCTTTAAGCCGCATCGAAATTAATCAGAAAGAACTTCCACTTCCCTCTGCAGCAAAGCGGGTGACAAAAAATATTGAGTTGAGAGGAATTATTTATCCTCTGATAAAAAGATACACCTGAAGAAGCCAGGTGTATAGAGCACCACGGGATAAACAATTACATGGGCCCTATAGTTTGAACTGCTAAATTTGGGTCCAGTAATAGGTATGGCAAAAGCGCCGGAAAGCACGGAAGTTCCTCCTAGATTCCACGAGGTTCGTATAGTATGCAACACTAGATGTTATTTGCATATTCTTCAACATTATTCCCCGTTCATCGGACCAGCGATCACATTCCCAGAGTATATGATGTGCAGTTTGTTCGTACTCACAGTCGGGTGTAGAGCATTGACACGCAGGCGATTCAACCAACTTTAAAGTAACCTTCACCAGATATAACGACAAAACAAGTGGAGACGCATCGTGCAAATGGCAACTTAGCAAACGTCCTAAACATGACCTCGACCAGTTTGTCAAAAGAGTAAAACTTTAATAAAATTCTTCTCTGTAAACCTTAACTGATGGTAAGTCTTTCTTACTTGTGAGGCCGCTCGGGTGCGATCCACCGCGATCTCTGTTTTTCCCGCCACACAGCAATGTAAACACACCGTTGTATGCCAATTTTAAGGACATTGTATTGAACGTAACGGACAACTATTGAACGTATTATTAAACTTAATTTTTTAATTAATTTAATTTATTTATTCCACATACTTACTACTATTTACAGGTTACACCTAATACAGTAGAGTAGCACATATTACATTCTTATATAATAATACAACTAATTAATACTAATCAGTACAGTAGCGGCCTCTGTGAACTCTGTTAGTGAGCATGCGAACAAATCGAGCTGGCAGGACACCGCGTTGAGCAGACGCAGCGCCCGCGTCAGCGGTGCGTGCTGCAATAAGTTGGTGCGAGCTCGGGGCACCCACAGCAATGGCTGGCGCCGCCGTCGCCCCACACATCCATCCGGCACACACAACCCACTAACTTGTAGAAGTCTAGGATTATGTATTTTACCACGTATCACATTAAATAAATATTTGGCAAAAGCTACTTCCCTACGGACTTCCAATCTGTAATAATTTGTCATTCCCAAAACAAATAAGGTAGGGTACAACAAAGGGTAACCCGGATACACACCATACTGTTTTAAATATAAGAACCTAGTAAACTTGTTTTGAATACGTTCTAACATAAGCTTGTACTTGTCCTCATGTGGAGACCACACTGCAGCATTGGATTCTAATTGGCTTCTCACGAGTGCGTCGTACAATGCTCTCAAAGCCCCAATATTCGTAAATTGGTTTGCTTGTCGCAAAATTAAGCCTAAGTTGCGGTATGATCTTTAAATAACATTAGTGATGTGTTTTCTAAAATTCAAATCTGCAGAAAAGCACACCCCTAAGTCTTTGACCTCAGTAACGCGTTGAAGAGGTACCCCGCTCATGCAGTATTGAAAGTGACTTGGTTTTTTCGCGCGTGTAAATGACAGAACTGAACATTTGTCTACATTAAAATACAATTTATTTTCCAAGCTCCATTCTACAATCCTATCTATATCATGCTGTAGTGCGTTATGATCCTCCATCTGCTTCACCTCAAGAACAAGCTTAAGGTCATCAGCGAACAACAGTGGTGTAGATCTACAGATCACTTGAGGTAGATCGTTTACCATTAATATGAAAAGTAATGGGCCTAGGTTGCTACCTTGACTTACTGACTTAACATGATATGCCCTGGGACGGCGAGGAAAGTGGGGTTCCAAGCATTGCTTTGTACTTCAAGGTGTTTGGTTTTGCTTCTATCCATGAGGGGGTATCGAATCCTGTATCCTGGTGGTAAACGTACCATCAGGCGAACGGAATGTTTGATCCGCCATTCATTGCAATAAAAATAAATTAAGCAGCAACTATATTTGTGGGTCGATCACAGCACATAATATAGTAGAATTAATCTTTGATAGGAGGCTTACTAATGTCTATTTTAAATGATATACGAGTAATGAATGTGACTTATAGGCATTTGAACTTCACGACGTGTCAGGAATATCCAAATATAGACGTAATGAAAATAGAACGTAATAATGACTTTTACGTTCATTCCCTGTTTACGCGTGTGCGTTTGTTTATAAAGGATTTTGCGACTTAAATTTACTGGTTATTTGTGAGGATAATTATTATTCTAATGTCTAAGCGTACATATTTACATGTTTTCGTCTTACATAGATTTTAAGTCAATACATAATATTATTTTCAATTGTGTTGCAAAAGCGCCCATTAAATTATTATTAACACTTAGCCTGTATAATTAATATTTAGTGTTTTTTTAGACTAATCAATATTCGAACTGCAACTTCAAACTACTTTATGAAATTACTCAGAAGTAATAATTTTGTCTACACTCAGATCACAGAGTACTTTGTTATACTTAGATATTGAACACCGTAAACAATAGTAGCAACAACGTTGCAGTAGACAAGCTAGCATGCCGCTTTTTATTTCACTTGTGTACATCCGTTTTTGACAAGGCCGGCATAATTATGTCCACAATAAATTACCATAAATTGTCTTATAATAACTTTTTTAAGCTTGTATACAAAAAAAAAACAGCACGGTCAAACTCTAAAATCTCATTCTATATATTACGCACAGACTGTTCATTATGTTTTATGAATTTCATTAATAGTAAGTACATATTACGCAACAATAACATATGCATCGTGTCCTCTATTTTATAATTAGTAGCTAATCAAATTAATTAGTCTGATTGATTTAGGCGACCTAATGTACAAATAAATGAAACGTGATCGAATAATTGATTATACGAAACTATTGTTACAAATAGGTGCGCTACCTTCATGAAAGAGTTAATATTTGTTTTATTACCTAAAATAAATTGACGAATAAAGAATTAATAATAAATGAATATATACGAATTTTATCATTGTGAAGAGAATCATTTATTATTTCAACAATAATTACGGAAATTATAAGCTTTCGTTCATAGTTGTACTGATACCTATATTCAATATCCAATCAACTACAAAAAATTCAATGTAGACAAAGAATCGATTATATTTATTTCTAATAAGTATTTTGTTCTGACTTGTCAATTACACTGAATACAATATAGATGGATCAATCTTCAACCTTTGATAAAATGGAATTTTGCTAGCCTTTTTATAGTGTAAAAGCTGAATTTTATGAGTTTTTTGTTAAGGCAACTGTCAAAAAGTGCTTCCTTTGTTGCTTTGATGATGATAAGTGGTCTATTCATCTTGCTAGACATATTGAAACTTCATAATAGCTGATGATGTGATACCTGTATTAGAGGCATACGTAGACAAGCTTTCATACATAAAATTATACGGAAACTCACGCCTTTTTTCGAGAAGGGATAGGCAGAGGTTTTTTCAAGTAGCAACCAGGACACAAACGTTTCGCTTTGTGTGTTTCGTCCCACGATGTGATAGGCGGCGAGTCTACCGCAATACCGTGCACAAATTCCTGACTCCAGACTGATAATTAAAAGAAAAATCTAATATCACTTTGCTCGACCAGGGATTCGAACCCAAGACCTTAGCTTAGCAATCATACCGTAGTACAACTGCGCCACAATAGCTGTAAATTTTTTGGCTTTTATAAAATAACAAACGTCTGGCGGGCATACACACGGGCCAAGCCCTCTTGGCCTAATAGAGATAATTCAAATATGGATAGATGTATCTTTTTTTTATTTGCCATAATCTATGACCGATGGCCGAAATTAAACATTGTCAATTTTGTCACAGATGTTCTACTTTTATTGGTTTCTACGAAATTAACAAAAAGCACACAAAGACGATTCAAGTGTATGTTATTTCTTATTCCATAATAATCATGATCTAATTTTCAAGTAAAGTGCGTATTTTAATGTTATTAAGTGCAACTACGTGTCTATTAAAGTATTAAATATGAATGGTTTGTTGTGATAATACAATCAGCAGAAACATTAGCTAGTTTTTAAATAAAAAACCTAGATTGCGATTTACCTGGAGGCATAAACCTAAAGGTCCCTGTAGGGGGTGCAGCATACGGTATCCCAAGAAACATCTCAACATACTGCAAATCATACTGTCTACTAGGCTTCACTATCAGTCCTCTCAAAGCACCCTGACGAAGATGATACTCTCTTGTCAACCTCCTTCCTCCATCATCATTCGGGAAACTTCGCGCATCATCGTACACCTTCGGCGCCCCTTCGTTCACACTCGGCAGTAAGAGAGAGATAGCAACACAAATAAACACATTTTGATTTATAAACGAAGTCGCATGTACACTAGTAGCCATATTGTTTATGATCAATATGCTCGTTTTACGTTCAGTGTGTCTAAAATAGTTTGTGTTTTATTGTTTGTTTGCACTTCAGATTTAATACACTTGAATGACTCACATCGAGGAATAGAATTTTTCACACAATAATTATTCAAAAAATCGAATCCACCAATCACATATCATTTCGAATTAACGGTTAATTTGAATTGACCAATGACGTACGAGTATCGATAGCGTATTAGCGTTATTTATAATGTTATTAAATAGCAGTTTCGCGTGTTGAGTTGAAGCGTTTGTGCTTACGCGTCGTGCGCCGGCGACTGGATCGCGTCCAAACTTGTCCCCTCGTCTCTAATACCGAAATACTGCAGCATCCAAGGCAGAGGGGATAACATTCTTGAGATATTTTTCGGAGTTGACATGCCTATGTGTTGAATACTTCGCGACAATCCCTGTACACACTTGGCCGGATTGGAATAAATAGGAATCCAAATTCTTGGAATATGTCACTGAAATAGACTAAGGGCATGTCCACTGATTGAAGTTAGTGAACAGATGGCAGAGTTGATATGAAGAAACTTAATGTAATTTAAGTAAGGAATTTCTTCCATAAAGTATGTAAAGCCCTAAATAGAGATAATACTGATTTTAGAAATATTAATTATTAGATTTTACCTTCAACTTTTACCCGCAAAGCTACGGTTATTTCTGGATAAAAAATATGTCACTCTCGGTCTCATAAACCATCTGTTTATAAAAAAGAATGAAATCAGGTGTTTTTTGCTGAAAGTACAACAAATCAAACATGGCATGACAAAATATTTGTTAACTATTAATTTTAATGTGGAGGTCGATGACAAACACGTGGTCGTAAAATTTTACGCCAAGTCCGTGTTGCATGCACTCATAAATAATATTGTTTCGAGCAACTGTCGTAGTGCAACAATGTTTGTCTCGTATTTCTATATAACACGATATTCTTCTATTTTGAAACTTCATTAATATAATTGCTGCTGTACCTGGCTTCGACCGGGTTTTTATGAGTTCAGTCTACATCAACAACATATTATAGTTTTTGCAGCGCATGCGCTGTTAATAATATTTATTATATTTTACGTTATAGTAATTTTAGTAAGGAACACAATTTTTTTTTAAATATATTATACCTTATGTCACCCGGGAATAGTGTAGCTTCCTAATGATGGAAGAATTTTTCAAATCGGTTCAGTACTTTCGAAGCCTGTTCAATACAAACAATCAAATCTTTTCTCTTCGTAATAATAGTATAGACTTGTGCCTATTCGATAATGTTGTCTAACATTTTATTATGATCCAGTGTGTTGACCAAAAACTGCCGATACCGAAGTGCTCGAACCCGGATGTACATAGGCTGATCTTAAAAGCGGCACACTTCCATGGATCATCATGACTGGCTTACGGTAATCGCTATCTGGAAATGAGTGTCTCATAACTCATGTTTAATTCTCTGTCAGTCTTATTCACTTAACATATGACAACAGCATATATCTCTTTCCTCCTCCTTTATCTATCTCATCCGTTTTTGAGTCCCCGTCAGTCTTATTCGCTTTAAATATAATAACAGCATATATTTATTTTTCTCCTTCTCTTATATCCATCTAATAGTTGTCTGCTAGAGATTGTCATAGTGCGATAAGACCGCGAATTGCACTTTGTTATTTTATTTAATTTATATACTGGTATGTTTTTTTGTGTACAATAAAGAAGAAATTAACAGCATAGCTGTTACTTCATACTGGTGTTCTTTGAGACATAGATAATGTCTCAGAGAACATCAATATGACACCAGAAGCAATAGGTTTCAGGACCTACTTTTTACTTTATTAATGTACACTTCTATTTAGCTTATTTTGGTTAGCCGAGGGTATTATTAGTATTACTCTTTAACGGTCAAAATCTTATTTGTTTACAACACCCATTTTACAGACACAGTCCAGCACAAGTAATTGCGTAATTTATACAAATCTAAATGCAGTTTTACATATTATGTTTCCGTTGTCTGGTTTAGCTTCAAATAATTATTATAGTATAGAGATCGTGTAAAAGTAAAAATAAAGCAAAGTACTTATGTTCCAAATACTAGTTTTACAAATTATTACAGATTCTATTGCTTAGAATACTGTATTTGCGTTTTAGTCGCTCTCATTTTATATAGCACACAATCGGCCAATGTAGGCACGGGATTCTTCTATAGTCAAGAGTTCAATTTGGAAGGTTATCCATCTGTATCAGCCCATATACGCCCCACTGCAGGGCACGGATCTCCTCTACAATCGAGAGTACGATTGAGAGAGTAAGGGCCGTATAGTCCACCACGCTGGGCTAGTGCGGGTTTGTCGGACCTTTACCTAAATATAATTTCATTCGAATCGCTTTAGCCTGCAGAATTTTTCACGATGTTTTCCTTCATAGTGCGTCCGTTCCGGAATGGTGCGCTGTGCTTAATCTATTGTCTAATAAAATCAAGTTACTTCCTATAAATATGATAGCCGCCCTATGGGTCGGAAGATAACGTGTATGTCAACTGTGATTTCATCAACCAATTTGATCAAACATTTATTTGCTTATACTTGAACTGATGCACTACCAATCCACTGTAGGTCACAGAGCTCTACAACTGAAAAGATTACACCACATTTCACCACACAGAGCAACACCTCACACAAATTCCAACCAACAAAAATCAACAAGTGTAGTCAACCATCTGGCCGCATCGGAAGGTCCTTTTTCAAACCCGTTCTAATATGCAGAGCATCAAACTAATCCCATTTAAAGTTCACTAGAGGTCAGTGCATGCAAAAAGTACAAATATACTGAGATACGTCGTCTATTTATATTTTGTTGTGCATCATGAGCGCGTGGACCGACCGATGTCGCGCGCATCGTTCTCGCTGTATTTTTGGTTACAAAACAACAGCGACGAAGTTGCGAAAGGGGGAATATTACGGATTTATTAGAGGGAGTTGTGGATTTTAAACATGTTGATTCGATATTCAATGACAATAACTACGCTTCATTGGACAAAGGAATGGTATTAACATGAAAAGGATTACTTTATTCAATACAAAAAAAAAACATTTAGAGGATTAGGTGGTAGAATAAGTGAACATAATGAAACTAAATAATAATACCCAGCAAGATATGTTGTAAACTATCATCTTATACAGATCAAGAAGAGTATAAGAAAGTGCAGTCCGATAAGGACGGCCATATCGCACTTCGCATATTGTTATTGTTTAACAGAAATGATGGCTTTCGATAGTAAGGGACTTTGTGGGATACAAAGTGCATCACAAAAAAAAAATGAACTATTTTTTTTATATTTCCTTTTTTGTAAATAGTCGATCTAAGCGAACGTAAGGTATAAGGGTAGTCTTACTCAGTCTAAAGTAACTGTCTGTCTGTAAAGGAAGCCTTATTGGTCTGAACTCTGAAGAAACCTCGTTCCAACACTGAACGTATACATGTTGATATTATTATTAAAAATGCTCGTGCGCATGCGCGGACTAATGACACGTTCGTCATTACTTGGGTGCGGATTGAGCCGCGGTATTTATATCATCGCCACGTGTCCAAAACATCCGGCGCGTGGACAACCGCGGGAAATGGACCGGATCTTAATCCCAATATTGTTAAAGATTTTCATTCTTTCCCCAAATTAAGATAAGTACAGCGTGGAATCAAACTGGCGTTTTTCATAGTTTTTTCTACTGTGCGTCTTTATTTGCTATTTATATGAATTAAAACTGTGTGGGAAAACATCGTGAGGAAATTTGCATGCCATAGCTGTATCAGACCATATACGTCCCACTGCAGGGCACGGGCCTCCTCTACAATCGAGAGTACCTACGATTGAGAGTGGTTAGGCCATATTGTCCATCACGCTGACCTAGTGCGGGTTAGTGGACTTACATACCACAGTTTTTTTTTTATATCGCTATGGTATGCAGGTTTCCTCACGTTGTTTTCCTTCACCGTTTTAGTGCGTGGTGATCGACTATCAATACACACTTGACTCCGAAAAGTCAGAGGTGTGCCCTGGGAACATGTTGGCGGTCGCTTCTAGTCCGTTTACCAACAGGCCACCACGCACTTTTACCATACCATACCATAGTGATTGATAAGAATTATGTTTAAGGTGTATCGAGTCCGTCAACCCGTATTAGGCCAGCGTAAAGACTATATGGCGTAACCACCCACAATCATGCTCTCGACTGTAGAGGAAGCCCGTGTCCTGCAGTGGGACGTATATGGGCTGATACAGAATGTTATATTAAATCATGCAAATTTTGATTAACCGAAGACTTGACGTCTTCAACGGCAGTTTCTTGGAGACCCCTATATCCAGTAGACTGCTATGGGATGATGATGAAGAAACACTAAGCGGTCTACTTGCGTATTGAATAACGCCTTCTAGTAATTATTTTCTAAGAAAATACTTCAAACCCAAAATTTGTTCACTAATTCCCATCGCCGAACTGCTTGAAATAAATTTCCTTAATTTTTTTCGTGAAATAACATGTCTGCAATTACAAACTCCCTACATACGATATAACTCATAAATAATTTAAGTACCTTGCAACTACTGCACAAAATCCTCCAAACGCGCTAAAACTATTAAATTCCATTAAAAAAGATCTCAAAGTACGTTTTAAACCATAAAATCTTATTCAATTAACTAAAATGCGACGTTTTCTCTCAAATATTTATCTTCAAAGTGAATGTTAAACGTAATTTCTTGGAATTTGAACGTGGAAGCGGCCGCTGTGTTCCCCGTTTAATTGCACCAAAGCCCCGCGAAATTCATGTCTTTATAAATAACCTGGACAAAGATGATAAAATTTAATAGATGGTTTAAAATCGTCAAGTTAGCAAATAATCCATCTGCTGACGTGTTGAGGAAGAAAAGTGTTTTCACTAGGCTCCCACTCTTTACAAGCTATTTTAATACATTTTTGATATAAATTACTGGTGGTAGGTCTCTCATATGTAAGAGGCTACCTGGATGGGTACCGACGCAATGTCTATTTCTCCCGTCAAACAGCTGTTTAAATGCACTGGTGTGTTTAGGATTGAAGGACATTGTATCCAGAGTAACTACTTGACATATTGAGATTTTGCATCGTATGTCTCAGGATAGCGACCGCATTGGAATGCCAAGCATTACTTTGTAATTCAAGGTATTGTTTGGTTTCGGTACTGTTCATCGCTTACCACCAGGCGAACGGCAAGTTCGTCTCACTATAAATTGTCAAAAAAACTTATTTTAATGGTGTTTGTGTTTAAACACAACATAATGGGTAAAATCATACTCAAATACCGTATTATATTGGAAGTAGAGTAGTGCAGTTGCACTTCAAGATTCGTCAAGAAATCCACATGAAAACGAGTTCATTGAAATTTATTTTCGAAATAGGTAAGTGCTTTGAGCTATTATGACTCAACATGTTTTATTGGGTTTATTGAAAGCAAATGTCATAAAACTACGTTATAGTCCAGAATTATGCATGAGGTAAACGTTTTCAAGGATATACAATAGCCATATTGTACATAATAATATTATATATTAAAGAACAGTTTCCTGCAGAATCTGTTTTATGGTTATTGGTTATTTAGATTTAAAAAAACCTTATGTAAACTAATTTTAATTTACAATAGAATATTATCTTATTTTTTTATTGCTATGAATGGCGAGGCGAGTCAGCCGTTTGCCTGAATACGTCCGCTCCTGAACGGTATCAAAACCAAACAACGGCCTGAATTACAAAACAATTGCTTGGTATTCCACTGCGCTCGCAATCATGAGATATAAGATTTTAAGATTATGATGACGGTTTAAGACGTTTCAGTATATCCAGTAGTTATGGATTAGCTGGCTACAATTTCTTTCTAACGGAAACACAACAGTGCATTGACACTACTGTTTGGCGGGAGAAATAGACATTGCGGTGGTATCTACCTAGGCCTCTCACATATGAGGCCCCTGATGACTAAGAAGGTTATAAAACATATCGGATTGTAGAGGTTTGTCAGTTTTTGTAAACGATTAGGGTAAAGAAGGAGGAAGATATTAATTTTAATAGTTTGGCAACCTCACCAGCAAAACAAAACGAAAGAGCAAAGCAGCTGTTATAACACGTCGGCTCAGTTTTAGACAACTGATAGCATCACTTTCGAACTTAATCAACCATAACGATGGAATACCTAAGTCTATAAGCTTAAAAAGGTCTAAGTATTTTCCATTCTCTGAGATTACTTAACATATAAATCAACGTAAAACAATGACAGATAAAATACTGGAGTTAGTTAAAGACAGACTACACAATGAAAGGCAAAAATGCTAGTTCGCTACTCGGGCAAAGACAAAAAATTGTTTTATGGAACTGTTATTTTCTTAATACTTGCGATATTATAAATTGATCTTAATGTGATGTCAGAATTTTGTATGAAATTAAGTGTCATACTTATTTATTTAATTCTGCGTCCGTCGCGTCTACAAATCTATTCTTGTTACTCTGTGCCTGCGATTCCATTTTCGGTCATATGGCGCGGATTTCCAGGAAAGCTGAAGACGAATTGATTCTAAACTCTTGGTGTTTGTTTATTCCGCGCATATGTACCGCGCGCGTCGTTTTAGGGAGATCATATTTACGCTCGCTGAGTCTGCGTTCAGATATAAATTGTAGACTTGGCAAATTATTTTTGCTGTTATGTACTTAGAATTGGTGAAATTAGATATGGGATATCACATTTAAAAATCCTTATCTATTCTAATCTGTATAATAATGAGAACGAACGAAAGATGTTTTCGTTTTTAGGTTTCGTCATATTAATAATATTCTTTGGGGCTAAATATTTTTTGTCCTTTCTCTTTCATACCTTCAATTTCAAAGCCAACGTCGCGTTTAGGATTTTCTAAAGGCGTTTGAGACCTTTGTTGAACTTTCCTCCATAAGCCTCCCTTGCTCATACACATTTTGGAAAAAATATATATTAGACAGCCTCCGTGGCGCATATTTTTAGACCCGTCTGTGAAACGTGAGGCCCCGGGTTCGATCTCCGCACCGAAAGAAATGTGTGTGCGACCCTCAAATATTTCTTTCGGATCTGGGTGTTTGTGATTCCGAAAAGTCTCTCATAGTTCCTGATAGCCACGACACAAGACTCGTATTGTGGGGTCAGGACTATGTATGTGGCTGTTGGATATATGTATTTATTTATTTACATTCGGATTTCGGATTTAATCTACTCAAAAATGTACCAAACGACCTCGAATCACAACAATACGTGAAGTGATTGTATAATATCCGCAAATAGAACTAATAAACGCACGTGGCTTTAACGATTTCTTTGAAGCCGTTGAACAAACGCGTCATCCACTAATATTGAAATGTCAATATAGAACTTTATGATTTCCGACTACTTTCGAATAGATTTAATGGATATTTTTACTGTGTTTATACTACATTTTATTTTATTTATGGTAATATAATCATTCGTCTAAATAAAATATGTATACTTGTCGTTTTTTTGTAGGTGTTCATTGATGTTCTATCATTTAATAATCTATACGCGGAGTTACTTCTGAAGATATTTTTTTAAACACAATTCGATAAAATTTCACACCATATAACCCGACGGGAAGTGGTAACTGAAACTAAAAATTCCGATGCGACAATCAAGTGTAGTAAATGCAGTTATAGGAAAAAAGTAGGAGAAGAACAAGAAAAGTAAAGATTATTGGGACTGCCTTAATCTAACGATCAGAATGAGTGGCTGTGGCAAAGGTTTTGGCTACCACGAGCCATTTCATAAAAAAGTTTCGACGAAGAAGTTAAATTGAAGAAAAATAAATAAATATTGCTACGCCGTAAAAGTTTGTCTAAATCATACCCAGTCTTATATTAGTTTATCGAGAGAAATATCAAAAACTGTGATACACTTTTTGTTGGATTTATTTCACATGTAAATTTCACATTAATAACAATAGATGTCGCTTTTATTAATTATTCGCTCACTAACAGCATGTTAATTATAAATGAGATAATTTCAACTACAGCAGTATATAATTAATTTCTAAATATACCGTGTAGCTACGAGTGCAATGACAGAGAACTAAGGCCCGCTTTAGACGACTTCCTTACATAATTTATTTGTAGTATTATTGCCAACACTGTTATGAAATGCCGGTAAAAGCGTTTGCTCACTGTTCTTAAAATAATTAATTAAATTATTATTTATCATTTTTCATCATGATATAACCAAAAATAAATACATTCAATAGTCATAGTCATGGTCCACAGTAAGGCAACTCATTTTGTGTCGTATATGACTGCGAAAGACTTCTCACAATACCCTATTTCAATTGTGAATTACACAAATATATTAAAGTGGAGATTAATCCAGCGACTTTTCATATTAGATTCAGTCCACAACCAACATCAGACTGGATCTGGATCTGGATCAGCCCATATACGTCCCACTGCAGGGCACGGGCCTACTCTACAATCGAGAGTACGATTGAGAGTGTTTAGGCCATATAGTCCACCACGCTGGCCTAATGTGGGTTGGTGGACTTACATACCATATAAATTCTTATGAATCGCTATGGTATGCAGGTGTCCTCACGATGTTTTCCTTCACCGTTTTAGTGCGTGGTGATTGACTATCAATACACACATGACTCCGAAAAGACATTGAACATCAGACTACCAAAAACTATTTCTTAATTCCTTTTAGAAGAAATACTTGGTTAAAAAAAAAACAACAAAAAACTCGTTTATACCGTGTACATGAGCCTTTACATAGCTGTCGCCGACACCCGAAAACTGGATGACAGCTGTCACGGCGTCGCCAAACCGTTTGTTCAGGAATTTGTGAAATTGAAAATGATTTCAATGGACCGTTCCGGGTTCGATTTACGAAGAATGTTTCCTGTTTATTTCAATATGAAATTATTCAACGTGCTTATTGGACTCTGAATTTGGATTGGTGTGAATTTTCTGATTTAAGTAAGTCAAGTTGTGTTTGGTAATGATATAATCTTGTATCGTTTTATATTCTTTAATAGATGATATTTCATTGGCTACTCTAATAAATAAATAAATAAATAACACCCAACAGTCACATACATAGTCCTGACCCCACACTAAGATCGAGTCTTGTGTCGTGGGTATCAGGAACTACGAGAGACTTTGGTCTCACAAACACCCAGACCCGGAAGAAATATTTGTGGGTCGCACAAACATTTCTCTCGGTGCGGGGATCGAACCCGCGGCCTCTCGTTTCACAGGCAGCGTCTAACCAACTGCGCCACGGAGGCTGTCAATGATGTCAATGGAGGCTAATGGTTGAAATAAGAAGTTCTTTCTTAGATCGATTCAGAAATAGCTTACTACTATGATAGAGAACAACATATTAATATGTACCTAGTTTACTACTGCCAATAGCCCTATTAAAAAGATAATCGACGAGGTGGAAAATGACTCTTCTATATTCTATTATAAGTGCAGAATCACTCTGCTCATTAAAGTATTGCTATATCTTGAAATTGTTAAATAACAATCGATGGACAAAACGCCTAACAGAGTGGTTACCAAGAGGAAGAAAAAGAAAAAAGGGACGGCAAAGTAAAAGATGGAGAGACTTTTTTAATCATATATGTGGATCGCATTGGATGCAAAAAGCACGCGAAAGAGATGTATGGAAGGGTTTAGGAGAGGCCTACGCCTCAGAGGCGACTACTAACATATAATTTTATTTTCTATTTTACACTTTTATATTTACTAACAATTGTTTTATTAAAAAATTAAGCTTAAAATAAATAAAACCTAGAATAAGTATTTTTGTGAGTTAAGTAGTAAATAAAGGCTATTTTTATTTTTTATTTTATTTTATTTATATCTTGAAATTTGAGATGAACAGAGACCGATAAAACTGCCTTTCTCATATCTTCAAAGATCATTAACACATATGGATAAACAGATATTAAAAGCAAATATCACTTTCCATCATTTAAACGGATTACTCTCTTAACATAACAAGTAAAAATAAAAACGAAATACTCCCCAACGATTTAAATAAAAAAATATTTTATTTACCACATACAAGATACGATATAAGTGTGAGTAATGACTGAGCGCTTGAAATAACGTACGTTGAAAAACAAAGCGTACGCATGAGATAAATCCTTTTTCATATCGTTAATGACTTGAAAAATCTCACCATTAAACCGCCATTACACGAGGGCGGCTAGAAAAATCTATTCCATTATAAAGCGATTTTAATATTAAGACAAAATGAGGTTTTCATTGAAATAAAAAGTGATGGTGGCGCGCTTGAATTTTTCTAATGTTTGCTAGAATTAGAATAGCGTTAGAAACTCAGTATGAAGATTATCTCATTAGTTCTATTTGAGTGACGATTTATCATCTAAATACTGCATCATATTGGTTCAACAAAGGAGTAAACGATTCATCTAATTAATGCTTACTTACTTCTGATCGTTTTGCAGTCTTAATAAGCTTCCTTATAACCCGATAACCCTTGTTAAATTTCCATTTTCTGAAGAAGCTTCTTGGAAAAGACTTAGACAGAAGCGGGGAAAATATAAAAATGAAATGAGTACACAAAAAAACGTCTTAATTCTGTAGCTATATCAAAAGCATTGAGTCAAAAATTCACTCCCCAATTGAATGGTGTTCCATAAGCAATCAGCTCGAAGAACCTTCGAAATGCATAAGCTTCACTTGCCATCTGCGAAATTCCACCGTCCATTCCGAAAATATCGTGAGTTTGTAAATGTTGCTATAGGAGATAAAGATCCAGGTTGTTTATAGTAATAAGCTGAATATCTAACACATAATATATTATACTTCATCAGCACAAATACGTCCATGGCAGGGCACGGGCCTCCTCTACAATCGAGAGTACGATTGGGAATGGTTAGGCCATATAATCGACCACACAAGCCTGATGCGGAATGATGGACTTGCATACAATAGATATTTTTTTATTAATCGCTATGGTATGGAAGTTTCCATACGACGTTTTCCTTTACCGTTTCGGTGTTTGGTGATCGCCTATCAATACACACATTATCAAATAAAAAATCATTTCCAATGTGAAAATTTTCCCACCACTGATGGCAACACGAAATCTTGGACGTTCAACAAATAGTACAAAAAGGTAGCTTGTCGCGCATCGCGTTAGACGACGCAGCTGCTGCCAGCGATATCGATTGCAAAAAGTACAGACAAACGGACAAACTAACGACGAGTACACAGCACCGTCTCTGGTTACCCTCTGTGTGGTTTTATTTATTTATTTATTTATTTAATGCTTCATATACATAAACTGTATAAAGGCGGACTTAATGCCTGAGGCATTCTCTGCCAGTCAACCTTTAGGTGGTGCAGAGAGAGAGCACGGTAGGCGCATAAAATATGTAATACATAAATATATTTAATCAATTAATAAATATAACTGTATACATACACACATACACTTAAATACATACACATGCATACACACATATAAATTTAATATATACATATTTATTCATACACACACATTATATATATATATATATATATATATATATATATATATATATATATATATATATATATATATATATATATATATATATAATATAATGTAAATGGAAAGTGATAAATACGCACTAAAGTGATTCTGCCAGGCGATCAAGTAAAAGTTGCTTAACTGACCTTTTAAAATTAATGCGAGTACTCGACGCCCTGATTCCGAGGGGGAGTGCGTTCCATAGAAGTATGGACTGAATAGGGAAAGAAGAATGTATGAAGTCTGAGTTGTGAGAAGGACAATGAAGAAGAAAATTTTTAGTTGACCGAAGGTTCCTATCGTGGTTGCTGCCTAAGTATCGAAATTGAGATGTAAGATAAGAAGGTGGGGTAGCCCCACCTTCTTATCTTACATCTCAATTTCGATACTTAGGAGCTAAAGTACGACGCTGACGAATAGGTAACCATTTTAGCTGGGAGCGGTAACTGGAAACATGATCATATTTACGAAGATTAAACACGAAACGAATGCAGTTATTAAGAAGCCGGTCAAGTTTATTGAGGTGATCTGCATTCAGATCAAAGTAGCACACATCACCATAGTCGATTAAAGGGAAAATTAAAGATTGCACAAGCATTGTCTTGGTTTTAACAGGGAGGAAGTTCTTCAGACGATATAGGACACGCAGAGTACCGGTGACCTTCTGAGAAACAGAGGTAACCTGGGCTCGCCAACTTAAGCTTGAATCAATAAGTAGGCCCAAATTTTTAACAGCTGAACTCCAGGCGATTACGGTCCCATTATATATGACAGGAGGGATAATTGCGGCGTCCAATCTGCTTACCATCCTTGAACTACCAACAATTATGGCCTGACATTTGGTGGGGTTGACTGTGAGACCAAAGCTATCCGACCAGTGTTTAATATGTGCCAGGTCCCGGTTTATCTTATTGATCGCAGTCCCCACACAGTCATAACTTGCTTGGGAGTAAATTTGCAAGTCATCGGCGTAGAGATGATACGCACATTGAAGATCCTGGGTAATAAGATTAATAAATATAGAGAATAACAAAGGAGAAAGAATACCGCCTTGAGGAACGCCAGAGTGCAGGTCACGCCAATTTGACGAAGAGTCATCATGACGAACTGATTGCTGACGTCCCTGAAGATAGGATGAGAGCCATTCCAGGGCCTTGGACGAGATCATAAAGTGGGTGAGGATGGATAATAGGATATCGTGACTGACGGTATTAAAAGCATTAGAGAAGTCTACCAGTGCCAACACGGTAACCTTGGAGTTCTCCATGCCCTGTCTAATATCGCCAGTCACTTTAAGGAGCGCGGAAACAGTGCTGTGCCCAGGTTTAAAACCAGACTGAAGAGGGTTTAAAAGGTTGTTCCGATGAACGAACCTGGACAGCTGCTTGTGTGCACAAGCCTCCAGCACTTTGGACAGGAATGGCAATATGGAAATGGGACGGAAATGGTTGGCAATAGATGGATTGGGGATTTTGGGAAGAGGAATGACATGTGCTTTCCGCCAAGAAGACGGAAAAATGCCTGACTCAAAGGAAGCATTAATGATATGGGCAATGGATGGAAGAAGCAGGTCGAGTAAAGGAATTACCATGCGGCGGCTGATATTGTCGCAGCCCATGGCATTAGATTTGATGGATAGGATTATCTTTCTGATCTCATCCGTAGCAACTGGAGAAAAACGGAAAGGATCGATATTGGGATAGGGAAGACTGTTAAGGAATGCCAGAGTGCGTTGTTTGATTTGGTGATCAAGGGCAGTGACTGTAGTGAAATGTTTGTTAACGTCATCTAAACTGATCGCCCTAGGAAATTCAAAATTTTTCCCCTTGCCGATACCTAGCGTGTTGAGAAACTGCCAGATATTAGAAGGGGTGGAAGCGGAAATATTTTTTAGAATGTGACGGCGTTTCGCGTTGCGTATCATCTGGTTACACCGATTTCGGGCAATTTTAAATAAGTTCCAATTAGCCTCCGTACGGTCCTTCTTATATTTACGATAGGCGCGGTCCCTACGTCTCATCCCCATCCGAACAACACAAGTCATCCAAGGCGCTGGTGGACGTTTCAATTTAATACGCCTGATGGGAGCGTGTACGTCATACAGTGCGAGTACCTTACTTGTGAGTATGTTGACCTTTTCATCGACTGTAGACGCAGCCAACAGGTCATCCCACTTCAACTTGCCAGCAGCCTCAGATAACTCTTCCATATTCAAACGAGCAAAACAACGCCTGTACAATACCTTAGGTGGAGGTTTATAAGGTTTCAAGGCATAGGACAAGAAAAGGAGGTCATGGCGAGAAAAACCGGGAGCCGGATACTGGCCATGACAGGAGACAAGGTTAGGAGCTGAGGTGAGGATAAGGTCAAGCCAGGTATCATCCGCGTTGTTGTTGTTGTGAGTGGCTTGTAAAGGCAGGACGTACAGGCTGGCGGACTGAAGGATATTAAGGAGTCTACGGGAACGAGAGGAATTTTGGGACAGGAGATCGGTATTGAAATCTCCCATGATAATTTGATGTGCATACTCTGATCCTAAAGATTCCAGAATCGAATCGAGACTGGAGAAGTAATCTACAGAAGGGGGGCAATAGACAACTCCAATTAAGGTTTTCACTCCCTTGACCCAAACCTCGAGAAAGAGATACTCTGCCGAAGCCGAGTAAAGGGGGGGTGAGGACGCTACAATATTGTAAGAAAAGTTACTGCGGAGATATATAGCAACTCCTCCTCCCCTCATATTGACACGGTCATTCCTAATTAAAATAAAACCTGTAAGAGGATAAGAAGTAGATAGAAGATGAGGTTTGAGCCAGCTCTCAGAAATCAGGACGCAATGCACGTTCGTATCAGTGAAGGTCATAGTTAGGTCGCTATAATGACTTGGAATACTTTGGGCGTTAATATGACAGACGTTGAACGTATCAGATTGGTTGACGAATTTTTGTCGTACAAAGTCCCCAAGTCCATCATGAAACGAACCAAAACTATCATCATCGGACGAAGTAGAAGAATCAACAGCAGAGTAAAAGGAATCACTTTCGGAAGACATAGTGCTATATGTATTAAAAAAAATATATGTATATAAAATAAATATAAATATGTATACAAATAAATATAAATATGTATACAAATAAATAAAATAACAATAAAAACAAAATAAAATTAATAAGTGTGGTGCAACAATCAGATTCTGCACCACCCGCCAGCCAAAATACACACTACAAAAAAAAAACAGTTATTAAATGTACTCATATAAAATCAAAACAAAGAAAAGGAGACAAAAAAAAATATGGCAATAATTGTTTTTGAACGCATACATTGTGTCACCGCATAAACGTCAGATTGACAACGAAATGTAAACAGTTTTTTTATACATAAATCAGTACTCAGTCTGTGAAGTGCGTAGACAGATGAAGTGTGATGTTATGCGGGTACACTTACTACAAAACAATAACTTAACATTGTGTGTGAATAATACGTTCAGTGTAAAAACAAAATACTAATATGAATATACTTTTAACAAAATTAAACCAATAGGGACTAAATAAGGACTATAAAAAACAATAAATGTAAATACCGTAACTAGTGAAATAACAGTCGCAGTAAACAAGAAATTAACGCTGTTTTGTGAACGGAGCGACCGCCGTCCTGCCGCTTCTAGCCACGGAAGAAGTTTCCATTGACCGTGGATACTTCTCAATCAATGGATTGAGTTCCTCCATCGCTGTGATCTTAATACGGCTACCTTCAGGGGATTTGATGACGATTGTACCATCCTGAGTCCAACATAATCTCATGCCGAAGTGCTGACGAGCTTTTGCAAAAACCTGCTGTCTTGATTTCGTCAGGAACTCCTTGATTGTGATGGGTGTGCCCTTCAGCTTCGCCTTAGATCTCCATATTAAAGCACGGTGTTCAGCTCCAGAAAACCAGACAAGGATAGGGCGATTGTGATCCTTGGTGAAAGGCCCTATTCTGTGGCATGTCGTAATGTTGGCCGCAGACAAATCCTTTAGGCCCAAAGAATTATTGACGGCATCCAGAACAGCAGCAGTGCAATCTTCTTTTGCGTCTTCTGTTATGCCCAGGAACAGGAGCGCCTTTCGCCGATGACGAGTTTCGATATGATCCACCATACGAGTACATTCTCCGATTTGTCTCCTCAACAGCCGAAGCATATCGAACATGAGCTCTCTAAACGTGCGGAACTCTTCAGCGACACGGGCGACAGTGTCCTTAGCTTGGCCACCTGACTGCAGCTTCGCCTCCAATTCAGCCATCCTTTTGGAAAAGCTTTCCTCCAGCTTGCTTTGGGTTTCCTGGATATCAGCCAATTGTGCCATTTTGTGAAGTGAAAGATGTGCGTCCTGATGTATGATGAATCTATAGGTGCAGGCTGGCAGGTGGTGTTATCACAGTTATATGGTCACATACAGCGCTACTAACGATATCACAGTGACGTTATATTATATTGTACTAAATTCGCGCAATGTACACTAAAAATTCAATGTATATAATGGTTTTCTTTGATACTTGACTTTTCCTTTTAGTATTTTGATTTGTTGTATCTACGGATGTTATTTTCGCCTTTGCTGCGACCTTTTCAGCTTTGACTTTGAGAAAAATCTGCAATTCTTGAGGCGGTTCTTTTTCTAAAAACATCACTTTAAAGAAGATTTTTTGATTTACTCCGTCTTTGCATTTTCTTTTATATAAAACGCTTTAAGGTATAAACTATTCAGCTAATTCAAAGAATTCTTTCATTAGGATCTGTGTAAGCTTTTGAAAGAAATATGTTTGTGAATGAATAATCTGTAGCCAGTATAAATATGGTTATACAGGCAAGGTCGTACAGGCAAGCGAAATGTCGGACGCCCGCCTACAAGGTGGACGGACGATCTGACTAAGGTCGCAGGAAGTCGCTGGATGCAGGCCGCTTCCAACAGGTCATTGTGGAGATCCTTGGGGGAGGCCTATGTTCAGCAGTGGACTTCCTGTGGCTGATATGATGATGATGATGATAAATATGGTTTTCATCGACACATTCCATTTTCCATCCGACCAAGTTTGTTTGTCCAGCATTGAGTAACAGGTATTTCTTACTCAGGAAATATCGTTAATCAATACCCATAAAGAAGTACCAGTGAAAACATGAATCTAAAAATACCTCTAAAAATCTAGGCCTCGCCCTCAACAATTTGGGTGTCAAAAAACCATCAGGCTTCCAGAGGTTCGTCAATCACATCTCACAGACTTACAAAGTGTCGGGATATAGCGCCTGATTGCAAAAGGTAACTTTTTCTTTTGCTCCGGTATCGGGGTATCGAAAAATATGCCTCGATACGTGACACATCTGGTTTTGCTAACGATGAAAATATGGCACAAAGTCTCAGAACACAGAAGCGTAGGTGAAAAATGGCCGAAATTTCTACGTTCAAGATCACACCAGTCTACCCAAAACTGTAGATGGAAGAAGCGGTAGTGAAAATTGCAGTTCACTCAGTTTATATCCATCCCAAGACTTCAAATGCAAGACTCAGGCAAATATTATAAGAAATTCGAAAAACACACACAAATTGGAATCCCGGACATCCAGGCTATAAGGTCCATAAGGCTTAAGAACGTCATGCATTAACAATGCACACGTGATGTTGTCCCGGGGAACAAAATGTATGAATATTCCCTAGCTCATTTTTATATTGATTACTGCTTTGACGTCAATAAATGAAGCATTAGATGAAATTATTCTCCTCTATAGTAAGTAATTAAGTTATGTTTGAGTAGACTTTCTTATTATATAATATAAAATTGCTTAGAATTTTATGAAATACGCGAAGCCGCAAAATCATCTTTTCTTACAAGGAATAGGATGAAGGTAAGTGCCGTTTGTACAGAGCTTTACCGAGCACAAAGCAGGGCTGTAATAAATATTTGCACTGGGATTAGACCAGATGCGTCGTGGGTGTCTCATTCGTCCGCGTAAATATACACCAGCTGGACAGCTTCAACGCTACAATATCGTGGTAAAAAATCATATCAATACTATTATATCTGACTTTTTACTAAAATAACCCTTGACCTTTATGCAGTATGTGTCAAACTAGGTATACTTGATAGTAGGTGGTAACTGCTCCCCATTAGCTTCCACAACATTTTTAAAATAGATGTGTTGCCAACCTATGAAATTGGAGAGGAGCACCAAGGAAAAAAGATGTGAAGATGATAGGAGTATTGGGCATCTATCGATCTCACTCACCGAACATCGATCTCCAATGAGACAGAGGCATCGTCCGGGAGGAGTCTTTCAAGACTGACAACAGCGTAGCTCTACCACTTCGACTGCCAACTGCCAAAGATACCACTAGCGACTAACAACCACTCCCTATAATCTACCTATCTTTAACAAAAGATTTTATTAGATATTTCGACGTATTTTATGATTCAGTTAAAAAAGATAGAGAGGTATAGATATAGTGCATATATTTATAAATAGCTGGATCAGCCCATATACGTCCCACTGCAGGGCACGGGCCTACTCTACAATCGAGAGTACGATTGAGAGTGGTTAGGCCATATAGTCCACCACGCTGGCCTAGTGCGGGTTGGCGGACTTACATACCATATAAATTCTTATGAATCGCTATGGTATGCAGGTTTCCTCACGATGTTTTCCTTCACCGTTTTAGTGCGTGGTGATTGACTATCAATACACACATGACTCCGAAAAGTCAGAGGTGTGCCCTGGGATTTGAACCCGCGACCACCGTGAACATGTTGGCAGCCGCGTCTGGTCCGTTTACCAACAGGCCACCACGCACTTTCAAGCTTTATAAATAGCTAGTTAAGTTAAATAAATATATCTATTTTTATGTAATGAAGTTTAGAATTATACCAACATAGTAATGGTGGGTTTAACCTCTTGATAAAGATAGATAGGTTATAGAGAACAGCCGTAAGACACCGACACTTTGCCAAGCTTTTTTTCCGTCCCAATACGTAATAGACGGTGATTCTTTCGCCACGAATGCCAACATTTTCAGTCGCAGGCAACTCATATGGTATTTTTTTTAGATTAGAAATACAAATATTGAAAAGTAACCGAATATCAATCGATACAAAAATAGCTAAAAGATATACAATTCATTCAAATTAATTAACAAAGCAAAACACTTCAAATCTATTTTATTATTAAACACAAATTAAAAGCAAAAATAAAGTGAAATTAAATTGTCCATTACGCAAAGCAGTGGAAATTAATGTAAAAACCGATGAACTGTGACGTACTCGCGCATCGAGGGTTCCGTTGCATTTCATCCATTCAGATGCTATATCCCTCATACACAAAATATTCTTTGTTATTTTCGTAATATTGTGGCATATAACGCGGTCAATTTAAAATTGCTAGTATAGGTTTTTAATAATAAAAACTTATTTTTACATCATATAAAATACACGTCTGTTACCGAAAATATGACATGTTAATTTCAGCACAATTTCCTTACCCCTTCTTGAAAAATTTTTAACTAACTGAAAGAATCTTTTTCTTGATAAAGATAGATAGGTTATAGAGAACAGCCGTAAGACACCGACACTTTGCCAAGCTTTTTTTCCGTCCCAATACGTAATAGACGGTGATTCTTTCGCCACGAATGCCAACATTTTCAGTCGCAGGCAACTCATATGGTATTTTTTTTAGATTAGAAATACAAATATTGAAAAGTAACCGAATATCAATCGATACAAAAATAGCTAAAAGATATACAATTCATTCAAATTAATTAACAAAGCAAAACACTTCAAATCTATTTTATTATTAAACACAAATTAAAAGCAAAAATAAAGTGAAATTAAATTGTCCATTACGCAAAGCAGTGGAAATTAATGTAAAAACCGATGAACTGTGACGTACTCGCGCATCGAGGGTTCCGTTGCATTTCATCCATTCAGATGCTATATCCCTCATACACAAAAAATATTCTTTGTTATTTTCGTAATATTGTGGCATATAACGCGGTCAATTTAAAATTGCTAGTATAGGTTTTTAATACTAAAAACTTATTTTTACATCATATAAAATACACGTCTGTTACCGAAAATATGACATGTTAATTTCAGCACAATTTCCTTACCCCTTCTTGAAAAATTTTTAACTAACTGAAAGAATCTTTTTCTTGATAAAGATAGATAGGTTATAGAGAACAGCCGTAAGACACCGACACTTTGCCAAGCTTTTTTTCCGTCCCAATACGTAATAGACGGTGATTCTTTCGCCACGAATGCCAACATTTTCAGTCGCAGGCAACTCATATGGTATTTTTTTTAGATTAGAAATACAAATATTGAAAAGTAACCGAATATCAATCGATACAAAAATAGCTAAAAGATATACAATTCATTCAAATTAATTAACAAAGCAAAACACTTCAAATCTATTTTATTATTAAACACAAATTAAAAGCAAAAATAAAGTGAAATTAAATTGTCCATTACGCAAAGCAGTGGAAATTAATGTAAAAACCGATGAACTGTGACGTACTCGCGCATCGAGGGTTCCGTTGCATTTCATCCATTCAGATGCTATATCCCTCATACACAAAATATTCTTTGTTATTTTCGTAATATTGTGGCATATAACGCGGTCAATTTAAAATTGCTAGTATAGGTTTTTAATAATAAAAACTTATTTTTACATCATATAAAATACACGTCTGTTACCGAAAATATGACATGTTAATTTCAGCACAATTTCCTTACCCCTTCTTGAAAAAATTTTAACTAACTGAAAGAAAAAGACTCAGAAGTAATTCATTCCAGATGTTTTTGTTTACTTTAAATTTATATTTATACATTTACAAATGGATAATATTTGTGATTGTTTAAAACCAGACACAATCTCTAAGTAACCAATCTTCAATTTTCACATCGATCACAATAAAAAGGAATACATTTGCATTTGTAAAGTTAGACTGGCCAGATATAAAAATAAGCTAGTAATGTAAATTAACAACTCAACATTACTATTTTAGTGTTGTTACATTATAGGAGTTCCATTTTTCTTTTTGTGATACTGAGACCCAAAAATATTCTTTCTGGATCAGCCCATATACGTCCCACTGCAGGGCACGGGCCTACTCTACAATCGAGAGTACGATTGAGAGTGGTTAGGCCATATAGTCCACCACGCTGGCCTAGTGCGGGTTGGCGGACTTACATACCATATAAATTCTTATGAATCGCTATGGTATGCAGGTTTCCTCACGATGTTAAAATATTCTTTACAGTTTAAAAATTTAAAGTAAAATTTTTGCATTTTTAGTAGCGTATCGCATACAGAATTACGGCTCATAAAATATTAATATTAAATTTTCGCTGGAAATATTTTGATTAATACAGAATATGAATTGAAAATGATATGAGCGATGCTATTTCAAAAACTAATAACGTTGAAGCAATAAATAATGGAGTTAGATTAATTTCGGGCGATATAATAAAGATTAGTTGCATTTTAATTAAAACTTGGAACGGGACGCTTTTTTGTATTTTGTTTCATATTTATTTTGATTCACAAAGGGAGGGAAAAAGATTAAAACTTATCTGATACTAAATAGGTATCGAAAAGCTGTAATTTTTATTTGATTTAAATGTACTAGTCAAATACTTTATTATCTTAGAGGCTAATTAATGAACAGTTTCGTCCAGGCCGGTACCACTGTTTCACAGCAAATCATTTGGTGTGTGAGATTGCCGGATGCCCAATATCTCTTTTCTTCCCGATTTGATGAACTAACGACACATCCATTAATAAAGCATTGTGGATACTCATGGGTGGAAGTGATCACTTACTATTATGTTTGTCCGTTTGCAGAACCTGTAGTACAAAAATTATAGACTCGAAATAAATACTTTGGATCACACAAAAAATTATCTAGATACAGGGATCGAACTCGTAGCCTGATGTTTCTGCTTTATACTGGCCCGGAATAGTGACCACACTGCACCTGATGATAAGCGCAAATACCGTCTAGGCAGAGTATCGATTGGCAACAGACAGTAGTTCCATGCAATACAATTATGCCAGACTGCTAAGATGCCTCTTCACACTACGGTGGAAGGACCCAGGATTATAGGAGGGAACGGGCGTGGCGGTAAACAATTCCACAGACTGACGGTGTGCCTCAATAAAGAATACTAACACTAAGTATAACATTTTAAAAAAATTGTAAAAAACAATACTGCGACGATTTCCTACCATACTGCAGTGAGCAACATTTGTAGCTCCCTCCATCTAAGAAGAAAATAATAAATCTACGCTCCTGTAACGGATTACTTGGAATTTTGACGAGATTGTGTTTAGATGGTTGATTTTTCCTCCTTACTTATTTGCGTCGTTTCCTTTCATGTCAACATTTGCGTCCCCAGATGCCACTTCAGATGCTTAAAATAATTGGATAACGCAAACACTATATCGTTTAATACAAATTCCTTGATACTTATTCGTTTCGGAATATTGAGCGTTATATTGGATTTATATTTAGCGAATAAGGATTTTTTTCGTTGTCAAATCATTCTCTTATAGATTTGTAAGAGGTCTAACGATTCTCATGATTAATTATGTAATAGAAACCATGTTAAAAGTAAATACATACATAAGGTGCTTCATGTACCACTGAGAGATAGGTCCTCTACCTATAATTTCATTTCAAGTTTATTTACATCTCAGGATTTAGGTGTATCAATATCAGTATCAGACCATATACGTCCCACTGCAGGGCACGGACCTCCTCTAAAATCAACACTACGATTGAGAAGGGTTAGGCCTTATAGTCCACCACGCTGTCCTAGTGCGGGTTGGTAACCACTGTGAACACGTTGGCAGTCGCTTCTAGTCCGTTGTCCGCCCGTCCGTCAGGATGTAGTTGGTATAATATATTTTAATAATGTTCAAAATTATAGTATTTGTGACTAAGTGCCTTTGGAAAATATTAGAGGAAAGTAAATTATTATCCATAACCTAATTTTTCTGACCTTCAATTTACAGAAAATTGACACGATATAAAAATGAATTTAAATTTTTCATAATTGAATTGATTTGATTAAAAAATAAAATTGGCGAATCTCTTCGTATAAATTAAACGCAGATTACTAAATTGTTCTATGAAAATGAGCTTTTCGCCTCTGCATATTTTTGCATGAATTTACAATTTTTCGTCACATTTAAAAATTTCGTTCAGACCTTTTGAGCTAAACTGTGTTAGGTATTAGGGTTTTAAACGTAATGTTATGAATAAATTACGCTTAGGGTAATTTCGTTTTGTTATACAAGATTATGTAGGTACAGTAATTCGAAACTGATTTTTGCAGATGAAACTGTTTACAATAAATCAAATGGATCGGAGCTAAAAACGATAAAATAATAGTAGAACATTATTTCTATCACGACTATAATATATATCATAATAATGTTGAAGTCTTTTAGAAATTAATCCCCTCAATAATGCTCGATTTCTTTGAGGTTGTAAATTTAATAATAGGTGAGGCCCGATCAAAATTTAATTAATAATTTCGTCTTCTTTATTGTAAAACAAACTATGTCATTCATATGGTCAATTCAAATGATATTCCTTCCTATATATTATATATATATATATATATCATAGCTCCTATTGTTATTTCCAAAGTCAAAAATCTATTCACAGAAAAAAAAACACACGTACTCCCAGCTGATAACCGGTGAAATATGGCGCAACATTAAATTCCCGGAGATATAATGAAAGCTGAGATCTAGATTGCGTCTCGAAGAAATATGGGTGAACTATTTATTTTATTCATAACAACGCGAGACCAGCTTCACGTATTTGGTATTCAAATTGAAGGTCTTGTTGCTAGCTTCCCGGTTATTAAGGGCGCATTAACACCGATACGCGATAAAACAGCGACAAAATTTCAAATGCCATCGTTAAGGCGCAGTTTTTGTCTTCCTTATTTATACTTCTAATTGCTTTTTTATGGAGCGTGGTATTGCGGTTTTTTGTAATTATTTACATTTTCAGGATGTTTTGGTGGATCCTAATTCGATGTGAACGTATGAAGATGGAAATTTTAGGTCTTAATTAATTACAAATATACATATACTTGTAACTGAAAACGGTGAAGGAAAACATCGTAAGGAAACTTGCATACCATAGCGATTTATATGAATTTCTATGGTATGTAAGTCCGCCAACCCGCACTAGGTCAGCATGGTGGACTATATGGCCTAACCGCTCTCAATCGTATGATTGTAGAGCAGGCCCGTGCCCTGCAGTGGGACGTATATGAGCTGATAAAGATATATATACATATACTAGGTCAGTATAGCTCTGCGGGCCTCCTCGAAAGAAAAGCAGATATGTCACTATCACTGCACATGATCGCTGAACTTACTATTATCCTAAGATGTAATTGGAATATGTTTACTGACCTGTCAGCAAAAAGATATTATTTTATTGCTATTATTGGCAAGTCGAGCATGCCGTTCGTCTGATGGTAACCGACACGGCCGCTATTGAACAGTAGCAAAACGGACAGCACCTTGAAATACAAAGCAATGCTTGGCATTCCACAGCGCTCTTCTTCCTGAGACATAAAATGCCAAGTCTCAATTTGTCCAGCATGTTTTTCTCAATTTCTCACCGTCCAGTGCAACAAAAAAAAAATTGTAGCATCTTCTAATAGTTTTTCTGTTTATCCTTTTCTTATATTCATATATTTTTCTGTGTGCATTAAGCGTATATAAGTAAATTATTTATAAATTATATTTGAGCCAATATTTGATGGAAGGCCAAGATATTTTTTTTTATTACGTCACTTTTATTTTACAGGTGCGAAATAGTCTTCTTCTGCCCGGCGCTATCCCGTCCGGTGCCAAAATTAAAAATAAAATGAAATAAACGGTGGTGAAATAGTATATAAACAATATACTTTCTTAGAATAAATAAAACATATTTCTTTAATAAATGGTGCTCGTCGGTAAGGCAAGAAATTGTACTCAATAACGCGGTCATTGTATAAACGGCAAGAAAAGCCTCATTTGTGATTATAATGTTTAATAAAATGGAAATATTATTGCAGATGCATTCGATGCTATTAGACTTTGAGTATTTGTAAATTGTGCAAATAATACGATACTCTTTAAATCTTCCGATTTGATTCGGTAATAGCGAGAAGTGAATATCTATGAATGATACAATAAAAGCTATCTTTTAGTTCTACCAATAACCTCGAAGAGGCTCATCCATCCATCCATCAGCCAAAGTAAGTCCACTGCTGAACAAAGGCCTCCCCCAATGATTTCTACAGAGACCTGTTGGAGGCAGCCTGCATCCAGGGACGTCCCGCGACCCTTACCAGGTCGTCTGACCACCTTGTGGGTGGGCGTCCTACGCTGCGCTTTTCGCTACGTGGCCTCCATTCGAGCACTTTCCGACCCCATCGGTCATTAGTTCCCCGCGCTATGTGCCCTGCCCATTGCCACTTCAACTTGCTAATCCGATGGGCTATGTCAGTTATAGGCTAATACTGAACATGATACTCCAATTCCAAATTCTTCTTATTATTCTTGGCTTGATTAATAGTTAATTATTATTTTTATTCAAAATATATTACGTCTTCAGATACCAACATCACAAAAACCCCAAACCTAATCCAAACAATCTGAAAAATTAATCTCCGTTTATTAGTACAACAAAAAATACCTTTATTATTTCCATTAGTAAATAATTTCTCAGCAAAAGAAATAAATACAGAGAGTTTCTCAAAATTTACAGACGTTAATACTGTAAAAGGAAAAATAAGAAGCAATTTGTTCTCGTAATTGTTAATTAACAGTTGAGAATTATAAACAACGTAATGAAGTGTACAAACAAACGGTTTGTTTGTGGATGTATTTGTTAAGAATTACTTTCTATTTAATTTCGTACATTTGTTGAAAGGTATTAAATTTAAGATAGTTACTGTGAGAAATTGAATGAGATATAAATTATTACGTTAATACAACAAGATACAGAAAGCGTTTAAAATAGACGTTACATTCAGCTATAGCTGCTATAGGACCTAAGGAGTTCTGGAGCGCTGATGATTAACTAAAGGTTGTATAAATCGCTGGACGCAGACCACTTGCAATAATTCGCCATGGTAACCCTTGGGGGTAATCTATGTTCATGAATATATGATGCGTTTTCTATGATGTGATAATGATGAGAACATTATTACACACTTGTAGACGGATTATGCTGACTTTGAGTTTAAGAGTGAGTATTGTCTGGAATTTCACATACAATTCACGTGTACATACATAAACTCACGCCTTTTTCCCAGAAGAGGCAGGCAAAAGTTCCAGGATACCCACATGTCGCCTTGTATGTTCCGTCCCATGATGTGATAGGTGGCGAGCCTATCGTCATATCGGGCACAAATTTCTGACTCTGAGCTGATAATGAATAGAAAAATCCAATATCGTTTCGCCCAACCCGGGATTCGAATCCGAGACCTCAGCTTTGTAACTGTACCCTAGTATAAGCTACAACTACGCCACCAAGGCAGTCACGTGAAAGTATGCTTATATTACCCACTAAATAAGAGATCGTACTAACATGCTGTTTACTTTAAAAACACAGGTTAAGCTTTGTATATATGTGTATGTACACGTATATCGGCTTATATACATCCCACTGCGGGGCACGAGCCTCCTATAGAATTGAGAGTACGATTGAGAGCGGTTAGGCTTTATAGTCCACTACGCTGGCCTGGTGCGGGTTGGCGGACTTAATACACCCTAAAAAATATTATTTACTATGGTATACAGTTATAGTGCGTTATGATTAACTATAATCAATACACACATGACTGAAAAATCAAAAGTGTGCCCGAGATTTAAACCCGCGACCGCCGAAAACATGTTGGCAGTCTCGTCTGATCACCAACAGTCCACCACTTTTTATAATATTAAAATACCAGTTCTGTCCGTTAATATAATAACGCTGTTATAAAACATACCGTTTCATTTATCGCTTTTAATGAAACGTCCACTTTTCCGAGCACTATAAAAACAGCAAAAAGTTTTTCGTAACAAATGAAATAAAAATGTGAAGAGTTGTAGATTTAAAATAAACTTTATATTTCGTAGTTGCGACTTTACAGTACACTTCGTATTAATTATTATTACTAAAGGTATATTCGAGTTAAGGAGTATTAACAGCTCTTTCAATTAATAAATAACATGAAAGAACCATTGTGTTTCTTTTTACTGTTCATTTATTTTCATTTTCATTCACTGTATAATATTTTTGTTGATTGTCTTTTTTAAAGCATATACGTATATTTTATTTTTTAATTAAAACTGTGTTTTGAATGTGGGTTTTACAATTTTATTAATTTTATACTTTATATTAGAGAATATCTGTATCAGCCCATATACGTCCCACTGCAGGGCACGGGCCTCCTCTACAATCGACAGTACGATAACATATGTTATTTTCAGCCTTACTCGATGTGATTCACTGCTTCTGTGTTCTCTGTAGTTGAAATACACTATCAAAAGGCGATAATCAGTTATTCGTGGTCACGTGAGATAATTGTTTATTTAATTAATAATAATAACATTACCTCACGAGAAGTTTTAGCGAGATAGTTGTACCGCAAGCTATCTCAATCGTGCGGTGGTACGCTCATTACAGTTAATTATATAGTGAATACATTTTTGACTGCTGAACATCACAAGAAGAGCAGAACACTCAACTAATGCGAAGCGCATGCACAAAGCCAAAAGCAACACTGCTTAAAACTTATAATATATATTAAATAATTACCTACGATGTATTTATGACCCACCTCTGACTTTTCAGAGTCATGTGTGTTTTGATAGTCAATGCAATTTAATGGTGAAGAAAATACTTCGTAAGGAAACTTTGCATACCATAGCGAATTTCTATGGTATGTAAAGTGCGGTAACCAGCGTGGTGGACTATATGGCTTAACCACTCTCAATCGTACCCTCGATTGTAGAGCAGGCCCGTGCCCTGTAGTGGGACGTCTATGGGCTGGTACAGTACAGCATTTATGAAGTGCAAGATGATATCATATTTTTTTCGGTATTGATACTGTTGTTAGCTCGTTAACTCTCGTATAAAACTCAGTAGTTTTTTAGGAACAATATTATAAATTACGTATTTCTAATTAAAATAATAATAAGAGCACTGCATTGCAATACACGTCAACATGCGATGGATGTCGCATGTGAAATCTTATCATATCGGTTAATTTCACCACCTATAGCGTCTTTCGAACCGGACCATAACAGACTACATACAACTTACCTACTAAGTTAATGTCTTGCATACGAAGAATTTACTATCCATAGATACTATTAGATTCAAAATCCCTCTCAACTTGAGTAGTTACCAAATCGAACTGATTTAACCACACAATTTGGACCACGCGTAGACTCAATGTGTTGTAATTCAAAGGAATTGTCTACATAAAAAATACTTGGATGACAAACCCGCAAGATTTTCTAAACCAAGTTTTAAATTGTCCATTAGACAGACAATGAGCAATAACCCAATGGACCAAATCGCAGTTTGATAGATTGTCTCGCTTTGGCGGTTAATTGCGACGGAAGCCCTGTTTCAAACGGTGAATGTGTATATTGATTAATATGTAATACAGAGTATATTAAGACTGCTACCGAAAACGAAGCCGGATGGTAAAGTGACTATATATACAACGCAAATAAAAATGTCGCGAACAAACGTGACAATTTTTTTTTTAAATATCATCGTGTTTGAGTACGAAACCCAAAGATTTTGCTAATTAATTATTTAAACTCTTGCGTACTACAGCATCTTTAAAAATAAAAGGGTGTACAATATTATTTTAGGAAAAACTATGTATTTGCTACCCAAATACGACGATGAGAAATAAATAACAAAAAATATCGTCGCTTTTATTACAACATTTTTAGTTGCATTGTGTCTGAAGTCACTAAAAATACCGGCTTCGTTTTCGATAGTAGTTTTAATATACCCGTATATTCTCGAATGTACGAGTATTTGTTTGAGAACGAAAGAAATGCACAAGCTTACCTATCGAATGAAATTGATACGTATAACATATAAGCGACTGTTCAACAAAATTCTGTAAATATACACATATGGGCATTTGTCCTGAAGTGAAATAACATTTCAATAACGTGCAGACCCGAATATTTTTTGAGACCAAAAAATATTTTTGTGACCCATTTTGTTTATGTCCAATTGTTTCTGTGCAGTGGTCGAGCAAACGTTTGTCGGCCAAAAGGAATACAAAAAATGTCAGGTGTTGTATTTCGATCCAATTGCGTACAATTTGTGTAAACTCCTATCATACTGGTGGTAGGTCTCTCATATGTGAGAGGCTGCCTGGGTGGGTACCACCGCAATGTCTATTTCTCCCGTGAAACAGCAGTTTAAATGCACTGTTGTGTTTCGGATTGAAGGATATTGTAGCCAGAGTAACTACTGGACATATTGAGACTTAACATCTTATGTCTCAGGATGGCGAGCGCAGTGGAATGCCAAGCATTGCTTTGTAATTCAAGGTGTTGTTTGGTTTTGCTACTGTTCATGAGTGGTCGCATGAGGCGAACGGCATGTTCGTCTCGCCATTCACAGCAATAAAAAAAAATTAAAAAAAAAAACATGGGGCTTTGTTATTACAAAGAATTTCATATATTTTTTCTTATATAGCAAATGGCTTGACAAGCATGCCATTCGCTTAATGGTAAGCAATACGACCGTTCAGGGACAGTAGCAAAATCAAACAATATGAATTATAAAGCAATGCTTGGCATCCCTCTCCTTCACTCGTCATTCTGAGACATTATAATATGTGAAGTCTCATTATGTTTGTATGTTACTCTGGCTACAATGCCCTTCAAACCGGAACACAATAGTCCATTTACACTGCTGTTTGGTGAGAGAAATAGACATTTCACTGGCACTTACCCAGGGGGCATATCACAGAGAGACCTAGTATATTATTTTTAAACATTTCATATTATTTAAAAGAACAGCTGTTGTAAACACGAAACCACGACGGCTAGACACGCAAAATTCTAATATCAGCTGATGCGGCTATTCTATAAAAAGGGGTCTTCAAAAATCTATCCCGCTTCTACCCAGCATTTGTGCAATTTTTCACGTTAAATGTACTTTTTCAGCCATAAAGCCTGAACAGTTCTCAAATAAATACAAAAAGCAAACGCTTAGGGCGCTGGTGTAAAGTGGAATCGTGAATTTTTTTGAATTTATACTGTTTTTGTGTTTCACCTTTGTGACTTTGAGTTGAACAACCTAATATTACACGAGTAACTTCTTGTGGCGTGAAAATGTCACTGACATAGGAAATGGTTAATCGGTTTGTTGTATATTTACTGTATGTACTATTGCTAATTTATACACCATATATAAGGAACTGTTGTTCCCACATTGACATAAGCATTAGAGAAAAGAATGAATGGACGGAAATATGCCTTATTCAATCTTACTGAAAACATAAAAAAATTGCCGCCACGCATTATTTCAGGTTCTATGGAACAGTGACTACGGCAAGCTTACTTATTCAAATCGTGGAATTCTCTTTTTAGAACTCTTCACATGAACATATTAGGATTGACGATCTACGATTGGCATTTGCAGTACATCAATTAAAGCGTAAACTATGGTCTTGCTCGCTCAGAATTATAAAAAAAACCTGTGCCAGAATTAGAGAAAGTAATACACTCATGCTATAAGTTCGCTTCCCGCCTGCAGCTTGTTCAGCAGAAAAATATACAATGTCGAATCTTCATTATGCGAAGTTGTTTACCAAGGATTGTGCAAACATAGCCGAGCGCGATGAGATTCCACCTAATTTGAGTGTCCACTGACGCTTTTTTTGATGTTTTCTACTTCTATCGAATATACGAGAGCCTCGGAGCTGGAATTTGCAATTCACTTTGTCATGCACGTGTGTACATCTTTCTTTGAATTTATTTTTGTTTTTTTTTTTATGCGGTTTTGTGCATGTTTAACAAATGACATGCTTAATATTCATAGATTAATGAAAGAAAATTTATAAGCTCACGGGGTAAGCAGAAATGGTATTAGGATTGCAAGGACAATAATTCGAGGGATATTCAGTCCCGGGCAACTCATGCGTGTTTTAAACCCCTAAGTCACATACAGTAGATTATCCGATAACTAGATACTGAATAGGCTGGACTTCACGGGATCTGAAGACAAAAAAAATTACGAAGAGATATAAGTAGGTCACCACTTGCGTGTATAACTCTACGCTATAAGAAAAAAATATATGAATGCCAAAAAACACTCCGCATCCAAACACCCACAATTTATAACGCTGGATGTATGGAAGATAATAAAATCTATTAACTGATAAGTGTTACAACAAACACGAAATCCCCGGCTAAAGTACACGAGATAATATTAAATCAAGCGAAAAGATAAGGCAAACACTTTTACAGCCAAGCGAAATGACAACAGAAGGTTCAAAGTAAACAGAACTAAAGATAATTGCATATAAAAGAAACGATTATGAGTGTTCGTGGCAGTTTGGATCGGATTTCTAATTAAGACGATGCATTTTGTATGTATTATGGAGTATTTGATAGTGATTATTTTTTCTTTATTTAAATTTGATCAGGTAATTACATAAAAAGTAGCAAAATAATATGTAAATAGTGAGGTTTTCAATAACAAGCCTCTATTTATACATAAAAATCTAAATAATGTTTTACTACAGGCGCAGTGTAATTTTATGTACCGGGCAACATCATCGCATTAGCGATAAAGCCCTTTTCTAAATGAATAAAAAAAAAGGCCTGACGATAATAGTAAAATACATGCCAATAGATCTCGGGAAACATGAAGTTAATGCGTTAATATAAGTATTATGGACAGGGTGGAAAGCGCAAAAAATATTCCGACGTAAATAGTGTGCGCACGATCAAATGTATACTAGATACACAGTTCCCTGTAAATGTTCTGTTAATTATATAATAGTTAAAAAAAACTAAAATACACGCTTTAATAAGATATACAACTAAAAAAGTAAAAATAATTGATACTGAATTTAAGATAAGAAAATGGAGTAAAATACATATATTTTATTGTTACAAAGCGTGGGGTGTTTACAACAATTACTTATCCTCCTGCACCCCACGCTTTGTAACAATAAAATATATGTATTTTACTCCATTTTCTTATCTTAAATTCAGTATCAATTATTTTTACTTTTTTAGTTGTATATCTTATTAAAGCGTGTATTTTAGTTTTTTTTAACTATTATATAATTGTTTTGACTAAAAACATCCATCTACGGCTGTATTTCCAATCAATAACGCCATCTGTTGGTCAGTAGTAACATTTGACACTTGAAGAATACAAGAAGCTTATACCCAAATGGAGATTGCATTCCGTATATAAAAGTGAAGCACAAAAATTTTACCTTGAATGACGTCGCTGATGCCTGCTATCCTTTTCTTTAGCGTAACAATGAATGAACTTCACGTGAACTTCATTCATTGTCACTCTAAACAAAAGGATAGCAGGCAACAGCGATTGCATTCAAGGTCAAATTTTTGTGCTTCAGTGTTTTATACGGAATGCAATCTCCATTTGGGTATAAGCTTCTTGGAAGAATACAATGTTAACGCCATCTAGCGATGAATGTAGCAATGGTCATCAATTATAAGAATAATTAATCCTGGCGAATCCAATCAGGATAATTATATATTTTAATCGAATTATTGTATTGTCATCGGTCTTTGACAGGTGTGCAAAATTTGAACGAAATCTGGCCGTTTAAAGTGGGTCAAAATCGCGCCCAAAGAAGTCGGTTACAAACAAACATACAAATATACAAACATACAAACGTACAAACATACAAACATACAAGTGAAGCTAATATAAAGCGTGTAAAAAGTGGCACCGATACATTGAAACAAAAAGATCACATATTACAAATATATTAACACAAATTCCACCTTATTCGTGGAACTTAAAGCAGCTTTTCACATAATATTTTCTAAAGTTCTGCGATGTTTTAGAAGCAACGGTCGGTGCTCGACTGAAGGCGAAAGAGTGCTTAAAGCACACTTTTTTGGTGTCATTTTCTAAGCGCTCATGTTGTATCTAGTGTATATTTGATCGAAGCACGCCCCAATCAAAGATTAGTATTATGCTTCAGTACAACTCTGGTGGAACGTTACTGAAATTAGTCGCCACTCGCAAAGATTTTGAAAATGATTGCTTGTATGTCATAAAGTTTAAACAAATGAAGATAGTAATTTTTATCATTGTTTAGACGAAATCTAATTTAGTTAATTAAACATTTATTTTAGCGCGATTTTCGCGATTGTCATCTTTTCGCAACATGTACTGGTGGGGGTCTATGCTTAGTTTTTAAATCAAAGAAGTAAGGAGATACATAATATGTTCCTAGCATAGACTTCGCTGAAAAAAAGATATCAGATAACATAGTTTTTTTTTTTTGGAACTAAATAGCGTAGGGAGCGTGATAAATTTTTCAACTTCATCTCCAGAAAGTCTAATCTTGACTATAGCCCTCACCAAACAGTTGACAGTGACTTATTAAAATCAATTAATTCAATCTAAAAATTCTGATCCATCTGTCCTATATATTTTTCTGTGGCGAGACTAAAAGTTCTTTCAATCCTTATCAAGTCATTTGGGACGTTATCGGGCAATCCGGCCAGACAAATTTCTTAGCGGTTTAACAACAAGCTGAGTTTTTCTCAGAAACTATTTGTATATTATGTTTTTCGATCACGCGTCCTGTGGACGGAATCTTATTTTATTATATTTTAGTTTTTCTATATAAGTATTAAAAATCTGAATGTGTGAGATTGTGGTTAAAGTTTTAGTTTTTGATAGAAATAAAAACCATTTTATTATTTTAGTAATACTTATAACGCATTTTCCACATAAAATAGTAGCAATAATAAGATTAAAATCTAGACCAGTTTTCAGTTGGAATTGAATAGTTAATCATCCAAGTACTTTCCATATAATTACGAATATTATTTCACTCAATTTAGTTTCATTTTGCTGTGCAACTGAGTAATAAATTCATGCAGAGATTGCATGAAATAGACAAAGCGAAATTGTTTGCCAGAATCATATGTAATTGAAATCCACAGTCTGAGCTAACCCCTACGGACACAGACGTACTGTATATAAAAATAAATATTTTCTCAAGTTATTTTACCAATTTTAATTTGGACAGATATTAATCATTATTATTTAAGAGATTAAATTTATTTGATTCAATTGAAACGTTCAATAACTTGTCTTATTTATCTGTATGAAATTTACGCTTTCTATAAAGCAAACATTTTGTTGACAGTCGTGCGAAAAAGTGCTTTGTTCATTTATCTGTCAGTGGCATAGAGAAGAGGTGACGAGGGTCGAAATGCTGGCCAGGTGAACGCCGTTTTTCTATACATTCAGTTCATTGTGGATTTTGTTATGTAAAAGTTTTTTATTCCACTGTACTGGCAGACCTAGGTTTGCTGTTAACTGTCCTGAAATTGAATGGAGTTTAAGTCTCGCGGATTTTTTTATTAGTTTGATAGTTCGTGGTAATCGACTGCCATGTACAGATTGATAGCCTAGTATAAAGATATTTATCTTTTTTATATATTCGCGGGATGCTACATAAGAAGATGGGATGATAGGTTAGTTTATATGATAATACCGCTTTTCGGCACTAGAGGTCAATAACACTAGACTAATATTAGTATAAGTAACCTAAGTTCAAATATGTAAGTAAAATACATGTATATGACTGTTTGTTGCCAAAATAAAAATAAATAAAATAAAATACAATAGGCATGTAGTGATTACCAGTTGGTTCATCAATCAATTCAATCCAGGCCAGTCGCCAGTTCTGTAAGTTTGATTGTTGAAGATAGTTTGATTCTAAAGCACTTGAAAGTTACACAATATAATATTATCATAAGAAGTGATAAAATTATAAAAAAATGTTTCTCTAAACAAGAATAGTAATTGATGCAAAAGCATCTAGAGCTGAATTGATATACATATCTCTGGTGTAATTGCGACTTGAAATTTAAAACGAACATAAAAAAACTACAAAACAAATGAATCCCGAACGACAGCTCTCCGGAGAAATATCAAAATTCTTTTACATAAAATAATAATTTTCACGCAATCAGAAGAAACTCGCAGAACAAAAAACACCAAGAATTTATATCTTCAAAGTGTTTTTATTTTCTCGTGTCTGAGACAATTTTTCAGGCTTCGATATTAATTTGACGAGACACAAATGAAAAAGGGGATTGGTGCTGTCGATATTTATTATATTTCGGTTTCAAAGCTTTGTGTTCGGAGTCCGTCACTTTTTTCCTCAGCTCTTTATTACTCGCCTAGACTCCGTGTTTTATCAACACTAATAATTCAAGTTTTAATGAAACATTTTCATATTTTTCTATATACCGTTTTATACGTAGTCAAAGATAAGTACTGTCTTTGAATTAGCTTATTATTCAATTTATTATAAAAATATACCACAGCTGGAAAGAGCATTAGTTTAGTACGAAAGGCACTTCAGGCGATATAACATCTTGATTTTTTTATGTTACACTTGTTAAGTATTACACAATACACACCTACACATTTAAGGAACTCCCTCACATGGTTAGGAAACTAGTGAAAATCTAAAGAATTTAAAGGAATTTTTATTATGTTAGGTAGGAAGGGTTATTATGTTAACAGTACCTAGTCCATCGTGGAAGACAAAACTCTTCACGCTAAAGGACGCTAACAATAGAACCTATATAAGTAAGTAAATAATTAAAACACCTCGGACTACCTCGGTGGCGTAGTTGTACTCCGGTACGGTTGCAAAGCTGAGGTCTCGGGTTCGAATCCCGGGTTGGGCAAAGTGATATTGGATTTTTCTATTCATTATCAGCCCAGAGTCAGGAATTTGTGCCCGATATGGCGATAGGCTCGCCACCTATCACATCATGGGACGGAACATACATGGCGAAATGTGGGTGTCCTGGCACCTCTGCCTACCCCTTCTGGGAAAAAGGCGTGAGTTTATGTATGTAATTAAAACACCCAACAATCGTATACATAGTCCTGCCACCACACTAAAATTAAGTCTTGTGTCAGGACTCATAGGTGTTAGGGACTACGAGAAACTTTTTAGTCGCACAAATACCTAAATACAAAACAAATGCCTGTAGATCATAGGTTAAAAACTTTAAATTATATTATAGATAGATTATAATATTGTAAATGTGTAGATCATAGGTTAAAATTATATTATAGATAGATTATAATATTGTAAATGTTAACGAAGTTCCTCTGCCAGACACCCACCAATTATGGCGTGATGATACGTTAAAGACAGTCATTGTGGATAAGCGATTATATTTCGTCCGGTGAAAGTTAGACATTGACAACTTTAGTACTTAGAAGACAAAACAGCACAAGTGATGAGGTACAGGCGAATTATTTACCAGTGGGGTATGGTTTAATGTGTAAAATAGCGGCTAGTAAACGTCCTTCCAATAATGATAAAGAAATGGTATAGAAATACTAGGAGTCTTATAATTAGGATTTAAAAAGTAAATGTTTGCTATAATTTATACATTTATCACAAATATCAGCGTAATTTTATAATGTAAGAAGACTTTATAGTTAAGATGGATTAAACAATATCTAAGGTTTTCAATGCCGTAAGTAGATACAATAAATAATTTTAAAAATAGAGTAAATAATCTAAAGAATACTAGCGGCACAGAGTGATGTCTATCGACATTATATTGCAAGCTTACTGTATTAGTTCTTCATATTTTACAAAGTCTAAAATTCAACGCGTATTAGAAACGCTTATGACTTACCCCATACAACAAGATTCTAAGTCTTGAGAGAGCTTTCGTAGAGTTTTGTCGGAAGATTAAGATAATTAAAATACTTGATGCCAAAGTTACGGGCGCGCGGTTTGGCAGGATTAACGCGGCCGTACAACCGCCGAGCTTTTTTATAACGCCCGTTAAAAGCTGCATTTCGCGATGGACATTTTATGGTAAAGATTAGAATGAGCTTTTAATTAATTATGGATGGGTTGATTAATTGTAGCTTTTTCGTTTAATCTTTAATTTATTTCTGTTCATTTATAATTTGGTGGTACATTCTTATTATACGAAATTAGCAATTGTCAGTACCAAAGTTATTATCGAAATATATCATTTACTCGAGAAAATATTTCATATTTTTGCTTTTTCTTATATTAAAATCATCTTTGCTATCCCTAATATTTCATTAAGTCCCCTTAGAGGCTTTTGAAGCTCAAGGTAAAACGAGAAAAACTTGTAGAAATAGGCGAGATATGAACTGAATAGCTCTTTACGGTGCTTGCCTACTCCTATGTATTATAATGAAAAAAATATCGTTTGAAGTATATTACACTTAAATAGCCTTTTCTTGACATCAAAAGGAATAATTAAGCGATGTAAGTAAGCGTAATTGTTTAGACTGATTATTATGTCCTAAGATTTTCGCGCTGTATTATTCGCGTGCCTAAAATCTTAATTATTTCGAGAATACTACTTTATTTTTTGATTTTAGTAAGTTATCTATATCTTTTCATATATCGCTGAAAATAGTATATATTTTATGTTTATCAGTTTGGCTTTCTTTTCACATGTAAAAGTGTATCAAATAAACTCATATATGCGGCTGAAAGTAAATAGTATGGCTGATGGGAAAAACATATAATACTTATCGACCCAGACTGGTAACATTAAACTACTTATATTATTGACAGCCTCTGTGACGCATTTGGTTAGACGCCGCCTTTGGAACGTGAGGCTGCGGGTTTAAATAAAACAAATGTTTGTGTGATCCACTGGTGTATTTCGGGTCTGGGTGTTCATGAGACCGAATAGTCTCTCGTAGTTTCTGATACCCGCGACACGGGACTCGATCTCAGTGTGGGGTCAGGACTATATATGTGACTGTTGGGTGTATTTATAAAACCTTTATAGCCAAATTAGTCCTGATTTCGAAAAGACTGGTACGAGTATAATTGTGACCCACCAATATTAAAAATTATTCTAACGTTAATAACATTTTCCAGGTAACAATTCAACATTTCCAATTGTTCCAACATTTCAGATAAAATCCGACCGGGCTGACGGATCGCCGCGTTGATTGTGCCCGTGATTGATAACACAACTTCGACAAATTTGATTTATTCCTTCGACAAAGTGAAGTGGAAGTTGGTCACGATCTGTTCGGGTCTAACACTTCCAAATTAGTTACTTTCAATGGATGCCGAGCCCTTAAACTTCCTGAGGACTCATTGACTTTTAGTTATATCTTATATTTGCGTTCGGAATTCAGTGTTTTGGATATTATTTTGACTATTTAATCAGTGAGTGACCGTTTATGTCAAATGAACGATGGCTAACATAAAGTCATCAATGGAATTGTGAAGCGAGCCATAATAAAGTACTAAAATAATAAATTATGTTTTTTTAATAGAACACATTAGTGATGCTTCATAACACCTTTAATGATCAGTCAGAGATTTTTGGTCACCCTATATACACGTTCTGATAATAATTTATCGATCAGATAGTTTTTTTATCACCCTATATTCACATTTTAAAACCGGAACGCGACACACTTCATTATTTGAGTAAGTGACCTTATCTCAGCATACTGATAGTCCGGGAGCCAGCAACAGATTTTCATGACCAATTTCCTCTCAAGCGGTAATTAGTAAAATGCATCAGAGTATAGTATTATGAAGCCTTGTGAACGTCAGCTGGCACTCGGTTGGGGGGATGAGCGGGTGTAGCCTCCCACGCATGAAAAAAAAATTAATACATTCACTGATTTCCTCTCAGCTGAAATTTTGTCAAATTGTAGCTCATCTAATATCTCAACGAAAAAAAATAATCAGCTGGTTACAACGTGGTGTATTGTACGTCAGCTGGTGTCTCGAACATGAAAAAAAATATTTTATTTTCAGTGATTTCCTCTCAAACAAAAATTTACCTGATGATAGCTTATATGTAACTGTGGATAAATATATAGGTCAGCTGGCTGTATCTTGGTGGAAAAACCGTCAGCTGATACTTTGAAAGTTATTACATAGGAGTTAGGCCGGAGCATCTACTGTCAATTTAAATACATCAGCTGACTAGCTTTTCCACGACTTATTGCTAGCTGATTTTTTTTATTTATCGCATCAGTATATTAACAATCAACTCACAAATTTTCATCTGGGAGGAAATGACGTATCTTTAATTATTCGACATAGCGCTGCTTCAATATGAGAGTTGAGTTGAAATAAATATTCTGTATCAATGTTTTTGAAACGAATAAGTATGTTATCAAATGATATTAGATATATTTAAATAATTAAATAAACAATTAGCTTAGTATAAATGAACTAGTTACTCGATAAATAATATTTATTATATAAACGTGATGAAAAATGACAATGAGAATAACAATGTGATTTATTCATTTTCGTTTTCGCTCTGGCTTGAGTCACTTTCCTCTCTTTCCGATTCATCGTCAGAGTCGCTGTCAGAGCTGTCTGTACAAAAATTTAAAAAAAGATTAGGATGCGTATTTTGACATAATATAATCAAAATTATAAAAAAATGTTACCTTTTTCAGGCTGAATAGTGATTTCATTAATCGATGATGGTAACTGACTTCCAGAAAACCAGGTGAATTCATACTTGTTGTCGATTTCTGCCCAACCATAATCTACAGGATCATGAGAAGTTGGAACCTTCAGGTGTGCATGTGACCAAATTTGAGCAATGTAACATGCTCTTAAAATGCTGATATAGCTCTGATCTGCATGGTGGTAAAGAAGAGCCATCAATACCTTTTTTTGGTAACTTGAAAGTTTCAGTATCCAAAAATTTATATGTTTTTTCAAACGACGCTACTCTTGCCTCATTGATCTTTTTTAGACGATTAAATCCATACATATGGCAAACAAACTCTTCTATCTTCTCAAAAATATTTTCTTTTATTTAAAAATTTTATTTCGTTAGAATTCTTTGTGTATATTTAAACTTCGATAGTATTTTTATCTCTTTTAATTGGCACTAATTAATTTAATATTATATCTATTTTGTAGAGAAATTTTTGAGCTTTAATTTAAAAAAAATATCTCTAACTTTATTAGGGATCAAGATATTTGAAAATGAAATATGTTGGGTACTTTTCACCCTCAATGCCTAAAGAGGTATACGGTTTAGATGTGTGCTTGTCAGGGGTTAAAGATACGTCATTTCCTCCCAGATGAAAATTTGTGAGTTGATTGTTAATATACTGATGCGATAAATAAAAAAAATCAGCTAGCAATAAGTCGAGGAAAAGCTAGTCAACTGATGTATTTAAATTGACAGTAGATGCTCCTGCCTAACTCCTATGTAATAACTTTCAAAGTATCAGCTGACGGTTTTTCCACCAAGATACAGCCAGCTGACCTATGTATTTATCCACAGTTACATATAAGCTATCATCAGGTAAATTTTTGTTTGAGAGGAAATCACTGAAAATAAAATATATTTTTTCATGTTCGAGACACCAGCTGACGTACAATACACCACGTTGTAACCAGCTGATTATTTTTTTTCGTTGAGATATTAGATGAGCTACAATTTGACAAAATTTCAGCTGAGAGGAAATCAGTGAATGTATTAATTTTTTTTTCATGTGTGGGAGGCTACACCCGCTCATCCCCCCAACCGGGCACCAGCTGACTTTCACGATGCTTTATAATACTATACTCTGATGCGTCTCACGAATTATCTCTTGAGAGGAAATAATTAACCAAATTTGCACCTGGCTCACGGACTATGACCTCCAAGTGACATTTCGGGCATGATTGCAGAAGGAATGTTTGAGAGGTCAGCAAACATTTGCTATAGAAACAGACGTTATTGGACCATGCCCTTGGGCAGTGTTTGACACCAACGAAACACCCGCTCGTGAGGTCACGGATATATTAAAGGGGAAATTAAATTACTACTAAGCTAATCTTCTTCGTGTTGTTTAAACTTATTTGAAATATTATAAGTAAAATCAAGCTTCATATAAATTAAATTGGTGAACATATAAGATCGCTCATTTATCTCCAAATATTCCGTCCCAAGATTCTTTGATTTTGAAAGAACAAGAACAGCGCAGAATTTTATTCACACGATTAATATACCTCAAAATATTATTACTTTTCAAATGTATAATCCAATAAAAAAAATAATTAAACAACACTAAAATCCTTTTTTGAATCCATGTACGAATATTTTTATTAATTACATACACCTTTTGTTTGAAATAAAACTATTATTTACGGATTTTATCGCGAATATAGTTTAATTTTTACATTTGTAGAATTGGATCACAAGCTTGGGATCCAATTCTACATTTAATTAAATCGGAACCCAAAAGACCAACTGCCAGACCTCAGGACACTGTGAGCTCCTTCTGCGTAGATCGGATCGCAAATACAGATTAATTATTTAAATTAACTTTTTAATCTAATAATTGTAAAATAAGGGTAGTTGATTTGTAACAGTCACAGAGCGGACGACCAATACCTCAGTCCGCCCCGTGACCACGAAAGCTGTAAAGTAATCGAAACGTTAAAAATGTAAAAATTAAACTATATTCGCGATAAAATCCGTAAATAATAGTTTTATTTCAATGTGTAACATTCGCGTAAATCTAAGAAACCATTACACCTTTTGTTTGTCTATACTTAGTACTCGAAACATTTAACACTCCACAACAACACTAAAGAGGTTATTTCTACCACTGATGTTAGTTATGAAGTAGATAAGCGGCGCGCCTACAGCCGTCCCGCGAAGCGAGCTGATAGCGCCAAACTTGCTCTTCCTACTTCTAAACTTGAAGCTCTGTGACATTTATGTTTTTACCTTGTGTAAGGAAATACAACTGTTTAAAGAAAGACATACGGTTGTAGATTCATTATTTTAGGCAAGCAAATAGAATGTTTATTTTGTTGAATCTCCTCAAAACGCAGTTTGAATTTTCACTTTAATTAATAATATATTAAGCTTTTTTCTGTTAAATGTGATCTTTAAATCGCTAATGGATTCGATGTTTATGAACTCTTCGGATGGAAATTCATTTAGTAAGGTTTGAGTGATATTCTTGTCTACTTAGTCCTTAGAAATAGAATATTTTATAATTAGTTAATTAAAAAAAACTCTTACATTGTAGATTGTTTGTCCGGTATTCGAACATAATATGACTTTCTATAGGTCCTGAATATAACTATGACGCCCATAATTATACGTCGGATTTTTAATTTGGTATTGGAACATTTTATACTTCACACAATTCTAATAATCCTTCAATAGTATAATATAAATATGATGGTTTTTATATTCTGAAAAAAAACAACAGAGAGGTCTAGTTTTGCCTATTCGTCATGTAACGCGGTCTCATTAAGGTCATCCAGTGCGACGGCCCATTACATGAATATGACTTAAGAGACTTCGCGCCTTGCGTAATTTTTTATTCCGTCTTGGTGTAAATGCGCCAAATTTACTGCAGTTTCGTTAGTATGAGATTTTTTACTCAATTACAGGCCTAAGTAATTATTTATTTATTTATTTATATGCTTTATTGTACACCAAGAAGAAATACAAAATACTTAAAATACTAGACATGGTTACAATAGGCGGCCTTATCGCTAGCTGCGATCTCTTCCAGGCAACCTTTGGATGGACTGGATTATTGCGATATTCTAATATAGGGTAGTGAAAATAGTGAGCGAGAAAAAATAAATAGATAATTATTGATGTACATGCTATAGTATATCAATTTACATACATAATAATATGCATCTATAATATAAATACATACAAACATACATACATACATATATACATACATACTAATATACATATACTGAGGTTACTTTAATGAAGATATAAGTAAAGAGGAGCAAAAAAATTAAAATATAACAGGATAACATGTTACTGCAGTGACAAATAATGTATCTTAACAAGTCTCTTAAAACTTGGCAGTGACTTAGCTTGCCTGATAGACAGTGGTAATTCGTTCCACAAGCGAGCAGCATGAACAGTAAAAGACTTGTCGAGAAATGATGTGCTGTGCTTGGGAATCTCTAGTATCAAATTCTCTGTTGATCTAAGAGTTCGTGCATGAGTTTGACCTAGGAAATTAAAACGGTTTTTAAGATAGTGGGGGCTGGAGGGATTGAACAAGATACCGTATAAAAGGGAAAGAATTCGAGTATAACGGCGAAAACGTATTGATAGCCACTTGAGTTTGACACGAAATTCGGAAACATGGTCATATTTGCGAAGACCAAATATGAATCTAATGCAGAAATTCTGAAGTCTTTCAAGTTTTTCCATTTGGGCTTCGGTGATGTCGAGGTAGCTAGCATCAGCATAATCAAGGAGGGGAAAAAGAAGAGATTGAACCAGTGCGATTTTCGTGGAAATCGGTAGAAAATTCCGCAATCTCCGCAAGGAACCCGCAGCAGCAAACAATTTGCGACTTACTTGTTGCAGCTGGGGACCCCAGGATAGGTTTTGGTCGATGATTACACCCAAATTCTTAACAGTATCACTAATTTGAATAGCACAACCATCAAACAGAATTTGGGGTAATTGATCCGTATCTAATTTAGATATCAACCTGGAGCTGCCGACAACAATGACTTGGGACTTAGCAGGGTTGACTAATAGTCCGTGAGACTTACTCCATGTGCTGATACTCTCAAGATCCTTGTTGATGGAATTAATAGCTTCCGTCACCCTGCCCACAGGAGCATGATAATATATTTGTAAATCATCTGCATACAGATGGTAGGAAGAAATTAGATTTTTTGATATTGAATTAATAAAAACAGCGAAGAGTAAGGGAGATAAAACGCCGCCCTGAGGGACGCCAGTAAGTGTATCGCACCACGAAGATACTGAGTCTTCAATACGAATGCGCTGGCGGCGGCCCGTCAGGTAACTACGAAACCAGTCAATTACCGTTGGAGATATGTTAATAGAGCACAGTGTAGTCAGCAAGACATCAAAGTCAACGGTGTTGAAAGCATTGCTAAAGTCTAGCAGAGCTAGAATCGTTAGCTTGCCATTCTCCATCGCAGCTCTGATGTCATCCGTGATATGAACTAGTGCAGTAGTGGTACTATGCCCATGACGAAATCCAGACTGGAAAGGATTAAGGAGATTATAACGAGTTAGAAAGGAGCATAATTGTTGATGAACAAGATTCTCCAGGACTTTGGAAAGGAAGGGGAGAATGGATATAGGGCGATATTCAGAGAAAGATACAGGATTAGGTTTTTTGGGAAGAGGAATTACTTCGGCCTCCTTCCACAAGGAAGGGAAAACTGAGTTGGATAAGGAAAAATTTAGAATATGACAAAGGATATGGAGAATTTCGTCAAGGACAGGCAAGATCATACTGCGACTAATGCAATCAATCCCAGATGCATTGGACGAGATAGATAAAATGCTCTTTTTAACATCACAATCAGAGAATTGACTAAAGACAAATTGGGAATAATTAGGAGTTGGAATAGAAGAAAGGTCTTGAATTGTTTTATTTTTAGTAGCCCTATCAAATTTGGGCAAAGCAGTGAAATGTGAATTCAGCGAATCTAAATTTAAACTATTAGGAATAGAATCTGAACGAGATTTTCCAACTCCCATCGAACGGAGAAATTTCCAGACTTTAGCTGGATCATTGTTTTCTACAGATTTGTGAACATGTCGGCGTTGCGCATTCCTACACATCTTGTTGCAGTGATTTCGAAGAGCCACGTATTTGTCCCAGTTCTGGGATGTAGGTCGACGTTTAAACTTAGCCTTGGCTGCGACTTTCTTCGATATTAAGGCTTTAATATCGTCGGTGAGCCAGGGTGACGGAAGATGTTTCAACTTAACAGAATGAATGGGGGCATGTACATCATAGAGTCTGATGATATTAGTAGTGAAGAGATCAACTTTCTGATCAATCGATCTTGAGTTGAGTAGAGGACCCCAGTCAATATTGCCGGCATCCCTGCGAAGATTTGCAGAATTGATTTCCCGAAAACAACACTGCATGACCACTTTGTGTCTTAGTTTGGGGAGGCGGACTTTATAAGAGAGATAGATGAGATCATGGCATGAGAAAGAATCGGCAGAGCACTGTCCATGTTTTTCGACGAGATGAGGAGAAGATACAATCATGAGATCAAGAAGAGAAGGAATAGAATTAGGGAAATGATGAGTAGCATTTAGAGGCAGGACAGATAAGTTGCTAGAATTTAAAATAGAATAAAGAGAGCAAGAGCGGTGGTCATTCCTAATAAGGCACGTATTAAAATCTCCCATGATTATGGTGTGACTGTAAGAAGGAGTGAGGTTAATTAGGATAGATTCTAAAGAAGAGAAGTAATCAATACGTAAGGACGGACAATAATACACACCGAGAAGTATTTTCGAATGATGGAGTTCAACCTCCAGGAACAAATGCTCACCACCATTACAAGGTGGTGGCTGTGGCGACGCATGAACCAAAGTGAATGGGATGCCTGTTCTCAAGTAAATGGCGACGCCACCACCACGACCAATCGAGCGATCATTCCTGAGAAGTTGAAAACCAGGTAGAGAATAGGAACTAGACGGAAGACAAGGCTTAAGCCAGGATTCAGAAACGAGAATAGCGTGGAGATTCGTACAGTCGAAGCTAGCTAGCATATCAGGGAAATGAGCCGGAATACTCTGAGCATTGATATGCACGACATTAAAATTCTTTGGAACAACAGAGAACTGGGAGGAAAGAGTGTCTACAAGCGACGGAATACTAACGTAACTACTGCTATCACTGTTATCATCTGCAGAAAAAAATTCACTAGAGTCGCTAAGAATATCAGACATGAAAAAAAAATACAAAATATATATAATATATATATATATATATGATATAAATAATATTTTTATGTGAATATTGCCTTAATATGCGCTTATCCACAAATCCACCTGCCGGTTGTGTAGAAGTTTATCACAATAATTGTAATAAATAGCAGGGACAATAGTACGAAAAAAGAAAAAAAAAATAACATGCTTCTTATCATAGACTAACTTCCATTAATACAAATCAAAATATTCAACAATACATAATTACAAAGAAAAAAAAAAGTATATAGAAAAAACAATAAAAATTACTGACTATTACTAAAATGATATTGTAAAAACAAAAAAATATATAATGCTAATTCCAGGTAAAATTATAATTAAAGAAAAACAACACAAAATCAAGTATTTTGTCATGTGCATTTCTGAACGAAACTTAATCTGTCATTTAAGACGTAATATTGTTAACCCCTCAACCGTCGGAACCTGAAGACGGTTCCTTCCGGTTTCAAGCAATAAGCAACCTAATGTCATTGAAATAGGGTCTATATTAATACGGCTCATCGGATTTCAAGCAAAAAAGCAACCTAACGTCATTGAAATAGGGGCTGTTTTTGAATCAAGGTCAGTAGGCGGCGCTTACGACAGGCTAAGGGTTAAATGTCAACAAAAAGGTTATGTTTCGTAATGTAGGTGGATAAAACATTAAGACAATGTAAACAACATTATTACGGGTAGAAAACTGACAATTAAATTAAGTGCAAGTATAAAAGGAATGAATGAAACACATAAAATACAACATTATACAATACAATTGAAAATATTACCTGGACAACACGAAAACAAAAAAACAATTATTAAGGGAAACAAAAAGTGCATACTATTTCTTTGTAGTGACTGCTCGTCTTGTTTTGGGCACTGCTATGGCCTTCTTCACCGGAGTCGGCTTTGCAGCAGCGTCAACATTGATCTGGCTTAGCAGACTGAGCGACGCAATGCGATGCCGAACACCAGAGCTTAAGACATAAATGTTGCCCTCCCGAGTCCAAGAATTGGTGACGCCGAACTTTTCCCTGGCTGCCATAAAGATATCATGTCTGGACTTCGTGAGGAACTCGGATAGAGTGATGCCAGAGCCTTTTAATTTGGTTTTGGTAAACCAAATCTTGTCCTTGGTGGTGATGTCTTGCAGCTTCACAAGCATGGGCCTAGGCTTTTTAGAAGAAGACGGCCGACCCATCCTGTGGCAACGCTGGATATCGCTGATTTTAAAATCATCCAAGCCCAAACGTTGTTTCACAACATCTACTAGAAGTTCTGCAGAGTTCTCATCAGCTACTTCAGTCACACCATGGAAGAGAAGGATCTTTCGGCGTCTCTGCATCTCCATGTTGTCGACAGTGTGAGATAGTGCTTCTATTTGTTTTTGGAGAAGCCCCAGAGCCTGGGTGACGAAGGCCCTATATCTGGAAAATTCACCTGCCAAATCAGAGGACCCTGGTGCAACAGCTGACGACTTTTGGAGGTCAGTTTCAAACGCCGTCATTCTTCGGTGGAACTCATCCTTCATCTCTTCGATTGTGGCCTTCAATGTGGACTCCATCGTGCACAAAACGATAAGTGGTGAAGTGTAGAAGTGTCGAGGAGGTGGGTGATATGATTGAGAGAGAGACGTACAGGAGATGAAAACTAATACCGGCAGGTAGTCAGTTTAATAAGTATTATTAAACATAAAATGTACAAAATAACACTTTTGTATATATTAAAATGATTAAAAATTGTAGAGCAAAAATTCGTATGACTATAATTATCAACTACCCACGAAGAAAAAAAATTATGTGTATTATATATGCGGTCAAATGTCAAATAGACGTTATTACTCCTGACAAGTATTCATGAAAGGTTTTTGATCTGTGTGCAAAATTAATAACAATATAATAAATAATGTAAGATAGAAAGAAAGAAAGAAAGAAAGGGAGAATATTTATTACTGGCACAATAAATTACAGAGGAGTTAGTAGGAGTTGTAGTGTCATTTACTTTGTCTCAGATAAACAATCAATCAATTACATGACCATGATCTATATCGATTTCATGCTATTTATGCTTTTAAATTTTTCCATTGTCGGGCTCAGGCCCTTCATAATGTCACCTGTTGTGCCATAACCCATAACATATTTTCATAACGGTGATTTCATAACAATGGTGGTGGTTTCATAACAATTGACGGTTCAAACCTTCTCGGCGTGAACCAAAAGGTTTTAAAATTATTTTCTCTGTTCTCTCTTTCGTCAAGCTGTGGAACGGTTTGCCATCACACATGTCCCCTCCTTCATATAATTCTGGGAACTTCTGTCGTTGTGTGTAGAGACATCTTACCAGGACGGCATGATTGTCGATACTCTTTTTGCACGGCATTTGTGCTTACTACCAAGAGCAAAGCAGTCACGGTGCCGTGCCAGAATAAATAAATAAATAAATAACTTTATTCTACGGAAGCAGACAAATAGTTAGACGTTATATTACAGTTACATTAGAGAATATAACGGCCTATGTTTGCACATCATAAAATTTCGTTCTTTATAATAGAAATAAAACATAATATTCACCGCTTATCCTCAATGCTGTTACAGCTGCACTGCGAAACTCGTGGAAATTTTCAGTAACATTAAATGTAAGGTTACACAAAGCAACAGAACAAGGAACGCCCAGGAGACCTAGTATTAAATTAATTCGAGTAAACTCTGTCCCGTGGAAGTTTTATAGGTCTTTGCATTATAATGAGGAATAAATTAATTATTACCTGTTGCATAATTTAAAAGCACCAACTTTAAGACGCGCGGCATGAATTTTGTACGAAGAGTTTATTATAAAATGCTCGGTGACCTGAGCCTTTGAAAACATTGTTGTGAATGTCATAAACTTGTAAATTATAATGTACATGTACTTTAATCAAAATACCTGTACGATATATCAGCTGAACTAAGATAAAGTTCAGATCATGGGCTACTGGTCTCCTACAAAGCTAGTTCTTGAATTCCAGAATTTCTGCTATTACCATTTTCTCCTAAAATATTGCCATAATCATCTTCTCAAATGATAAATGATGTTTGAACTGCTCTGATTTAAACCACTTGTAACTTTTGTAATAATCACTAAATTGTAAACTGGTTTTGAAAAGAGCACCACTAGTATTTCTTGCCCGTTCTTCTCTAGTAAAAAATGCATTCCAAACCGGGTGGAAGATAAAAAAATTTACATCTCAATCATATTTTCATCTGTCATATTATTTACAGTCTAGTCCATACCAAGCTAGCTAAATCGCCAAATCCATCTTCCTCATAAATAAATCAGTACAGTGATGTTTCTTTGTTCGCAAGTAAAATGTACTGTGTATCGAATGTCAGATCGTCGTTTGTTATTCTGGCCACTGCGCCGCTTGCAGGTGAGTGTGATTAATGGAGTGGTCAAACGGTGTTACTTACCGCCCCTGTCACCTGCTACTTGCAAACTTCGACGGCTATTTATCTTTATGGACGTCCCTGAATTGTACAGCGCCATCTAACGGTAAAGAATATAAACGTTTTAACAAGATGCTTGACGGTTGATGTTCAATGTTATTTGTTTGGATTAATGATCCGAATAATATATTTAAACATTATATTAAAATATCAAAGACTATCGTTATCACCACGAAATGCTTTCTGCAGAAATGCGACATAAACTGGTTTTGAGATTTAATCAAATATAATCAAAAGAAAGGCATGTTCGGGTAACACCGAAATAGTAGTGCATAAGGCATATATTACCTATATAGTGTATTATCTATGGCATAAGGGGTAAGAACGTAAACTCACATAAAATTAAGGATTTCATGTTTTTACCCCTTCCAACCTTGTATTACGGTGTTACCCCAATGAACCTTATTCAAAATGTTTCATAAAAAAAGTTCCAACTGAATTCGTCTAGCACATCGCAACACAATATTCAAACTGTAACGTGCTGAAACTAAATTCAGACAATTCTAGGCATCAATATTTCAGCATTAACGACACAGAAACTATTCCACGTTGGATATCACCAAATTTGCACGGCATTTCGTAGATTCCCCAATAAGGCACACGTGGAATTTTGTAGAGGCGTTCGAAACTTCGGTCATTCGTTCGCGAAGCCTAACGCACGTACTCGTAAAATAGGTGCAAATGGCATACATAAAACCTTACTATTCGCTAATAAACAAGCATGGTTCAGTTCATTTGTCAGTGGTGCCGGGGCATCAGTTGGGGGTTGGCGTAATTCAGAAGAAACGAAAATAAGTGAATAATATTAATTTATATGGAATGCCTAGGCTGGGCAGTAAAAGACGAACGCCTTGTGGACTAGTTAGTGCATGGAGAATAATATGTTTTGTACTTTCAAATATAGATGTTAAGCCATCAACAAGTCGCTTTTAATTTCTAATATCCACGATCCATAATATGTATACTTCTTCTGTGAAGTCTGGACTGTGTGTCATTTTTGTGTGTATTTATTATAAGAATATGAAATATTATATGCTTTCTGATTCTTTTGTTATCTTTCGACATAATATTCGATTCGTTCCCTTATTGAGTTGTTGCTTGATTGAAAAAATCCAAGGCAATTAGCATTTCTGCTATGAAAAAATATGTATTATCGCTGTCTTTCATAACTTGGACGATGGAAATATACAACGCGTGTGGTTTCGGTCGCGAATGTTGAAATTACAAGTACAAATTTATTAGAACATTTGGTTGTCCTGTTTTTGGTTTATTGCTAAATTGATGTGTAAATTTAACGGTCGCTTTGTAAATATTTGATTTAGACAATTATTATATATAGTATCCTGTAAGTAGGGCTGTGAATCCATCAATTCGAAACAATAGGCTGAATTTATATGAGCTATAAAATCAACACAGCTTCGTTTTCAGCTTCTGATGAATATTATAATATTAGTAGTGCTTGGGATTTTCTAGCAATTCCTTTCGAATATTCGTCCGTACTTCCAACCATCCATCACTCTTATCTGTAAGTGGCAACTCAATTAGCTCATTTGATTGGAAGTTGTGGTTGCCATTCCTAAAAACAAAAGTTGTCTGAGGAAACTTTGGTATGTGGTTAACTTTCGCGTGGAAAGGGACTTTGGCTACCAATACAGCGTAGACTAATGTCAAACAGATGGTGTGGATACACGATCTGATAAAGATTACAAAAAGAGGACCAATCTAGGTGACAGAGCATTTTGAAAATTCTTGAGTGACTAACAGCAGCGGTCCTGTCGTGGTGGACATTGATGATGACAATTATATAACATAGACTCTGCAATGCAATATTATTTATAGTAAAAGCATGAATATTAAATATCATTAAACATGTGACTAGTATGAGGAATGAAAAACATAATTTCCAAATTCTCTTTACAAAATAACGATAAACGCTGCTCTTTTACATCATAGCTTCAAAAGCTAGCATCCACTCGAGCCGAAACAAAAGTTGTACAAAAACTGAAGCATAATCGAGTTAGATACTCCAATGAACAATACACAAAATTTCCCGGCGTCGAGTTTGTGTTGGCCTAATTTGGAATTAATTAAGAAACGTTTGTGTTTAGTGCAAACGCAATTAAAACGGTCGCGTGGCTGGCATAATTGGGGACGCTTGTTCGAGAGCAACATCCTATGACTTATGATTTGGTGTTTGTATCTGCGTGTGTGTTTACTTATATAGATTAAATGAGAAAATTTTTGCTCTGAAATAAAGATGGTTATGAGCACAATTGTGAGTACAAAGTAGTAAAAGAATCATTTTTTTATAACGTAGAAGAGATGCCTCGTGTTCAATTATTCTCTGGCGAATTTTCATAGTAAAACTAAAAGAAATGCAGGAGCAGGGAAGTGTGAAGTTAAATAAGATTCCGCAAAATTCAAACAAATGAATCACGGCAAGAAAGGTAAATAATCTTTAATTGTATAAAAGACTAGCATTTATTTGGTTGATGGAAAATGTACTTGAGACCAACATTAATAGAAACAAGCAAAATTCAAACAACTATTTTAATTTCCAATGTAATTTTCGAGAGTAGACACACAATGTCGTATACACACAAAATGCGCAGATCCACAACAGTTCTAACAATGCAACAGACGAATGTAATCGACTAGGCGCACGTCCACACTCTTGGTTATTTCTCGAGGGAGGCACCATCTGACCTCGTAAATGCTTAAACAATAACTCAGCCGGTGCAACTGCAAACAGTATCGCAACGTCGGCGGATTCTTCAATAAGTTAGTAAGCTTTTGATTTAAAATATATGATCAACTGTACTGGATATTTACTCTAGATACTGTCATTGTGGGACGGTTGGATGTATTTTTATTTTTTGCTTGATTAAGGCAGTGAGATGTGTATTATTTTCTGTTATTAAAACTTTTTTTTTTATTGCTATGAATGGCGAGACGAGCAAGCCGTTCGCCTGATGGTAAGCGATAGGACCGCTCATAAACCGTAGTAATTGTATTATTTCCACAAACATATACTATAATAAGGCTCTTTAATTGCTATTTGATATGAGAGTTCATCAATCGTTACTCATTTTTAAGATAAGAAATGCATCCCCAATGCAGAAGCTGCATTTTAATTATTAAATGTATCATTTATTATTTAATTAACAGCCTCCATATTGCAGTTGTTTAGACGCTAACTGTGAAATAAGAGGCCGCGGTTTCGATCCACGCACGGAGACAAATGTTTTTGAAGCCCACAATTATTTGTCTTATGTCTGGGTGTTTGTGAGAACACAAGACTTAATTGATCTTAATTTTGGGTCAGTACAAAGGATGTGAATATGGGTTTTTATTTAATAATAATGAAATATAAAATCTATTATAGCATAGATTGTTTCTTTTGGCGTTGGAATGAGTTGTTTTCATGCTGTTATCAATATATTAGGAAGAGTTTTTCTCTCTTCACGTTTCATGTTAATACTATAGAGTATGAAAATAATTCTTGTTTTTTAAATTTTAACAGTAGTCCAAACTTTCCAAGAGCCAATGAAAATTTTATGAATTACTTTTAAAAAACTAATAAAAGACTCACTGTGCTTCTTCCGACTTCGCTTTGACATTTATAATATTTATACTGGCGTTAACAGACATGAAGTAACTCCATCTTCAAACTAAGAGGACAAAGACGACAAGAGACGTGACAAATCTGTTTTCCTATTTCGAGATAAACATCTGTACGAATGGTATTAAAATGCGCTATATAAATGTACGCGGGAACAATGGACGTACGATGCGGGCCGATAACTCAGCGGCGAGATAGTTCGATTTCACTTAGTCGAATTTCCACTGGGAAGTGTAAAATGTTGGCGCCAGCCACGATCCCTTTGTTTGTTGCCGATTTCGTTCACATTTTTAACATTAAAACAGACGTATTGTGTGTTTTTAATTTGTAAATGCTTTTATTGTTGCAGAGTCGTTGATTTCGATTTAAACATCACTAGATTGAAATTTGTATTGACAGTTGAATTTTCCTTGTGCGATTCGAAATTGTTATCTTAGAAATTCTCTAATTCATTCAGAGTAGCCAAAATGTACGGGAATTCCGGCACATATTCGTTTATTACATACAATAAATTTTACGGATTTGGTTTAATTTTTAAATTTTTTCACTTCCCTCCGTTTTGATTTACAGCTTTCGTGATCATGACGCGGACGTTAGTCAAAAAATGTAAAAATTGAACCAAACCCGCGAAAATCCGTAAATATTTCAATGGTAGTAATAATTAATGAACTTACCAATTCAGCACATTAGCAGTACATTTACAAACCTGCAAGTTTGAGTGTGAACTAAAACAAACTAGCACGAGATACCGAATATCGGCCAACTCAAACCGGTGAACGCGAGAGTTAACATCATGTTATGAAATAAGAAAGTTGATATGTTACAGAAGCTTGAGCTCACAACTCAGCCGTTAGTTCAGAATTTGCATACTGTTTGTTCTCGAAGACATATAACCAATTGCTTGATATGCAATGCTGGTAATTATATAAGCAAATCATTTTATATGGAAGTTATGGTTTGAATTTTTCCGTAGTCCAATTCTAATCGGAACTTCTTTAGCTGAGGACGGGTTAAACTTTCTTACAATATTCCCTTGACGAAATAATACCACCCTTTTCAATTTTTTCTTACGGGAAAGATTTAGATGGATTAGTCACAAAAATGTCTCGCAGTTAAATAGTAACATACAACCCGCAAGAATGCATGTTGGCGCACGTTTTTGTCCAAATACAATCAATCCGTTCGTCTAATGTAAACCATGGATTTAATCAGTGCAATTTAATTCCAGTTTATTACAGTAATTGCATAGATATTTTAATATCTAATCAAACAAGAATAGATTGCAATATGAAATGTATCCAAAGGGCACCAAAAACACTAATTATAAAGTGTCTGCTGCCCGTCCGCCGTACTTACGCCATCGCCAATTACTTTGTTGTTCTATCATCCTTAGCAATAAAACCCAAAAAATACTACAAAAATACTCGAATACACCTCACAGATATCTCACTAGAAAACCAAACAGTGGTAAGTGCAGTATTGTGAAAGTTTCAATGGACCCTCGCGAAACGCATCCCAACCAACTTGTAGATAAGGAGTGGAAGGAACGTGAGCTGAGTGAGATTGCACTTCACGCCATCTACCGACGTGGCCGGCTAATTGATTTATTTGCCTTATGTGCGCGGAACTCGAATTATTGTTGGGTAACTATTTAGAGGTGTTGTTTTCGTATTTGTCTGGATTTTTTCTACGTATTTATAGTGTTCGTATTAGATTAGTTGCGAGCTATGCTTTTGATTTACACACTAAGATATAATAATGATCTTTGTATAGTTTGTATGTTTTGATTACTGACTTATTTATTTGCAAAAATTCGCTAGATGCAGGTTGTATCTAACAGGTCGCCGTAGAAGTTCTCGAAAGAGCAGTTCAGTATTAATAAACCTGTGGAATACGATGATAATGATGAGTATGATAAGTTAACAGAATAGCTTTATATCTACCATAGTTTTAAATGGTCTAATGCTGAAAAATATTTACGTCTTTTCGATATTGCTGCCGTTATCCATATACGAAAGAAATCTTAATTCTTTAGAGTATTTTGTAACATAAATTACATCAAATCACGACAAAGGTAATGTTGATAAAAATTATATTTATAATAAACGATATAAAGTTAATTAAATTACCAATTCTATTCATGAGAGTATTTCTCAATTCAACTTGTGAAATTCACTTATCCAATATTTTCACCAGTCCCTACACCGCACTTATTGATTGCTTCTAAAAATACATGTACATCGACGGCTACATTTCACCATAAATGGCTGATCGAAACGCGCAACCAGCCATGGGGAGCAAAAAATCACAATGCACTCATATTCCAGTAGCAAACTTTGATTTCTCACGGGATGGCGTGAAACATCGACGCCGAGTTCTTATAGCCACTCATCTCAATGCTTACTCAGATATTTATGAAGATTAAAGAGTCTAGACAGTTAATTTGAAACGCTGTTTTCAAACCTAGATCCTTTGTGACGACTGAGATACAGTAATGATTTTTTCATTTGTTCTTGATGAAAGAATAAGCGATAGTGACATTACAGTTGGTGATATTGTTGTAATTTCAGTGAATTTATTCATCAAAAAATATACAGAGTATATCTAGATTGCTACCGAAAACAAAGCCGGGTAAAGCTGGTAGTTTTAGTGACTACAAACATAATGCAACTAAAATATCGCAAAGAGAAGCGTATTATTTTATTTTAGGTGATTTTTAAATATCATAGTTTTGCTAAATGTTATTTTACATTATACAGGGTATCTCAAGACTGCTATTGAAAACGAACCCAGGTGGTAGTTTTGGTGACTTCAGACACATTGCAACAGAAAATTTTGGAAAAATAGCGACATTTTTTTTTATTTTTTTATTTTATCCTATTTAGATGGCTAATGTATAAAAGAGTTTAAATTATTATTTTAGCAAAAACTATGGATTTACCACCCAAAAATCACGATACTTAAAAAAAATCATAAAAAAAAATTCGCCTTTTTTTGCGAAAATTTTAATTGTATTGTGTTTGTGCTCACTACCACCCGGCTTCGTTTTCGGTAGCAGTCTTGAGATACCCGGTATATATTATATTTACATACCACAGCCTCTTTAAAAATAAAGAGGCGTTCATATTATTTAAAAACAAAACTATGAATACCATCCAAATACGTCGCTAGCGAAAAAATTATACAAAAAAGTCGCTTTTTTGTATTATTGTTATTTGCGTTGTGTATGAAGTTATTAAACCTACCACCCGACTTCGTTTTCGATAGCGGTCCTGAAAAAATATTTATAATATATAAATACAATGGTTTAAGTTCTCTAAAACACCTTTCAAATATACTTTAAGGTGAAAATGTCTCGATAAATAATTATGAATTTAATAATAAATCAAGGATCTAAGGTTTGTTTGTAGTTAGGCAGCGTTTACATAGCCACAGTTTTGTGGTTGCTAGCGTCTTGGCTAGAACCAAGAGTTTCGTTAGTTCGGGTATCTGCCGCAATGGGTTGGGAATAGGCTAGTTTCATACATTTTTATTTTCGTTTATAACGGAAGGTTACGTTACGCATAATCATAATCAGAAAGAATTTTTAAAATCCGTTAAGTAATAAGCAAGTTACAAATATATGAAAGTTGGTGGTAGGAGTGATAGAAAAGGATGCAACATGCACGGCGTGACGTCATCTTCCATAAGGTGCACGCGTGCAAAAGAGACAACGAGTGTCCCCACCGTACTCTTAAATGTATTAATATCTCAGTCATTTTACATTCAATTTTGAAGCTGTTTTCAAATTCGTTTGTTTTTATAAACGATGCTTTTAAGGAATGATTACTTACTGCTCAAATAAAATCTTGGACACAACCCTATTGTTTCTTCGCCTGAATACTCTCTCTACATAACGATGAAACCTTGAAACAATGCGTCAAGAAGCAATTGTACTAATGCTCGTTTAAAATAAACTTCTAATTGGAAAAAAGGGAACTTGCATTCCTACAAAATTTAGCTAATACATTATTCTTGGATTAAAATTATTTTATACTCTCAGCATTCACATATAGCTGTTCTAACTCCAGATTAAGACCATTCAAATACTGTGTCACGATTCTTAGAAATTACGGGACAGTTTTCGATATTTCTTTCACCCATTCCCGAAACAATTGCATGAGGGCAAAAACAGTTGTTTTGTGAGGGATCATACACACGACTTCTAGTTTCACACACAGCATCTAGTCAACTATACCATGGAGCATATTAGGAAAAGAATGTATTGATAAATGGACTGCGTATGATTCTAAGTCTGCGACTAAAAACGAATGCATTAAAAAGCAATACTGACTTGCCAGGATCGTCCTGGACAGAACAGGAGATCCATGATCTCTACCTACCCCTATGAGATACAGGCTTTAAGATTATTCAAGTATATAAATAAAAAACCATATGAATACATCAACTTATAAATATTTCAACATTTTAATAAATATATTATGCTTTGAAGTAAAAGCCTCATATTTTAAAATGAAAACATATTGTATTTTCGACTCAAGCATCCCAAATAACTTATTCTCGATATTAAATTTGTGAACTCAATCGAACCCGTAGGTATTGCAAATTATTTGTCCCAATTTTTCGTAGGATGAGGGATTAAGTACCCTTCACATGCTCCGCCTTTATTAAATAAGAGTTGATTTACAAAAAATCATATTGTAGGGATTCTTTTTATATGAATTTGGAATTTTGCGATATTTATGAACAATATAAAATATTGGTTGACGATAACAATTGCGTTGTTTTATTTTATTTGAAGCGTGTATTTCACAGTATCATTAATATGATTTCCAAGCACAGCAATTTGTGTCAGAAAAATTTTATAGAGTACCTTTAAGAAACAGTAATTTATATTGGCTGAAAAAAGTTGCGATGTAGATTGCGTTCTACAGCAACAAAATATCAATTGGCCGATGCTAGATCCAACATTGGAGGCAATTCAACAATTCAAGCCTTAGGGCCCTACTATATTCATCCGAAACGAAGTTCAAAACTTCGGACGATCAAAGTTTTTTATACGATACGAATGTATCTAGGGCCCTACTATATAAATCCGAAATTCGAATCTTCGTGACGTTTTTCGTTTCGAAACCTACTTTGTAACACGAAATTCGAATCTTCGTATCGAAAAATGAATGATTCGTATATATCGACAATTCGAACATTTACAGGGGCCCTACTATATTCATCCGAAACGAAGTTCGGAACTAAAAGTACCCCTAAAGGGAAACGTGAATTAAAAACCACGTGACCCGGTGTAATTGTATTCACCAGTTTAAAGGTATAAAAACGCTTTGTCGCCAGTTGGGACGTGACGTTTTACAAATACACGAGCACCGCGCTGCACATGTTGGATTGTTAAGGAAATATTTGAAGCTCCGCTTTCGTCGGAGCCCCTTTGTTAGGTTTGCGTTAGTGGTTTACAATGGGAAGTACTAAGACGAGTGACGCATATAATATGCTAGGAGATTGTATTACGAGCATAATGTGTGAGCTCACATTTGTATTCTTGCGAGGGTTGGTACACAGAACTAAACATAAGGCTGTGCTTATTTCATCTTCTGATAAAAGACAAATAACGAGCACAGTTTTCTTTATTGCTCTGTGTAGTGTATTGATAAATTCATACTCTTAGCATCTGTCGTCTCGAACTATACACTACGCGAACCAAGGGTGAGTGAGATAGATATAGAAGGAGATAGATCATAGACGTGGAAGACGGAACGGGGTGTGAAGACGTGGTGTATAGCAAACGAGCCGATAAATATTAATAATTGTATTCTACTACAATGTTACACATATTAACCGTAAATAGTGACTATTACACTCTAAATGAGACGATCGTGCCATTCGCCTGATAGTAAGCGAAACTACCGCTCATGGGTGGCAAAAAAAACATGCAAGGCCATGAATTTCAAAGCAATGCTTGCAATACCACGCTATTGCTATTTTTTTTTTATTGTTATGAATGGCGAGACGAGCATGCTGTCCGCCTGTTACCAAGCGATAGAACGCTCATGGACAGCAGAAAATGCTAGCAACGCCATGAATTACAAAGCAATGCTTGCCATACCACTGCACCCTCCATCTCGAGATATACGATTTTAAGTCTCATTATTTCCAGTTGCTCTGACTACAATGTTCTTCAAACTGGAACACAACAGTGCATTGCTACTGTTCGGCGGGTAAAATAGAAATTGCGGTGGTGTCTACCCAGGCGGTCACTCACGTATGAGACACCTACTATCAGTAAGTACTAATTCCACTTTTGGGAACTTTTTGACAATGCTTGAGAGTCGAACCCAGGACACTTCAGATACTCAATTCATACATTCAGCCACTAGACTACTAAGGTAACAGATTTAAACAAATTCAAAAGAAATGTCTGATATTAATTTATCTAAACTCTAAATCTTTCAGGAATGACGTCATGTTTCTGATTATAATTTGTTAATTTAACTTATTTTGTTCTATTTTAACATCACAGCGGCTTTACTTCATTTATTATTACAATTTACTAAACAATCCATTTATATTCGGTAATGCTTTTATCGCCTTCACTCGGTATATTAAACTTCTATAGAGAAGTTTGTTTGTCTGTAAACCTTGCATTTATTTTGTTTAAAAGGCCCATAGTTTCCATGGTAGAACAACATGGTATATGGTTAAATGACTATGGTGCACTCTGAAAAATAAGCTATTTATATTTAGCTAGCAGACCGGCCGGTATACATAAGTACACATTTTTTAAAATATGGAATATATTATAGTCTATATTGAAAGAATTTTTAAAATGGTGGTATGGAAGCATATATATTAATATTCTTTATCACTCAAGATGTTTCAAATAGTTATTTTGCTGGATAATCAACATTTTAAAACCAATGGCAATGTATTTGTAACACCTCTGGTATCTGGCGGACTTCTTGCTTTGATAGAAGACTTTAAAACACATATGTCAGTAGCTTGCCATATTCTAACCGTGCATAAAAAAGAATTTAAGTATCAGCCCATGTACGTGTAGGGGCCTCCTCTACAATCGAAAGTACGATTGAGAGTGAAAAAAGTATATAACAGACTTTTAAAAATACCAAACTTATTGCCGTGAATTATAAAAAATACACTCGAAAGACACTATTAATCCGTCACCGATAAAACCATTGCACTTTCACCGAACGAAAGCAGCGAAAAACTCCATAAAAGAATAGAGACAATTTTTCACTTCACACTCATAAAAGACTCTCAATATTTGGCGCACAACGCCGCAGTAGTTTTTTGTATGGCAGCTAAAAGCTTTGAAACACCGCAACCGCACCGTTACGCCTGTTTACCGAGATAAACGACTGGGGAATCCATCTCGACGAACTCGTGGAATGTATCTAAACCCTTTAACTCATAAATCTTCGACTAGGTTCAGCGGTCTCATATTTATATACAAATTCTTGTAAAACGTGGGGTTAGGTGCTCATTATGGAAGATAAGGAGAATAACTTCAGAAAGTTTTATGTGATATTTTCCACGGGGAGTTCTAAGTAAGCATTTTATGGAATTATTGGACAAATAAGAAAAGTATTTCACGTAAAATGTGCAGACATAAAAGATCTTCTATGAAATAATTCAGATAAATAATATAAAATTGTATTATGATATAAAAACGTTTCAAATCGTTTGGAAGCAGTACTTGCCAAAAGTCCTTCCTTGGCAGTACCTTTATTTATCTTGTGACAAGGCGCTATAGTTTTTAATTTTCTTCGCCAGACACATTGTGTATACTAATAAGTACATTGCTTTCGAGATACGATATCGAACGATTGTCTCTAGCTGTTCGAGATACGTATGGTATCCTGCCTTATCACTACTTTACGTTCTCACAAAGGAATCTTCGTAAAACTGGGTTATAAACCATAATCAACCAAAACATTTTCACCATATCTCGCCTTCGACCAAATATACACTATAATATTAGTAACGGCCTCAAAAACGGCAAGAGAAATAAGAACACAAATAAGCGTGTGGTCTTAATTATAGTCCAAAAAAATTATCAATCTTAATTTAAAGGAATAAGGTTTGTGGTTACCTGAAGTTGATTATACAGGGTATATCAAGACTGCTACCGAAAACGAAGCCGGGTGGTAGTTTAAGCGACTTCAGACACAATGCAACAGAAAATGTTGCAAAAAAAAAGGTCAATTTTTTTATGTTTTTTTTTTCCTGTTGTCGTATTTGGGTGCCAAATACATTTTTTTCATAAAATGATAGTGTATACCCTTTTATTTATAAATACTCTAAGGTATAAAACAATTTAAACTACTACTTTAGCAAACACTATGGATTTACCACCCAAAAATAACGATATTTAAAAAATCATTAAAAATAATTGTCGCGTTTCTTTGCGAAATTTTTAGTTGAATTGTGTTTGTAGTCACTAAAACTACCGCCTTGCTTCGTTTTCGGTAGCAGTCTTGATATACCCAGTATTTAAGACTTCGTGCCACATCTCGTAGATCAAAATTCAAATGTATAAGTTTAAGCAACCTCGGCCACTTTAAGCGTGTGATTTTTTTCCGTCAAGTGTATATTTGATTGGGGATATCTCTTATAAAGATATACACAAAATAACAACTCAAAATTCAATACTGCCTCAGTGACAGTATCTCCATGTAACCAAAATCTATCTCCTATACATTGGCATTGACGGCTGGCCGCAATCACAGCTCCGCCTGATATATTGAGTGAGGGAATGTTGGGGCACGTGAGGTGGGCTCCTAGCACGCAGTCTTGTGAAACATAATGTTTGTAAACAGAAGCGGGGACGCTACTGTTGAATGAAGGGATTTCTATTTATGCACATCTGTGAAACACAATTGCAGTGTGAAGAATTTTCTTGCCAGGAAAAAGAGGAGATAAGTTATGCAGTTGCATGAATTTTTGAGGATCGAAAATTAATTATTGCCTAGGAAAAATGATGCTAGCTAATGTTACAAGTCATTTAATTCTACTATCCGAGTTACTTTTATACTTACGCTACATCTATGCAACATGACGTCTATGAAATAGTCAATCAATAAAGTTAACAATATTTTCAAAATAAAAATTATATTTGCTCTACATTTCATCAATATGAAACAACAGTAAGCATGAAATTATTATTAAATATGTGGCGGTAGCAATACGCCAACTTAGATTTAGCTTATAAAATAACACGCTTATTATTTGTAATTTTAACTTTATTTAAACATGCATTTCATTTTAAGATATGACTGCAGATGTTTAACCATAAAACATCTGCGAGTCGTTTTATTACAGTAAGATTTTTTTGTGTACCTTATTGTATAATATTCGTTAAAAAGATGCTGTTCTAAATTATTGTTTCCTAATTGTAATGTAATGGCCCGTTCATGCCGGGGCAATAAAACTGTATTATTATAGTTAAGTTCTTTAGTGGCGGCAATCCTTTGCAATTTTTTAGACAATAGTACACATGTTTTGTAAACCATTCGGTTCGGACAATAGCCCAGATGTTTGGGCAGACCTTACTTTTTAGTTGAAAGGATAGACCTTATTTTATTGTTTTACATATAATTTCTTTGAGATTTATCCCCACCGATCCTCGTTCGGGTAGACCTATAAAAGGGTCGGTTTATTTGGATAAAAATGACAGTCTGCCATCTCTCTTCACGAGCACATCTCGCTCCGCGTCGCATAGTTATAATTTTACTCTGTCTCTGAATGTGTTAAGTGTTAATTTATAAAATATACTATTGTTAGTTCCTGGAAGTGAGTGCTTATTCTAATACCTACACTTATAACCACCAAAAATATTAATGCAAGTAAACTGATTTTTTTTTGTCTTATTTTACTAAGAATATCTTAAACTCATTATAATTTAAGCAATCACAAAAAAAATCCAAAACAAAAAACCGATCACAAACTAATTACGCTAAGTTAACCATAAATGCACTTCTTTTGTCTAGTGAGCAAAAACATTTTTGCTGAAACTAAACGGTGTTTGATCTTAGATAACACAAACTGGATTTCTTACCTTCGATGGTTTTTATTCAAGCAACTAGCTGCTACAGCGAAGTGTAAGCCGTCTGCAAAGTTTTGCACTTAGCTCAAAGGTAGTCTTTTGGAATTAATCAATTTTATTTACGTTTAGGCTGGTGTGGGAAAGTTGGGGTATAGGAAGTCTAAGCCGAAAGTTGTAGGAGGAAAAAGCGTTTAAAGATATAATATTTTTTTATTACAATGAATGGCGAGACGAGCCTGTCGTTCGCATATGTATGTCAGGATGGAAAGCGATATGACCGCTCACACCTTGAGTTACAAAGCTATGCTTGGTATTCCACTGCGCTCGCCATTCTAAGACGTAAGATGTTAAGTCCAATATGTCTAGTAGTCACTCTAGCTGCAATGTCCTTCAATCCAAAACACAACAGTGCATTTACACTACTGTTTAGTGGGATAAATATTAACTCACGTATTCATACATAGTACGGGTTAAAGATAAACTGTGTAAGAAGTTGTCCGTTTAGACCGGTACAGACTATCGTATGTTTACGAGGACAGGTGAGACGTGCCCGGAGCAACACATGGCGAGATTTGAATCGACGTTTCCGATGATAAAGAAAAGTCTTAAATTACTGGACAAAATGGGGCTTACTTTTAATCTATTTTATCAAAGAATTATTTTTTTTATGCTGGAATTGTTGAGATATCCTTTTTTTGAAAATAAGTAGAATCGACGTTGCTTTGTTTTATATTAAAGATGTATCATAAACGGGTTATCTTAAATTTGAATTTGTTACTATTGAACGATAAGATCACCTATTATTTTCCTTTGTTTTAAATTTCTTTTTTTTTACATTTTTATATATATAATATTAGTATACAAAATACATATAAAAATATAAAAAGTTATCCAACGATGGCGAGGCTCGAGACCCAAGCCACCGGTGGTTAGGAGGCCAAAGTGAGGAACCGCCTCACAATACGTGCCGTGTCAAGCAATACTGCCTTCTGAATCTGACTCCTGACCCAACAGCCGATTAAGAGCCTCTGTAGATGTTGGTCGAGGCTCTTTGGTATCAACCCATGAGCAGAAACGACAATCGGGACAATAATTGTTGAGTCGACATCCCACATGTCGGTAACCTCGTGTGCCAAATCTAAATATTTAGACATTTTGTCTTTTTCAGCTTTGACAAGGTTATCGTCATGCGGGATGGAGATCACCTATCACCTATGTATCACCTATTATTATTATTATTATTTATTAATGACATCTTTTTTTGGCAGTATACCGTGCAAAAGTACATGGCACTAATGGTACCTTTATTTACTCTGTCGTAGATAGTACAGACAGAAATATGTATTAAAACACACAAATTGTCTTTCGATTATAATTATTATTTATATTTTGTTCTACATTTTTCTACATTTTAGTTAATTTGTTGTAGAGTTGTTTATTGTAGCTTTTGTTTTGCTGTCACTCCTCCCGTTGCACAATACTTATATATAAAACAACATGTAATTTTATCGGTGGCGCTCTGAGGGTATATCGATTTAATAAGTATTTTAATAAATACAATTTTGTTTTACCATTATGCTTTTATCTGCTAAAGGCAACGAAGCCTATAGCTATTAATTCGAAAATTAATGGACTCTCGAAACAACCAGTTTGATTACAAAATAACTGATCGCTTTTCTAATATGATTGCTTCCATTTGCGATGAAATTACTTAGACAAAATTTCGACTTATCCTGTAACATTGTAAATTAACTAAGAATTTCCAATTAAATCTTTGTAGATTTAGCTGTTCTGCGGTGTTTACAAACCAACAACTTCCTCTATCCAACTAAACTAATAGATACCGTTTGACATTTCATACTTTTCAGGTTTAAACAACTTAGTACAGAAGTAACTCACACAATTTTAATTACATTGTCCGTAAAACCACAATTCTATAGTTTTGAACGTTGCATTATTGAAATTATAGTTTGGCAAAAAAGAGGCTGTTTTTAATGAGGGTGCTAATATCGAATCAAGTATTAATATGACAATCCGATATACTACGACGGAAAATGTTTACATACTTGTTATTTTTATTTGTTGTTGTTAATAGTCTTTTTGTTTATTTTAAAGGACGAAACAAAAAAAAACCGTACAAAAATGTATGTAAATATCTCCATTTAAAATTAATCAACGAACACAATGTTTTTTTTTAATAGTGTTGCCAATTTTTTTTTTTAAATGCCAGTTGTCACCGCGTCACACACTTTTTTGCCAAGTTATAATTGAGCTATGCCTGTACAATGATTAAAAGTATGAAACGTCAATTGGTACCTATTAATTTAGTTGGACTATGAGGACCTTTGAATTATAATATAAATAGTACTAGTAGTCAATATTGCAGAACCCACCAATATTTTTAAATAATTGCTAAAAATCTTCGTGCACTACATATGTGCGTGGATATCCCGACTGAAAGTTCCACACTCCGGGTAGTAAAGCAGATAGAGAAATCCCGGATTTGCGAGGAGGTGTGAGCGAAAATGCAATCGCTCGGTAACTAAAAAGTTCTCCAAGAAAACGATCGTGGAGTGTGCTCTACTTGGGCCTTATAGCACAACACACCGCTTAGAACGATTGCCAACTTCATTCATATACGTGAACTTAATGTTTCTATGTTTGGCACGTGTTACTTAACTAAAATTTCAAATCCATTGCTAATTTCCAATGGTGCTTTATTTGTTCATTTTTAAGCACTAAAGAAGCCTTTATAACATCTGAAGGGTCCTCCCAAGAATTTCAAGGGAATGTAAAGTCGCTTAGCTAAAGCCCAGCTACGAATTTTTATCCAAATATATTGTGAAAATTTCGTCCTATTGAGCCTAAGTAATAAAAATAGCAATATATAATACTCGATACTCACTACGCCAGTATGTAGCGTGTGTAAAGTCGGCCCGCCAATGTTTACTGACGATTTTGAAGGCGAGAGCTTTCGCATTGCCTTCAACCTTTGTGTTTGCCACCTCGCCTCGGTACTCCACGCCTCACAATACAACACATTCACTCATACTCAATCATCAATTTTACTGACGAACACTTGTATTTAATTATTTTGTTTGCTAAAATAATTGTGATAGACTATTCGCTACTATTAATAATACGCCAATGCCTTGTACTTTCAGATGATAATAAAAATAATTTGTGTTCGTTAAAGGCTGCTGGTGGTTTGTTGTAGTCAGAGTAACTGCTGAACGTATTGAGACTTAAAATGTTATGTCTCAAGATGGCGAGCGCAGTGGAATGCCAATTGCTTTGTAATTTTTGGTGTTGTTTGGTTTCGCTACTGTCAATGAGCGGTCATATCGGTTACCATAATTTAGCGTGATAATTGATAAAAAATACTAATAATATACTCGATGTTACAACCGTACTCTATAGTCCATCCAATTCATTTGAGTTTGTATGAGTATCGATTATATTAATTCAATTCCGTGCACATCCAAGGAGTACGCTATATTTTGTCATGAAAAGTAGCATATTATGAGTTAATCCTGGTTGTCAGCTACCGCCACACTAAATTTCATTAAAATTGGTCACTTGGTTTTAGCGTGACAAGGTAACAAACACACAAACTTTCACGTTTACAATATTAGTAGGATATCCAACTAAATCGATCACGGCGCACTCAAAAAGTCTCGTCCAATGTTTACTTGTCGAGATAATCTTTGTTAGTTCCGCCGTTGAGCACAGGCGGCGTTTGAAAGCACAAATGGCAAAAACAAACGAGTACTGACAAAGAATTAACAAGGTTTTTATGCAGCCAGGTAAACTACGAGTTTAATCCTTAACAAAATAGAAAAGCTACTCCAAATATATTAAGGGGAAAGTGTTATGTATTTTTATAATAAAGTATGAAAAGTAGATAAATATAATATTAGTATTGGTAATCAACGAAGGACTTAAAATAATTTAGAAGTTCTGAAGTTATTTTTTCATAGCAGGGTAATAATTCAAGGTCATCTGTATACACTTATGGCGACAAAATTGAGTCGACAGATAAGACATAACCATGGTACAATTGCAGATGACACTGAACAGCAATTCTATATCAACCCATATACGTCCCACTGCAGGGCACGGGCCTACTCTACAATCGTAAATACGATTGAGAGTGGTTAGGCCATATAGAACAGCAATTAATATCTGATAAATTATTGTAGTGCCATATACTGCTAATTAGATTTCATTTTATACAATTAGTATAGAAAATACATCTTACATTTTTAAAGACACGCGAGGTTAATTTTAATATTGTGATACGTGATATGACGTTTACAAAGCATACTATCAAGATGGCGATGGCGACTACAAAAAAAGTGTTGTTTTAAATATCGTCGTGTTTGGGTGTTAAATGCATAGTTTATGCGAGAATATTATTTTAAACATTCGTACCACAATGTCTTAACAAAAATAGTGTACATTATTATTTTAGGGAAAGCTATGTATCTGCCATCCAAATACGAAGATAGAAAAAAAAATTAAGTTAGGAAGACATTTTTTTAAAATTAGTTTCACTGTGTTAGTAATCAATAAAACTACGATCCAGCTTTGTTTTCGGCCACAGTCAGGTCCTTTAGACTGTCCCACCCTAAGACTCTTCACTAGAACTCCTGTAAACCAGGATCAACAGACACGCAGTTTATAGAGACTGACAATTGAAGCTCAACGAGTATCCGGGAATATCTACCTTTCTTTAACCAGAAAAAAAAAACTAATAAAATAGTAAGGCAAATATGACTTGGAAATAATTTTATATGTAAATAAGATCATTTTAGTAAATATTTATACTAAAACGGTGAAGGAAAACATCGTGAGGAAACCTGCATGCCATAGCGATTTATTAAAATTTCTATGGTATGTAAGTCCGCCAACCCGCACTAGGCCAGCGTGGTGGACTATATGGCCTAACCACTCTCAATCATACTGTCGATTGTAGAGGAGGCCCGTGCCCTGCAGTGGGACGTATATGGGCTGATACAGATACAGTAAATATTTAAGTAAATAATAAAATAAATCAAAAATTTTGGCACATGACGAAATAAATGATCATCAAAATACTGTCAGAATCCTATTCAACTTATCCCTTAGCTGGGTATTTTAAATATAATAAATGGATGATGAAACACTTATCTTTAAAAAATATTCCACAAACGTAATGTGTTCTTATAATAAAAAAAAAATATAACTTAGAAGATGCTTTGCTATGACAAACAAATTACCCAATAATTTAAGCTATACACGATTCATTTAGGCTGGAAACAGTGCTCGACCGACGGTCAGCGCTGACCGTACGTCCTGACCGTCGGTTCTGAAAATGCATTCAGTGATAAGCTGACGGCGAACTGCGACGCGTGTGTACAGTTGTCAAAAAAATGACTAGGATTTTTTGGCTGAGTGTACGTTCGGTCGCTCCGTCAGCGAAGCACTGAACGCATCCACACAATCTCATAGCTCGTCGGTCGACCGACGTACGCGCAACCGACGAGCTGGACCGACGGCTCGACCGACCGTACGCGCGGACCGAATCACGCGCGTACCGTCAGCGTAGCTGAGTGCGCATTCATAGGCTTGCATAGATATAGCTACGCCGACTGACGGTCAGCGCTGACCGTCGGTCGAGCACTGTTTCCAGCCTTAAGAAATCCGGTCCCGGGCACATTGTCCGGGCATTGTTGAGCTCACACTCAACCAAACGCGCTGCATAAAAAGAGCATCTCCTTAAATATGCTAAAAGCAAAATATCCCAACAAAAGCTGTGGCGCAAGTAAATGGATTTTGTGAAATATGAAACTCGTAACAACAGATTACAGTGAGCAGTGCTTGCGACCCAACAGCTTTTTGTACGGCAAATATATTTCTAACAGATAAAACATTTTGTTGTTTGTATCGGAATTGATACCGTTGGTGTGTCGAGAATTTGTATGTATTCACGTTTTCGAATTAAATGAACGACTTCGGTTTGTGGTTATTGGTTGTTCTACAATCTACACCATGCAAAGGTTGGATGGATGAGTTTGCGGATAACGGTAACACTTATACCTCGCATATTTTTCATACACATTTGATTTGAATTTTTGTCAGGTTAAATAAAATACACAATAAAATTCACGATATATCTGCATTAATAGCCTGTGGATTTATTTGGTGTTCTTTGTAAATTCCATACAGGCTAAATCAAGACTGCCACCAAAAACGAAGCTCAATGCAAGTTTTAGTGACTACAGGCATAATGCTACTAAAAATAGGAACCATATTTTTTTCTTCTCTAGGCCCATAGTCATATTTTTTTCGTAGGAGCTAAATACACACTTTATTTTCTAAAATAATAGTGTACACCTTTTATTTTAAAAGACGCTTTGGTGCGTAAGGGCTTAAATTATTATTTTACCAAAAACAACAATATTTAAAAATCAAATTTGCAGTTGCTTTGTGTTTGAAGACACTGAAAATACCACCCGGCTTCGTTTTCAGCGGCGGGTTTTAATCATATATGTATTTTATATCTATTTTTCTTTAATCTCTACCACAGCACACAAGCAAGGCAACCTTCACGTAAACTGGGCTAAATAAATCATTATTCATCGGCAAGTCCGTAAATTCCTTTAGAACGGCCGGAAGACACCGGATAGCCGGGTAGAAGCGACCCGGTGCACTAGGCTTATTAACCGGTCCAAGTGTTGTATAAGATATTAACCGGATAAAACCCGGTACGAGATAGTGGCGCCCTCTGAATACTTTATCCTGATGCTGGATGAATAAATCATTTGGCTCTCTGTTGTGGTGAAATACAATTTTAAACAAAATGTTTTAATTTTTCTGTTTTGATGTGTTGATATTTTTATTGGTTGGAGTGAAGTGATATCGCTTCACTGGTATTTTTGTGTTTTTTTGTTGCAATGAAGAGACAAATATTCGGTTTGATGGTAAGCAGTACGACTGCTCATGAACAGTATCAAAAAATACCCTGAATAACAAAGCAATGCTTGGCACTTCACTGCGCTCGCCATCCTGAGACATAGGATGTTATATGTCAATATGTCCAGAAGTTACTCTGGCTACAATATTCTACAAACCAAAATGCAACAGTGCACTTACACTGTTGTTTAGCAGGAGAAATAGACATTGCGATGGTACATAATATCCAGGCGGCCTCTCGCATATGAGAGACCTAACACCATAAGTTTTTATACTTATCACAAGTGTTTTTGTTATTTTTGGGTGCGGCTTATTCCGTGAAGTCTAGTCTTCGATTTCAAAGCCAAGTACTTCACTCTACGTATAATTTGATTTAAAAACTCATGGAACTGGAAATCGTGATGATGGATGAGTTTGCTTGAGCTATCTCAGGAACAAGTGTAGTTCTACGAAGTGTAAGTGTTACCAGTAAAACTTTTTCCTGCTTTCTCGGGTTATACAATCGTAAGTCTTTTTTTTTATCAGAAAAAGAAAAAGTATTGTAGGAATATAAATAGCCAATAAAGTGCGTTGTTGATGATAGACGGTTTAAACCTACTGTTAAATGGACCAGATGCGATTGACAATATGTTCATAGTGGTTGCGGGTTCAAATCCCAGGGCACACCTCTCACTTTTCGGAGTCATGTGTGTATTGATAGTCAATCACCATGCACTATAACAGTGAAGGAATACATAGTGAGGAAACCTGCACACCTAGCGATTTATAAGAATTTCTATGGTATTTAAAGTTCTCTAAAACACACTAGGCAATCGTGGTGGACTATATTTAATTATTTATTTATAAATTTTATTGCACAAAAAAAAAAAAAAAAACAAAATGCAAATAAAACGAAAAGGTTCGCATAAAATCCATCAGCAAGTCAGAGAATGCTTTTGAAATTCCAATTAACGTTGTTGACTACGCTTCCGCTTAATCTGTTTCGCCACAATTAATAACACGTTCTGATGACTGGATTCAATATGTATTGTTTATCTTTCATATTTGCTGTATTTTAATTGAAGGGAAAAGACCCAGAGGTACAAGTGACACACGATAGTCCGACCAAATATCGGAGGAACTAAAAATATCTGTCAGTGACAGACTCTGCCAAGCTACAGAACGGAACCGATGGAGACAGCTGGTTGACGGAATCAAACGGAGTCACAATCCTCAGCAGTGAGGGAACGAGTAATGAGATTTTAATGGTATATCTATATACTATATACTACCTCTGCCTCATGACTAACTCGATGACGTAGAAATACCCGACTATTATACGGTTACAAAGCTATAGTCTTGGGTTCGAACCACAGGTTGGGCAAATTGATATTGAATTTTCTATTATTTATCCAGCCAGGAATTTGTACCAGATATAGCGATAGGGTCGCCCTTATCATATCGTGGGACGGAACATACACGGAGAAATATGGATGTTCCGGCACCTCTGCCTATCCCTTGGGATAAAGGCGTGAGTTTATTAATGTATATGTCGGAGACATCTGTTGATTTAGACACCAAACGAAGCGCAGCACTAGTTGCGAGAGATGGCAGCACAGTCGTGATTACGTCAATACTTGGCAACTTCGTGCTACTACAGAGTCTGGTGGGGAGCGCCGCGCCGCGCCGGAAAGAAGCTCGGTCTCTTAACAATCGGGTGGTCGTCGAGATCAGTGCCTCCACACTAGGAACTGTTATTCGTTTCGTTGGTTTTAATAAATTTGGTTATTTGTGTATTCTGCTGTTTCTCTTGGCTCGATCGCCCTGACTATCGGCCCACACGATGTCTGAGAATAACGAGAATACTACTGTAGACCCGACATCAGAAGTGGGATCAAATCGAGCTAATGAGAAAACACGTGGCGATAATCTCGAAACGTCGCAATGGCGAATGATGCTCGAAATGCAAAACGAGCAAATGCGTGCACTGATACAAGCCCTGAACGTGTCGAAATCCAAAAACGTTGTAAGCCTACCCGAATTCGATCCAGATAAGAGAGAAGCTGACCCTCAATCATGGTGCGCGACCGCAGACCTTTGTCTTTCTGACAGCCCGCCAGAAGGATGCCAGTTAATCGTCGCGCTCAGTAAAGCCTTGAAAGGAACTGCGTCAACGTGGCTCTCACAGGTTACCTACGCGGGAATGACCTGGCCACAATTCAAGGAGTTTTTCTCGGCGAGGTTCGTGCCGACGGAGACTATCCCAGCTACCCTCATTCATTTGAATGCCAGTAGGCCTAACGAGGGAGAAAGCTACGCAGCTTACGCCAGCCGGTTGATATCATTATTGATAAATCGTTGGAAAAATGCAAGTACTGAACAACTGGCCGTGTCGGTAGTGCTAGCTCATTTTGCACAAATTGATACGCGATTACAACGGCTTGCCTTTACCACCGAGATTACTTCACGCCAGAACTTACAACAAGAATTGCAAGCATATTCTTATCTTAAACGCAAAGCACCACAAGACGCGGTTGACACTTTAGATAATGCGAAACGAGCCCGTACATCAACGTCACTGCTTAAATGCTTCATATGTGGGAAGCCTGGACATAAACAAGCTGATTGTCGCCTTAAAGGAAAGGATGTTAAGAAGCAATCTATGCCGAAGACTTCAAACACTCATACTTCGCAGCAATTTACGACGAAAAGAGCCCTTATCTGTTTCAAGTGCGGAGAACCCGGTCACGTTGCCTCGTGCTGCGGGAACGCCGCTTCAGCCGCTGCATCAAGCGATGTGGCCCGAGCTGAACGCCGAGTCGACCTATGCATGGTTGAACCCCCTTCAGGAACACTAAGGCATAACGGTCAGTCAATAGTTTTTCATTTTGATTCGGGAGCGGAGTGCTCATTAGTTAAAGAAAGTATTGCAAAACAATTGTGTGGTAAACGTTTTAACAATGTAGTGTCACTCATAGGAATAGGTGATAAAAATGTTACTTGTACTGAACAGATTTTGTGTCACGTAGATATTAATGAGTACCCTACTAGAATTTTATTCCATGTGCTGCCAGACGTTTATTTGCGTAGTAATGTTATGATAGGTCGCGAGATTTTATCTTCCGGTTTTATTGTTAGTATTAGCACGGACAATTTTGCACTGACAAAGAGTAATGTTATTAATACGTGTGATGCAATAAGTGCTCAGACTAATATAAACAATTTTGAGAAAATAAATACGGACATTTCAATTGAACGTAAACAATCACTTATCAGTATACTGGGAAAGTTTTCTAAATATTTTATTACTGGTTTTCCAACTACCCGCGTTAACACTTATGAACTAGAAATTCGTTTGATTGACGCAAATAAAACTGTTCAAAGGAGGCCTTACCGCTGTTCCCCGGAGGAACGTAAAGTAATGCGCGAACGAGTTAATGAGTTATTAGATGCCAAAATTATAAGACCTAGTAATTCACCTTTTGCGAGTCCTGCCTTGTTTGTTGAGAAGTCGGACGGTTCGAAACGTATGTGTATTGATTATCGAGAGCTAAACAAAAATACAGTTCCAGATAGGTACCCGTTACCGTTGATTACTGAACAGATTTCGCGCCTTAGCGGGGCAAATTATTTCACTAAGCTTGATTGCGCTAGCGGTTTTCATTTGATACCTGTAAATGAACAGTCAATTGAGCGAACAGCGTTTGTGACGCCTGACGGCCAGTACGAGTTCTTAGCTATGCCTTTTGGGTTACGTAACGCCATTTCGGTTTTTCAGCGTGCATTGATGATTGCATTGGGTGAGCTGGCTTATTCTTACGTTGTTATTTATGTCGATGACCTTTTAATTATGTCGGGGAATGAAGCAGAGGGTTTAGAGAGGTTAAATACTGTTTTGAATATTTTATCTAAAGCAGGCTTTTCACTTAACCTCACAAAGTGTTCATTTTTGAAAAAACGTGTACAGTTCCTAGGCTATGAGGTGGAGGCAGGTGAAATTCGACCAAATAAAAAGAAAATCGAGGCGCTAAGCGCTTTACCTCCACCTGAATCTGTGACACAGCTTAGGCAATTTATTGGGCTTGCATCCTATTTCAGGCAGTTTATACCTAATTTTTCGCGGTTAATGACACCTTTACATAGACTAACTTCGGGCAGATGCCCATTTGTTTGAAAGGTGAATCATGAAGAGGTGCGACAACAGGTGATTTCTATTTTAACAACGCAACCGGTTTTGGTGATTTTCGATCCTCGTTACCAAACTGAGCTACATACGGATGCGAGCATGGATAGTTTTGGAGCTATGCTTTTGCAGATAGTAGAGGGTAGGAGATGTGTGGTTGGTTATTACAGCAAACGCACTTCACCAGCTGAATCAAGGTACCACTCATATGAGTTGGAGACGTTAGCGGTAGTGAATGGTGTCAAGCATTTCCGTTCTTACTTACATGGAAGGAAGTTTGTTGTTGTAACCGACTGCAATTCTTTGAAGTCCTCTCGAGATAAGATAGATCTCACGCCGAGAGTACATCGTTGGTGGGCATACTTGCAAGCGTTCGAATTTGACGTTGTTTACCGAGCTGGTAAAAATATGGCACATGTTGATTTTTTCTCCCGCAATCACTTACTCCGTCCCCGAGCAAGCGAACTTAACAAGCAGAAACGTGTTGACTTGGCGGAACTTTCCGGTAACTGGCTTTTAGCCGAACAACAGCGGGATCAAGAAATACAGAACGTAATAGCCCAATTAAATAATGCTGAACTTAAAGACGAAATTGCACAGACTTACGAAGTCCGTTCTGGTTTACTTTACCGTAAAATTCAACGCTATCGTAGGACTAAATGTCTCCCTGTTTTACCTCGTACGATAAGATGGTCGGTTGTTCACAACGTACATGATGCTACCATGCACTTAGGTTGGGAGAAGACTATTGAGAAGCTGTATGACTATTATTGGTTCGAAGGTATGTCTCGCTATGTCCGAAAGTTTGTAAGTAATTGTGTTACATGTAAGGTCGCTAAGTCAAATTCAGGCAAAGTACAGGCGGAGTTACACCCAATCCCAAAAACGACGGTGCCCTGGCACACGGTGCATATCGATGCGACAGGCAAACTTAGCGGAAAACGTGATAACAAGGAGTACGTGTTTGTTCTTATAGATGCCTTCACAAAGTTTGTCATTTTACATCATACAACGCACATTGATACCGCCAGTAGTATCAAAGCCGTGACAAAGAGTGTATCTTTATTTGGAGCACCAGCACGTATTATTGCTGATCAAGGTCGTTGCTTTGCGAGTCACGAGTTTAGGGAATTTTGTGACAGTAAAAACATAAAACTTCATCTAATAGCTACCGGGACACCGCGAGCAAACGGACAAGTTGAGCGTACTATGAGCACTTTAAAATCTATGCTTACCGCGGTTGAAGCAGGCGAAGATAGGTCATGGCAGGATGCGTTAGGAGATGTACAGCTCGCTCTTAACTGTACAGCTAATAGAGTTACAAAAGCGAGTCCCCTTGAATTACTCATAGGTAAAGTCACGCGTCCTCTTAACTTAATGGTAAATGACGATGTTGATAACGTAGATATCGAAAAAGTTAGGGAGAACGCAGCTCAGTTAATCGAAAAATCTGCTCAATATGATAAGAAACGGTTTGATAAAAATAAGGCAGCACTGGATAAGTTTTCTGTGGGTGACTTTGTGTTACTTCAAAATGAAGAACGGAACCAAACCAAATTAGACCCTAAATATAAGGGACCATTCAAAGTTGTTGAGGTATTAGACGGAGATCGCTATACATTGAAAGCATTAAAATCTAAGCGCACTTATAAGTACGCTCACGATAGGTTAAGGCGCATGCCTGAGGGCCAAGAACCACTCGAATTGGAAGAGAATGAACAGAGTGATAGCAGCGAATCTTAGTTCGGCTGGTCGGACCGTACCAGTAGCTATTTCGTAGCCGTAGTCCATTAAAAGTCGGTGTCTACTTCAGTAGTCCGTGGATATGCGGTGCGCGGATAGCGCTGGCGGAGGTCGGGTCTTGTAGAGACCATAGAGTCCGTGGGACTGGTGCATTCTGGGAAATGCGATGAGACAAATCTGAGGTTTGTCGGGAGGGGCTTTAGCAAAAGTCACAGGCCACGAATAAGATTCCTGTTTTGTTATGTGGTACATGTTAAGCACGAGAAATTGTTTGAAATATGATAATAAATGAAAGTGGTACTTGGTTGCTCTAGCATTATTGTGATGAAATCGATAATGTAATCGAAATGTTTGTAAAATAAAAACGATAGATTTATTTTTCGTTTTTTTTATTTTCAATCCTGAGTTGGTTGTAAGCATCTTAGTAAGGAATGACCGAACGGTGTGTACTGGGTTGTGTATTCCCTTGTTACAGAATAGCACACGAGGACGTGTGTAGCGCAGGATGGCCGTGTCGGAGACATCTGTTGATTTAGACACCAAACGAAGCGCAGCACTAGTTGCGAGAGATGGCAGCACAGTCGTGATTACGTCAATACTTGGCAACTTCGTGCTACTACAGAGTCTGGTGGGGAGCGCCGCGCCGCGCCGGAAAGAAGCTCAGTCTCTTAACAATCGGGTGGTCGTCGAGATCAGTGCCTCCACACTAGGAACTGTTATTCGTTTCGTTGGTTTTAATAAATTTGGTTATTTGTGTATTCTGCTGTTTCTCTTGGCTCGATCGCCCTGACTATCGGCCCACACGATGTCTGAGAATAACGAGGATACTACTGTAGACCCGACATATACATATTCGTAGTTACTTAAAGAGCCGTCATCGTACCTAACAAAACATCATAACAAACTATGTAAATGGGTCTCGTTTTAAGATCAACCAGCATGCTACATATTTTAAGCAAGTTGGGAGACTTTAAGCCTATAAACTCTTGGGAAAGTCAGGAGGTCAATGTTAGGTAAAACTGAAGGATAAAATGGAATACAAATGCAATAAATAAATGTCAACTCCATGTATTTTGTTGTCAGTTACTGTTGAGAACTGATACGTTGTAGTTTAAATGTAAAATTTCCCTGATTATCTACTAAAGTTTTATACTAAAACTACAGATTTTCTTTCATTTAATATAAACTAACACTACCTAAAATTCGTAACAGTTAAATAACAACCATTACCACCAATCTATAGATGATAATCATACCGATGGAATACTAATGTCCCTACTATTCTGAATGGAAATTTCTCTCACAATTCCTCAATCGCTCCCATTCAGTTATTAAGCTCGTAACAGAAGCAATACGTGGCTATTGTGTTTTTTTCCTCTCGCAGACCTCAAAGCGAGGGGCGCCCTAATAAGGTCGACCGAGTACGCTCAAGCCCGGCTTGTGGTCAGCAATCCTAAGCGCTGTATGAAGTGAAATTCAATTTTTTCCAGCACAATCACGTACGAGCAACGTCAGAGGTATTTGTAAGTCTTTGCAACTTCATAGTGCTAAAAGAATTATTATATTTTTCTGGGCTCTGCAATTTTGTGACTAGGAATGTCTTTTTATTATTTTTTTGTGTTCGATCAATGGAATTCAGGATAAGATAGGGAGAAAAATGCCGAGTATTACTAGCCAATTGGTAATATTATGAGTTTTTTCATTAGTCTAGTGAAAACATGTAATCAGACCTGTGAGATCATAGGTTGAATTCGCGAATCGTCCATTATTATTTATTTTTACTTCAGTATATTATGTTATGTCATAAATAAGTAATGCCTGCTAATTGCAGGCCACTATCAAAAGTCGAAGTGAAGATAGCGATGCCTTTGCTTCCTTTAATATTATGTTGGGATTAAATACATTTTGTAAAAACCTGGCTGACGGTAGTGTTACTACTTATACCCCTTTGACAATATATGGTTAAGATTGTGAATAAGATTGATACATACCACTCTTATTCCAACAGGTCGATGTGGATCCTTGAGGGCCGGCTCTATTCAGCAGTGAACTTCCTGTGTCTTAAAATAAGAAGAAGAAAATTCATATTTTTTTTTATTGGTTCACAAATCACTTACTTGCTAATTATACTCTTACTATTACATTACACATGCATGTCCTAAAATAGTGAACACAGCATTCTAAAACAACTTAGCTATTTATAATAATTTACTGATTATTACTAATTTAGACAGGAGAAAAGAGATTATAAAAACTGAGGAAAGTAATTACAAGTTACTATGTAACATAAAATACTAAAAATAGAAAAACTTTCAACTTATTAATCTATCGATAGCAGCATCAGCAATATAACAGTGCGTAGGCGATAAATAAACCGCCGGAATTTTACGAAGCGTCTAATTAATCCTCGGTCAAATCTCAAACATTGACTATTCGACTGAGAATGATTACGCAGATATCGGGATAAATTTAGAGCATACTGTAATTTGCCGATGAGTCAATATTTACTGATAGTAGGTGTTGCTATGTACATAAGAACTCGACTAAAAAAGTATCCATATTTTTTGTTTTGAACTGTTTCGCTATCAACGTTTCACCGACAGAAAGTCCATTTTTGAACATAGGCCTCCCCAAAGGGTCTCCACATTGACCTCTTGGAAGCGGGCTGCATCCAGCAACTTCCTACAATATTTTTCTGGATATTATTACATTAAATTTTTACATATATACATACATAAACTCACGCCTTGTTCCCAGAAGGGGTAGGCAGAGGTGCCAGGGCACCCACATTTCGCCTTGTATGTTCCGTCCCACAATGTGATAGGTGGCGAGCCTATCGCCATATCGGGCACAAATTCCTGACTCTGGGCTGATACTGAATAGAAAAATCCAATATCACTTTGCCCAACCCGGGATTCGAACCCGAGACCTCAGCTTTGTAACCGTACCGTAGTATAACTACGCCACCCAGGCAGTCGAGGATTAAATTTTTACTTTTTGTTAATCTCCGATCTTTTTACAGCGTTCATGGTTACTAGGCAGACTGGCAGACTGGTATTAGTCATCCGCTCAGTTATTTGTTCTCGCTTAAAAATTTGTTCTTCGCACTTTCTCTAATGAACTATACTGTATAAGCCAATATACGTACTACTGCATGGCACGGGCCTCCTCTACAATCTAGAGTAGAATTGAGAGAGTTTACGCCTTATAGTCCACCGCGCTGGCCTAGTGCGGGTAAGCGGACATTACATACCATGATAATTTAAAAAAAAACGGTACGGTAAGTGGAGATTTCCTCGCGAGGACTTCCTTCATCGTTATAGTGATGTAATTGACTATCGAAAAACTCATGAGTCCGAAAAGTCATAGGTATTCCCTGAGATTCGAACCCGCGACCGCGAACATGTCGGCAGCCGTGTGGCGCCTTACCAACAGACCACCACGCACTTCCTACAGATAACAATTAGTGTAAACACTATCAATTAAACAAATAACATCCTTCGTCTATTATTACTGTTAAATGCATACTAGAATATTATACGACTATTAATTAACATCTAATACACGGCGTAGGATTAACAGCTTAGTTACAAGGACGGAGTGCCGTAACAAATATTTACAAATGAATAAATTTATGAAGTCAAGGTTTGCAAGTGTATTCACAATATTCATATTATTATAGAAGGTAAAATAAAACTATATAAGATCTATTAAATTTGTTCTAGTATAGACGCAGGTAATATTTATTACAATTGTTGCTTAGAATTAATGATGTAAAATTTTATATTTTTACATTTATTTTTCTTAAAACTCAATTTAAGCATAATGATATGAAAAAGTTTGCTAGGCATAAATACACCCAAGAGTAAAGACATCGTTGGACCCACATAGTGATCAATCAAGCCTTATATCGTGGGTATAAGAAACTACTAGAAACTCTTCGGTCTCACAAGCACCCAGGTGCCAAACAATTTATTTTCATGCATCACACAAACATTTGTCATATAATAGAGTTCAAATCTGCGAAATTCATTATATTCTATAATATACACATATATATATATAGAGGCTGTAGTTTTGATTCGATAATAGATGTGTGCTTGAGTTTGAACCTTCACACACAAATTTAGTATTTTGGTTCATGAATAACTAGGATATCGCTCATTTTAATATTTTTCCTAATACTATGTATTTACTGCCTCGGTGGCGTAGTTGTACTAAGGTACGGTTACAAAGCTGAGGTCTCGGGTTCGAATCCCGGGTTGGGCAAAGTGATATTGGATTTTTCTATTCATTATCAGCCCAGAGTCAGAAATTTGTGCCTGATATGGCGATAGGCTTGCCACCTATCACATTGTGGGACGGAACCATACAACGCGAAATGTGGGTGTCCTGGCACCTCTGCCTACCCCTCCTGGGATATAAGCGTGAGTTTATGTATGTATGTACTATGTATTTAAGCTGAGGAGCTGCAACAGATGCTGGACGGCCTGGCTTCAGCCTCACAGCGAATAGTTCTTCAGATGAACTTTGATAAAACAAAATTTATGATCAACCACCACCTCTTGCTGTATGTGGCCACCAATTCGAAGTTGTTTCCGAATATACTACTACCTTGGGCAAACCCTTCAACTAGGAAAAAACAACTTTGAGAAGGAGGCTACAAGGCTTTATTGATGGAAGGTCTCCCATATGTGAGATACCGTCTGGATAGGTATCACCACAATGTCTATTTCTCTCGCCAAACAGTGGTTTAAATGTACTGTCGTGTTTCGTATTGAAGGACATAGCAGCCAGAGTAACTACTGGACATATTGAGACTAAACATCTCAGGACAGCGTAGTGGAATGCCAAGCATTGCTTTGTGATTCCAAGTATTGTTCGGGTTTGATTCTGCTCATAAGTAGTCTATAGGATATCATCAAGCGAAAAAAATGCTAAAACTGATGTTCATCAGGGATACTATAGGATTCTCATGGTGAAAGAATTTTTCAAATCGGTCTAGTAGATTCAGAATAGGTTCTGAATTTACTAGACCGAATACAAAAAAATACAAACAAATATTCAAATCTTTCCCTTTTATTTTATTAATTAACATTACATTGAAATAACAACATATTGATAAATACATCTGTTATACACTGTTTTAAACACACATCGTATGAATCGCGACAGAGTAACAGTCGTGACGGAAGTTCGAAACAAAACGCGAACCTTTTCATTCAAACAGCGAGCTTCACATTACAAGAGGTTATAAATTTTAAGGAGGAATCTTTGTCGCGGGGCGGCGACCTCCTAGTATCACTTCTGCAGATATTCACCGACAGACATACAATGTGTACTGTTGTCACACAGCCAAGTTGGTATAGAAGGCTCAACGCTCTGGAGTATTGCTTTACATAATCAATTGTGAAATCCAGAATTGATGCACTGTTTATCTATTTTAATGGGCAAATTAAGATTTCTCCCGTATATTTTTTTATTCTAAATTTTAGGATTTGGAAAATTTCGTAAAGACTGATATTGAAAAAAACCTAAAAAATACGCTTTAAAAAAATAGTGTAAGAAAAAATTAATTTTATTGTAAAAAAAGCGTGGGGTTGCAAAATTGGCAGAATAAAATCTTAAACAAAACTGTTCGATATGCATCAAAATAAAACACTTTTTCTTCGTGGTCGTAGTATAAACATTTCACTTTAGGCACATCGTTTATTATATTATTCTCTTCCAAGGTCCAGACGTGGATTTAAGTAAATGTACAGGGGTTTTTTTAATAATAATGGTTATTTAATTTAGGCACCTACTTTGGTGTCTCTGTACAACTTAAAGATTAACTGAGAGAGAGTGTCTCAGACAATTCCGCCGAAACAGTTTGTATAAAACATATAAAAATATACCAATATACAGGGTATATCAAGACTGCTACCGAAAACGAAGCTAGGTGCTAATTTTAGTGACTTCACACACTGCAACTAAATTTTGTGCAAAAATTTGTGACAAATTGTATTTTGTTATTTTTTTTTCTATCGTCGATTTAGGATGATGAATATATAGATTTTTCTTAAATAATAGTGTAAACCCTTTTATTTTTAGAGACGCTATGGTATGCAAGGCTTTAAAATTATTATTTTAGCAAAAACTATGGATTTACCACCCAAACTCGACGATATTAAAAAAATAATTAAAAAAAAATTGTCGCGTTTCTTAGCGAAATTTTTCATTGCATTGTGTTTGTAATCACTAAAACTCACACTTCACACACATCACTAAAAGTATTTTAGGCAGAAAAACCCATTCTTACACCTAATTTCATATTTAATTTAATTTTACAGTTTAGTAATTTACTCACATTGAATTTAATAAAAAAAAAAATGTTTTTAATAGCCTTCATCCCTCCCATACGATATTTGTTGTGTCTCAAGAATGCGTAAACCGACGCGCCATCTTGGAGCGGGGGGCCAGAAAATATAACGGGGATAAATTAATGAAAGCGTTCTGCGGCCGTTTGGGCGGCCCTGGCTGTTTATCTGAAATTAAATCGTTTGTTTGTCGATACGGAAGAATTGTTTGTATGGGCCCTTTCCACATAAAATATTGTAACTGTAGATGTTTTTATTGTCTAGACGTAGATAAACACGTGGTTGTGGGAAAAAACTTGTGGTTGCTTGTTTTGTTGTGATTTTTTTTGAGGTAGGCTTTGCTTTAAAAATAACGAACCATACTGTGACTGTTCCTAATATAGTCTATGCGTTTTATATAGAACCATATATATTTATATATGCAAATATTGTTCAATAAAACATACATTTATTCCACCATGGAATATGACCTCATACCTACAAGCAAAATCTTTATTACTAAACAAAAAACTTAAAATTATCAAAGTGTCTAAATTATTACAACAGGCAACATACCGTCAACATCTGCATCCAAAAATCTTTTCGAAATTCAAATACTAAAATATAAAATAATACATCGCGAACGGAAGGCGAAATCCTGTCGTATCAATTCGTCGTGTGAATTACGAGGTACAGGCGGAATACTAAAGCGAACACATCCGGGGCGCAGAATACAAATAGTACCGCACGCATTCACACCTACATACAGTATTTACATAATAAATACTTGGGTACGACAGTCCAGGACTGGGTAATGTGATTAGCTGTCATTTACTTTACGAGTACCAATATTTGTTGAATTAGATCGGTAAACCCATTTTTTGTTACATACCATTACGTATAAAAGGATAGTGAAGCACGAATATTTTTTGATGTCTACGTTTGAAACAAAGAATGTTTTAAGTGTATTAATGTTTTAATAATCCGATTTCATAATTAGCACTGGTAAAACTTTATAGGCTGTATGTTTTTTTGTTTCAAAGCCAATAAAACTATTAACAGAAATTTTCGAATCACTTAAGTAGCACTAAATTATTCATTCGATTTGATTAATTATTTCTCGAATTTTCCGACTCCAACCTTAATGGCAGAAAAGGCGTCTTCAATTCTTCTAGATTTTACTAGTATACTATAAGCTGCTTGTACTGTTGATAGTCCTGAGCTATAAAACAACACTCAAACTATAGGGCAAACTTATTTCCTGAGTAATCACTAACGCAACTGCTATAAATAAGCATCCGCTTCATCTTTGCACAGTTATGGCGAAAAGTTTCCTAGGCTAGTTCCATGGAGCAATGAGAGCGAATGTGGCCACTATGCCGCAACAGATGTTTGTGACGTTATCAGAAATTTTGTTACTTTTACGGGTTCCAGGAAACTTAGACGTTGTGGGTCATGTGACGTGGATATCAAAATCTATAAGATGTTTTTACTTGCCGTAGTATTTGGATCCTCGGCAATATTTCAGTCAATGTTTTAGCTAGTAAGTTCGCTACTATACTTTAGGGATACGAAGCTTAGTAATACAATCTTTAAGTGATAAGGTATGCGACATTTTAATTTTAATTTCCTGTGATAGTATTTTTGGTTTGCATGAATAAAAACATCAACAATAATATAATTAAATGATGAACTAACGGCCTAACCAATCTCAATCGTACTTTCAATTTTATAAGACGCCCGTGCCATGCTGTGTGATGTAAAGGACTGACACAGATTTAAATCTTCAATAGCACGACGTCTATACTATGTGCTTATTTTACGTATTTTATTTATTTAAGTGGTTTTAGATAAGTGATCTTATGTAAAAACATTATTCATAAAAAAGTATTTACAAAAAAGCATTTCAAAACTTCAGCATTGATGAAAGCATATCGAAACGCAGATAAAGGATTTGTTACTTTCAAACAGCCTAACGAATTCCCTTTTACGCCTCGAAAAGGGCACGAGACCCTTACAAACTTTTACATGTTTTTATCAACATGTGAGTACGGATTCAATTCCGTCCTTGGATCCTGTGTCTGTGGATTTACGACTGCCTGCTGACTGAATGCCGTTGAAACATCCATTCGTCTGTTTTACTACCCATAATTTACTCAAAGAGACGTGATGTATTCAGGTCATCAATAAGTTGCGTTGTTGATGTGGGAAGGGTTACTTCATTGGTCTTATTGTTTTGGGTGCGCGCATTGTCTTAAGGTGGGCTAGTACATTTTACGCCATAGAACGGTCTCATAGATTGTATGCGCTGCCGTGATACCTTTGAAATGTGCATTGGAGCATGAAGCGACAATGCTTGGTTGTGTTAGAATTAGACTGTGGTTGAAGAGTACGTTGCTTGTGAAAGGAGGTATGCGTCGAAATAGGCAGCACCTAACAAAGCAAAGCAAAGGTTAAAACCTACTTGCTTGTCGTAGTTTCAGTTCAGCTTGCAGTTGCGAGTAATTTTTATTAAATGTGTCAACACACAAGGTTACTGTATGCTGCGATACGAAATTCGAATAATCGACGATTCGAAAATTTTGTAAAGGATTAGACGTAGTCGTCCAGTTTTTAATATGACGTTCGAACATTCGGCGTGTCGGACTATACAGTAACCCCACAGATATGTAATTTCTCACAAAATGAATCCTCTACCTAGAATGCACTGCAATTTACAATAAAGTTATTAGAGTAGCTTAGTTATGATATTATGAAAATATACTAACATATATAAAATTCAAATAATCTGATGCTTCTCATAAACGACCGCTTCGTGAACACAATACAATTTGACAACGAGATCACAATCTGAATGTTTGCTCACGACAGATCTTGAAGAGTTTCAATATTTGCAAACCTTTAAGGGTATTGTGGAAGATAAATTTAATTCTATTCTAATGGGTGCGTTTGCAAATGTTAAAATTTAATTCGGTAATCCACAGGGGATGGTTGAGGGTTGAATAAATTCATGCGAGGCGTCAAGGGGTTCCTGAATGAGTTAAAAATGAATGCCGGTTTTGTTGAAAATATTACCCTGTTAGTGAACTCTAGTGGTAATAATTCACGAGATTGTAAATTAGTAGCACAGTGTATACTGATATTTCGGGCGATAAAATCCGGGAAGTTTACTTTACAGATACAGATACACAACACTGTATTGAATACCACAAATTACAGACAAAAGAAAAAAAAATACATAGAGAGACTTTATAAAAAAGTGAACAATAGGCGGTCTTATCGCTATGAGCGATCTCTTCCAGACAACCAAAAATCATAGAATGGATCGAAAATGACAGTGGGCAATTATGTGAAATAGTAAAAATAATGATAAATAAGTGTGTGCGTAACTTATAATGGCAATGTTAAATAACCTAGGTACTAAAAATGAGATAGATAAAATAATCATCAAAATATACATTTTATAATAATACAATTTCTTAAACGTAGAAGAATAAAAGAAGAAAAAAAAAACTTACGATGACTTAGAAAGAAAATGAGTTTTTATTCTATTTCTAAAAACGTTAAGCGATGACGCTTGTCGAATTGCCAGAGGCAGAGTGTTCCACAGGCGAACAGCCTGGACTGTAAAAGATCCGTCGAAGAAAACACTTTCGTGACGAGGAGTCTTCAATTTTAGATTCTCTTACTTTACAATATCATAAACCACTAAGAAACCTTTAAAAAGTAGGTTTATAAAATATTGTCTATTATTAAGGCCGATTAGTAGTCTATTAAATCCGTCATAATGGCACATTGTAATATTATGTTTAGAACTATGTTCCAGCTGTGTGTTAAGTATCAATCATTCTTACAAAATTGTACCGCGAGATATAATCACCACACTATTCCTTCATGTCACTCCCTGACTACGCAAGTTTGGTGAAATCAAATCCGAGTGATTATTTCTCACCGTCCAATGAAACTATTTTAGACTATTTATAATAAATAGCGAGCACTGATACTTAGAACGTAGATTATATGTTCACTAATATTGGAGAAGAAAATATCTTTTGAAGACTAAATGTGTGACACCGCTCCCTCTATATTAATTTCTAAGGGAACTATTTCAGCCCGGCTCAAATACCAAACTCCACGTAAAAAAGCTGAATCTAAAACGCGACAAACTTGGCTTATCACAACTTACACTATAATATTATTATCACTAGCATAAAATAAGTTTGATGAAGTCATGATTTCCCCAGTGTTAAGTGAGTCGTTTACTCTATATAAAGTCTTTTCATGAATTAATATCGGAGGCCAGGATCCGAACTAAAAACATTCACTTTTAACTTTATAACATTTTGTAAACTGGGCGAGCACTGGAGAATTAATTAGAATTGAACGAAATTACATTTGAGTATCTTGTAATCTCAAAATTAATGAAAACTATTCGGGTTTAAGACTTATATAATTTGAATTAGGGTTATGAATTTTTGATTAATCCTTGTACTTGTTCCGTCGTGTCGTAGGCTTCCTTGGATTTGGATAACGTATCTTTTAACTTTTCTTGTACTAGAAATCCCAACACCAGCGATCCAGATTTTAGTCTTACAAGTATATTTGCGTAAGTATCAGATACCACGAGATAATTTTCAGTCTCATAACACCCAAATATTTGGAAATCTTACAAGCATTAATTATGGTGTAGGAATAAAACTACGTGCCATTTTTTCTCAAGTAATACCTGAACCGTGTTAAAAAAAACATCAAGTAGAAGTTACGGTACTTTACAATATAATTACCAATGAATTAGTATCCATCCATCCATATTTAAAAGTTACTCCAACACTGAAGAATCATGAAAATTCTTTTACCAAAACTCCCTCTTGTTGCAATAAAAGTATTCTTCATATCACAGAATAAAATGCATGAAACACGTACATTTCTGCATTCATGCATGATACGGTTCGCAAGTAGCAAGTTTTGTCGACGACGGTCAAAGCAAGCGTGGCTAACTCACTTAATTAACGTATGTACAAAACCTTTGTGTAATTTTAATATGAAACGTGTCTGTATTTTTCCGGAATAAGTTGCTTAGTTCCCTTTGTGCTCGCTAGATGGCAGTATTTAATTAACTCATTCATTTTTCTCGGATTTAAGTCTGTTGTTCATTACACAGATTTAAATATAATTACGTATATTACAAGGGATAACGCGTTAGTGAAAGACAGATCATTTTACGTTGGTTGGTCCTTCCAGCTTGAACTTTTATGTCTACTTTCAAGAGAGAAAATCTTATATTGGTTGGTTTAAAGAGTTTTATGCTCCTCTATCTGTGAAAAATTTCGTAAACATGCGTACTAAGATTTCCTTTCATGTACTCGTATTAATATTTTAAAGGTATTATTAAACTTTTAACATAATTTTTTGTTTCGTTAAATTTTCATTTTAATAAAGTTCGTAATTTTTAATTTAATGAATAACATTTATTAAAAAATAATAAAAACTATTTTGATACTTACATATATCCGTACCACAAATATAATACAATATAATATTAAAAATAGCAAGTGCCATAATATGTAGTTTAATATGAATCAGTGATACAAATACACGCTATTCAATGTGTAATCAATATACAATTATAAAAAACCTGTATCTGTATCAGCTCTAACACGTCGCACTGCAAGGCCTTCTCTACAATCTAGAATACGATTGAGAGGAGTTAAGCCAAATTATAGCCATCTGCCTGCCTCGCCTGCCTAGTGTTGGTCGACGGACTACACATATTATGAAAAGAAATGAAAATGAAAAATTACAACAAGAAGTGGCATAAATTAGAACAGTTCATTAATTTGTTATAGCATTTTAAATACGAACATATTTAGGTACGTTATATTCAATATGGTTGAGTGAAGCGAAGTCGAACGAAAGAAGAATCAGTATCTTTTTCGCTAAAGCAATAAATAATTGTGAAAGCCTAAAGTTATCATTCATTAACCACAATGAAAGCAAATCGGACGGACCAGTTTACGCAAGCAGCACCCGTTCACGAGTATGATGCATGTGCCAGCCATCGGCCTCCCCAACCATTATAATATAGCAAAGTGACCAATCCAGCCTATATAGACCATACCATAGAGATTCTTACAAATCGCTACAGTATGCTTATTTCTTCAAGATTTTCTCTCCCCGCTATAGTTATAACATAAAACCAATACATAACTAGAGCACAGGATTAGAAATAGGACATTTAAAATTCCGTCCAGCTCCCTTGACCGCAAGCGGTAGTCTAAAACTTCAGTGGCCAATATAAAAGTTTCGCTCGTAAAGCGCATAAAGCCAATATGAGTTAGAACCGTGAAGTTTTCCGATACGATAGTGCAAATATCACCTGCTCTTTTATGTTGCCGTTGTAGCGCTGGCAAATTTACCATCAGACTTCTTGAATACATGCTGGCAGATTAATATTTGCAATTTTGATATAATTTCTATATTTATGGTTTATTTTATATTTGTATTTTTTCTGAAAATGTGTATGGCGTTATGAACAATGATGTATATTGGCAGTCTATCAGCACGTACTATAATTGTGAACTTGCATACCATAGCTCTTTGTAAAATTTCTATGGTGTGTAAAGTTCACCAACCCGCACCAGGCCATCGTGGTGGACTATATGGCCTAACTATTCTCAATTGGACTCTCAATTGTAGAGGAGGCCCGTGCCGTTGGACCCATATGGGCTGATACAATTATAAACTATAGTATATAAGGTATACAAACTGGAATAGCTTGGATATAGAATTGACACATTAAATAGAACAATATATACTTTTATTCTGGTAAGGAAAAACAGAACCATATTAGTTTACCGCCTGTATTACTACATTAAGTATTTAGTGATTACATATACTGACAGTCAGCCTCGGCTTCACTCGGGTGCAAAAAGTTTAAAGTCCAGATCATATCAACAACATAATATTTCGCGTACTAACTATTTTTCCTGCGCGCCGTCGACTATGTTTCCCGTCCTGTTACATCCTGTTCTGTCCCGTCTGATTCAGTCTAATGATGAAAAGCATTCAATCCTATCCTCTCCTATCTAGTGCCAACTATTCGAATTTGAAAGACTATCTACTATATCGAGTATTAGCAATATGTATATTTAGTTTCCTGAATCATCCCACGGGAACACTACATTTTTCAGAATAAAGAGTAGCCTATGTGTTAATCCAGGATGTCAGCTATCCATATACTAAATTTCATCAAAATCGGTTTTGCCATTTTTACGTGAAGGAGAAACAAACATCCATACATACAAATTCTCGCATTTATCATATTGGTGGTATAATCATATGAAATAAAAGTATTTTATTTCAAATAGAAAATAATTAATAATCATAAAAGACATGAAAACAATAGAGCATAAATAAGGCATTATTAGAAAATACCCGAACGAGTGCAGGGCCAGTAGCAAACATAAAATGAATTCAACTTTTGTATTGTATTGCGCGCTATTGTCTGTTTTAAGTGGCTCGCGGCAACTTGTAGCGAGCAATGTATCGAGAACTATTCAACGGATGAGAGGTTAAATGGCGTTTGATGTTTTCACATTTCATTCAAGCTTTTTATGGACAATATATAATATTTCTATTGTTCATTTTTTACACAATTCTATAATATTTCTTGGTCAAGTCATGTTATTTTTCTTTACGTATGTTATGTAACTACTTATTTTACTACCGATTTTCTTAACCGATAAAGTACTATCGTTGATCTTATCGTAGTCGAAATACCACTTACTCTAGACCAGGGGTGGCGAACCTTTATCTATCAACGTGGCATGTTTTATAAAGAATCAATAAGACGTGCCGTAGAATAATTTTGATGTTATTGATATTGTAGTATAGCCTAAAGGTATTTCTTTCCATTAACAAACGAACGTCGAAAATGGTTTATTATTTTGAGATAAAAATCTTTATTTTTTTCAATGAATAATGAATTTGGTATCGGTGTTGTGCCCAAAATAAACTCATTTGCAAAAAAAACGGGTACCTAAGCAATGAACCATTTCAAATGTTACTATTGGTTTGTTTGATAATTATAGGTAGTTTTACTTTCACAGTTTTGTAAATTAATAAGCAAATAATTGTTTTCGTCAGTATTATCATAAAATTTTGATAAAATTTATGGGTTTTAATACTAAAGTAGTACTAAAGCTAGTAGTGCATATGCTCGTGAAGTAAAAGTAAACAAAGATTTTTGTTTGTTTTTTCTTTAATAAAGTAAAAGCAGATAAATGTTTAGTATCGAGTATGTGCAAGAGGTCGGCATTCGTCGTTTGGATTGGCAAGCTCGAAGTCCCGACCTCAATCCTATAGAGCATGTCTGGGACGTTGTGAAACGATGCGTGAGATCAGTAAAACCGGCTCCGCAGACCATCAGAGAGCTGAAGAATGTGATTACCGCGGAGTGGGAACGTATTCCGCAAGCAAGTATCCGGGATATCCTCGCTAGCATACCCAGACGAATTCAAGCTGTGATTTCAGCTAGAGGGGGTCACACTCGATACTAAACATTTATCTGCTTTTACTTTATTAAAGAAAAAACAAACAAAAATCTTTGTTAACTTTTACTTCACGAGCATATGCACTACTAGCGAGCATACACTACTAGTGAACTTTAGCATTAAAACCCATAAAATTTATCAAGATTTTATGATAATACTGACGAAAACGATTATTTGCTTATTAATTTACAAAATTGTGAAAGTAAAACTACCTATAATTATCAAACAAACCAATAGTAACATTTGAAATGGTTCATTGCTTAGGTGCCCGTTTTTTTTGCAAATGAGTTTATTATGTGCCATTATAGTTAGTTCGTCATCCCTGCTCTAGACAAATGCTAGACGGACTGACCTTGCTACAAGCATAAAAACGGAAACGTACAAAAGAGGTAAAGCTGAAAACAAATGAAAAAATACAAGCGTCGTGAAATGTTTTATTAGAGGATTTGTTAGGGGAATGTTGTATTATTTTGGCGTATTATAATATATAGCAGGCACACGCCACGATTTCCCGAGTGGCAGCGGTAACAAGTTACAAATATTTGGTTATGTCCGGTGTTGCTGGGTACAATGTAAAATTATTCGCAATGTTTTGTGGGAATTTTTCGATACAGTTGTATGCAAACAAAAAACAAACTATGTGTCTTCAGCACAGTTTTGATATTAGTTAAAAAAAAGAAAACTTATTCTGCTAAGCCCATGCAAATACTTATCAAAACAGGAAACTCAAAGCCTTCATACTAAAAATAAAACATTTACGTTAATAAGTCGTCATTTTACCTCATAGTTTAAAAAAATAGTAAAATTTAATAAATAACTAATTTATTATTTATTTATTTATTTATTTATTTAAATGCTTTATTGTACACTAAGTTAACTTAATTACAGAACATTATATTACATAGTGGTACAAAAGGCGGTCGTATCGCTCGAGGCAATCTCTTACCGACTACCTTGGGATGGACAGTAAGAGATGGAAAAAAAGAGAGGGCAGTCAATAGTGTACCAAGTAAGATAAATATTGAATAAAGAAAAAAAATAAAATCATATATGCAAAAAACGTGACATACGAATATAATTTATTACAAAATTAACAAACATAACATATACTAGATATATAAATAAATATATAAATACATGTAAATACATATACAAGTGCACAGATAACATAATAATATATACAAATACATACATAATATACAAACAATCAATCACTTGAGTAATGTAGTAGTTAAAGGGACAGGTAGTGTTCTTTAACCATTTTCTTAAAGGACACCAATGTTCGTGCCCGTCTCACTGCATCAGGAAGTGCATTCCATAATCGGACTGCTTGTACTGTAAAAGACTTGTCCATCAAAGTCGTAGAGTGCACGGGCATTCTCAACCTCAGGTTCTCCGACGAATTTAATAATTTAATACATTCTTTAAAAAAATAGTAAAATTTAATAGGCACTTACCTACTAATTCTTGTATACTAAAATTGTATAGACAGTAAACAACTACAATACCTTCTTAAATTCCTGCTAACGTGCTAGATATTTCTCTAACGTAAAATATAATAAACAAAAGAATAAATTTTAAAGTTGAGTATGGCATCCCCAAAATTGACAAGTATTTGCGGTGTTGCCACAGATCCACGTACATCCGTTCGGAAAACAGAACACGTATCGATATTTGTTCACATTTAAGCCTTTGCCATTTGGTTGGTAGCTTTTACATGCGGTTTCGTTCAGCGATGCAAATACTTGCTGATTTTCTGTTGCAAATATTTTATTCTTACTCGTAAAAGCGTTTAGACTACGTTATATTTAAATGAATCGACATTGCTGCAGGAATCTTTGCTGCGTTGGTAAAAATATTTTACTTTACTACTATACTTTGACAGGCTCTGTGGCACAGTTGTTTAGCCACCGGCAGTAAAACGAGAGTCCGTAGGTTCGATCCCCGCACCGAAACAAACGTTTGCATGATCCACACGTATTTATTTCGAGCCTACGTATTAGTGAGACTGAAAAAGTCTCCCATAGTTTCTGATACCCACGACACAAGCCTAGATCTCGTTGTGGGGTCTTGACTATGTACATGTGACTTTTTATTCTTTTCTTATATCCAACCCATGATTGTTTGTAAGATAATTCCTAAAGCGATAAGACCGCCATTAATTTGTACTTTTTTGTTTTAATTGTCATTACCTAAAACCTACATTACCAATAATTAAATGATATAGTTTTTTAGTTTTAGATTGCTTGTTTCTTAGTATACAATAAGTTAAACTCGGGTAGATAGACCACATTATTGTATCTAAATTTTTCTCGCTTTTTTCTTTTGTTTTGTATTCATAACATTTTCAGCTTTTCCTTGAAACACTCACGTATCAAAAAGACTTTTCAATCAACTTATTTTATCCAATACAGTTTTCAAAAGCGTATGAGAAAATATTGTGTTTTCCTTGAATCCACAACTGGACCAGAAATACGAAAAATATTTTTTTAGGCTGGTGGAATGGTTGACGAATATCTTCTAATATATAAAATTCTTCTGTCACGGGGTGCGTAATCGAACTCCTCCGAAACGGCTTGACCGATTCTCATGAAATTTTGTGAGCATATTGAGTAGGTCTGAGAATCGGCCAACATTTATTTTTCATCCCCCTAAATGTTAGGGGTAGTCCACCCCTAATTTTTTTTTTATTTTTTAGACAAAATTTTTAATTTCTATTTTTTTATGATACAACATACAAAAATACATACAATCCTCAATTTTCACCCTTCTACGATCAACCCTTATTTTTCTAATATATAAAATTATCGTGTCACAGTTTTCGTTGCCATACTCCTCCGAAACGGCTTGACAGATTTTGATGAAATTTTTTGTGCTTATTCGGTATCTATGAGAATCGGCCAACATCTATTTTTCATCCCCCTAAATGTTAGGGGTAGTCCACCCCTAAATATTTTTTTTTATTTTTTAGACAAATTTTTTAATTTCTATTTTTTTATGATACAACATACAAAAATACATACAATCCTCAATTTTCACCCTTCTACGATCAACCCTTATTTTTTAATAGCCATTTTAGTAATTTAATCATTTTTCCTCTCCGGTCGAAAACTGATCAATCGTCATTTAATTAGTTATCCCCGCCAGATGTCTACAGGTGTCACTTCTGACCCAGTAAACAGCACGGAGTAGGGATGAGAACGAAGCCGGTCTCCTGTTTCTCTCACACAATAAGATTATTGTTTATGCATCAAGTGTAGTAGTAACGTTGACAATTATTATTTTGCTATCTCAGTGTAACTCTCATATTAACTATTAATCATTCCTATTTTATTATATATAAGATGTATATGGATGTTTATGGAGAGAAGGGACATAAAGTAAAATAGAATCGAAGGTACGGGAGAGGGCTGGGATAGATGACAGATTTGTTAGGACGAAATGTAAATGTACGTTATAAAACGGGATGGATAATAAAGAGACGGGACGGGACGGATTGGGAAGAGACTGAACAGGCGGATGAGACGGGATTGAGCCGGACAGTAGCATAGCTACGTCAAGTTTAGGCATACAAGAGTTCATACGAAAAACAACATGTATTTGGTGTGGAGTGGAATCAAAAAATATATGCACCCAGGCGAAGCTGGGTCGGGCCGCTAGTTTTAAATATATTTTTTTTTATTGCAAAGGTCCGCCAAACGAGCAAACAGATCAGTTGATGGTAAGTGATCACTGCTGCCCATGAACATTCATAACGTTTGGATCACGAATGTATTCCGGTCATGACAGAGGCATAACTGACAACAGCGTGGCTCTACCACTTTAAAATCTTTATTGTAATGCTTAGAGCAGCAAACATACAAACTCAAATATTTACAATAACCCAGTTTTCAATCGCATACTAGAAAATATTGATAATTTTTTAAATATGTATGTCTGTATCAGCCCTTATACGTCCCACTGCAGGGCACGGGCCTACTCTACAATCGAGAATACGATTGAGAATGGTTAGGCCATACAGTCCACCATGCTGGCCTAGTGCGGATTGGCGGACTTACATACCATAGAAATTCTTATAAATCGCTATGGTATGCAGGTTTCCTCACGATGTTTTCCTTCACCGTTTTAGTGCGTGGTGATCATCAATACACACACGACTCTGAAAAGTCAGAGGTGTGCCCTGGGATTCGAACCCGCGACCACCGTGAACATGTGGGCAGCCGCGTCTAGTCCGTTTACCAACAGGCCACCACGCATTTTTTAAATATACAACATAAAAAGAAACTTGCCTATAAATCATTATTTTTGATAGCCATAACTCACTCACGCCTATAGCGCATATAAAAATGTAACAAGCAAATAATAACCGCTTACTTTAGAATTCAATTTTGGGCTTCTCGTATAGATATAAATTTCCCAAGGGTCCACTATGTCATATACACGGTAAAGGAGAGGCGGACATAAAGCCTCTATTAAAAAGGCCATGAAACAGGCGGGCGTGGTAACAGGTTTATATTTACATTGGCGAGTACTGCATATAAAGAACAAAGATTGTTTCTGCATAATACAAATTTGAATAATAAAATTAATTCTAGAATCTGGAATAGAATATATTTTGTACATAATATAATAGACGTGGTCTTTATTATATAATTTATACTACATCTGTCTTGATTATTGTGGGAAGACCTCCCGATTGAATTGAGTTACACCTTAATTTTCTTAATCCAAATGCTAAAATAAATAATATAATAATTTTATAACATTTTAATTTATTCATTTGTTTAACAACAGCCTTATAAAATATTTGTAAAGGAGTCCCCAAACTAGGAAGACTACAAAATACAGCCTTATTTTGTAGAAATCAAAAACGAAGTACTTACCTTTGCCTACGTGACCAATAAATACATTTCATTTCAAAATACATTTCATTTCAAAATACATTTCATTTCAAAATACATTTCATTTCATTTCATTTTAAATTTCCAAATTTTCAATTTTTTTGTCAAGTACCATAATATTTAATTCAGAAAAAAAGGAAATTAAACTAGGCATTAAGAATCACAACCACCTTATAAAAAAAGAAATGGGTCAATATCAAAGCTGAAAAATATCTCGGTAGTAAATTTCATCATAGTAGGGATTTCTTAAGAATACAAAACAACTTCAACTAAGTAAAAATCACAAAACAAAGCTACAATTGTAAGTACAAACGGAATTGTCACAAACTCTAACAATTGATTACTTATACAGACAAACAAATTTGTTCGCGAGTTGTCGAAGTTCATAAAGTTAAGAGCGGAAAATTCAAAAGCAATATGAAAACTCCAGGGGGAATTGATTAACGAAATGCAGCGTAGAAACTCGAGGAAACTTTACTGAAATCCACAATGAATTTATTGGAATTTTAATGCAATTTACTATAAACGTTTTTGGGTGTAATGTGGGTTTTTAATGATTAGGTTCGGCAAACGAACAAACAGGTCGTTGATGGTAATTGATCACTACGGTCTATCCATAACGCTTTGACCACGGATGTGTTGCCGTCTCATCAAAGTGGTAGGTGAGCGAGAAGAAATAAGGATTGGAAGAGGAAAGGGGTATTGGGCATCCGGCAATCACACTCACTGAAGCAAAGTATTCACAGTACGTCGTTGTCCTGTGAGACAGATATGCAGCCTCGGACAAGGCTGTCCATTTATGATGAGTCACTGATAATACCGTGGCTCTACCACTAACTAATGTAATTGCAACTTTGGTCTTAGAATCTGAACTTGGATATCCTTCTAAGATAATCCCGGATATAATTTTGAGTTTCGAAATCGTGATGTTATAGAGATGGCGTAGAATTATACCATTTCATTGATGTTATAAATAGTACTTTTTTTAAAATTAAAACCAGTAGCAACTTGTGTCACAGCTTGTGTATTTTTTTCTATTCCTTGGAATTAATAAGTGTTTATTTGCGTAGTAAACATCGATATAAAAACGTATTGTTATGTTTAATTGACTTTTACAATTCTATGCATTAATGTTGTGTATGGACATTGTCTTTGTGTCATTTAGTATATTATTATTTATTTATTTTTTTATTGCAATGAATGGCGAGACTAGCAAGCTGTTCGCCTGGTGGTAAACGATACGACCGCTTATAAACAGTAGCAAAATTCCACTGCGCTCGCCATCCTGAGACATAAGATGTTAAGTCTCAATATGTCCATTAGTTACTCTGGCTACAATGTCCTTCAATCCGAAACACAACAGTGCATTTACATTGCAGTTTCACGGGAGAAATAACATTGCAGTGGTACCTACCCAGATGGCCTCTCACATATGAGAGACCTTCCACCAGTGTATATTAGATATATTATTGTACTCTATTAATCAGTATTGAACAATAACTGAAACCTAATGGTTGTTTAATTAATTACTCACTTGCGTCGAACCCTACATGGCGACCCTGCCTGCCTGTAATACGGTTAGCCTAATACAAACATTGAGTGATTTTTGCAGTTTTAAGACGATTGAAATTTTTGAATTAACTTCCGATATACGAGTCAACCTGAAAGCAGACTGCGTATTTTCTGTGTCTCTAAAAGTGAAGCAAAATGGGTGGCCAAAAGTCTGAAGGAATTATTATAGCAAAAACTATATCCAAACTTTAAATAAAACTTTCACTCATTTCCTCGCGTTTTTCACAGCCGTACTCCAACAAAGCGTTAAGAATCGTTTACTATTAAAACATAAACAATATTAGGAATTGTTGGTAGTAAATATTTTATTCTCTCACGTGTTGCCGACGGTCTGGCGGCGGGCCAGTGAAGATAGCGCCGAGATATTAACACAATATAAATAAACGGTATTTGTAATAGGATTTGCACTAGATACTAGATAGTAGTTTCCGTCTCCGTGGCACAGTAAGATGCCGGCTGTAAACGAGAGGCCGCGGGTTCGATTTCCACGCTGAGACAAATGTTTGTGATGCGTACAAATATATGTATTGGGTCTGAGTGTTTGTGACACCTAAAAGTCTCTCGTAGCTTCTGATGCCCACGACATGTTTTGAGTTGTTACAGGAGCTATTTAATTGCCTACATGACCAATAAACGAAAAAAAAAAGAAGTCTTTCTCCGCAATGACCCTTTGGTAGTGGACTGAAATCATAGTTTTTTTCTTCCTTTCACTTCAGCCATAAGAATTCTTCTGCTAATAGGCCACCCTCAAAAATTCCGATAAAAAATTATTGGAAGGGACCAACATCCAGTCACTGCATACAACAACCTAATTAAGTAGGTCTATTGATCTCCATTACATTTAGAACCTCCATAGGCACCAAACAAAATAAAATCTCAGTATTAAACCAATCAGATAATGTCTCATTAACATTCAAAGTAGGACAGCTGAAGTCTAGAATCTCAGGTCATTTCGTCAAGATATATGACCGAATAAATTCCATGTAGGGTAAATAACTTTTCTTTACCGCCTGACTACGTCGTCGTTACCAATAAAACGCGCGTCAAACTAGAGAATAAAACTAGTATGTGCACTAAAATATATTGGCTAGGGAAGCTTCTACACTCCGACGCACTGGTTGATAAAAAAGGAGGACATAAATCAAGAAATTCTTTTCTTATACCGGCAAGACAAAGTGATTGCAATGAACTTTATGGTAATTGCATTGTTAAACGTATAGAGTATCGGCAAAATAATTCTGGACTGATCGAAACGACAATATGTACATACATACATACACCCAACAGTAACATACATAGTTCTTATCCTACACTAAAATCGAGTCTTATGGCGTGGGTATCAGAAACTACGAGAGGCTTTTCGGTCTGACAAACACCCAGACCCGAAAAAAGTAGTTGTGGTTCACAAAAAAATGTGTTATGATGCGGGGATCGAACCACTCGGCCTATTGTTTCATTGATTGTTTAACCAACAGCACCCTAGAGGCTGTCATATAAGAAGCAAACTGAATAGCGACACACAAGTGTCGGTCGCAATGATAGGTCTTCCACAACCATATCCACAACCTTGTTGATGCAACCGCATGTTGGTTCGCCCAAAACATTCTTTAATTCTTGTTTTTTGTTTCTATGACCACAAAAAATAATTTATACTGACTTTAAGGCTTGTGCACATGGTAAAAACAGAGATTGATTGTATCATGTGTTAGGTCACCTTTAAAAAGTGGACCTAAACATCGATCTTTATCTTCAAATAAAATTAAATTGCGGTAAAATTTAAGAGATAAGGCCTACGTTTGTTCCTAATTACATGTAGCTATAAGTTTAAAAATATTTTATTATGTTTTATACAATAAATTATTAAAAATAAAATATATTAAACAAAGTTAAAGATCATTATAAGGGGAAGTATATCATATTATTGAAATCGCTTTAGCTTTGATCGCTAATTGTGAGTTACCAGAATACGTAACGTAGTTATTAATTAATTCAATAAACAATTAGTAATAGATGTTAACGCTTGATTAGCTTAATAACAATGCACATTGATTGTATAACGCGAGGTACTGAGTTTAATTAGACTGAATACATTTTATTTATTCATGTAGGTGTTTTGCTTGAAAAGCATAATTTTCATATCAATGATACAATTACTGAACGCGTTGGATTCAAATGTAGAGCCTGATTATACGTAGAATTATAATTATTAAAGCATACATATGTATGTATAATACATAAACTAATGCCTTTTACCCAGAAGAGGTAGGGTAAAGGCGCTGCTAACTCCCACGTATTGCCTTGTGCGTTTCCTGCCACTTTGTGATAATAAGCGAGTTTGTCGCCATATTAGGCACTAATTGATGACTCCGGATAAAGAATAGAAAAATACAATATAATAAAAATATAATATACCTAATATACCACTTTATACCACTTGGGACTCGAACCCCAGACTTCAGCGTTGTAATCGTATGCTACAACTACAGCACCAAGGCTTTCCATTACATTACGTTATAAAAAAATATAAAAACTATCTTATATAAAACAAAGATCATATTCAAAATAGACGGGATAAATCAACGTCAAACAAGTTCGCTGTTGTGTTTCGTTCGGTGAGTGAGATAGCCGGAAACCGATGTGATTATGACAAGACATTTGTATTCGCTTGAGTAGGGACAACCGTATACTATGATGGAAAATCCCTCATGCCATGTTCTGCCTTTTATAAAAAAAATAACTCTTTACTGGTACTCGTATACCTACTTTGGGTCGCGCAGACCCCACATTTTTTTTCACATGTTCTAAAAAGCAAACTGCTGCACTCAAAGAAATTTGATGTCAATTAAATCATTACTTAACGTAGATTTTACGAAGAAAATCAGTAATAATATTATTATATTATTTGTATTACTTGTAATTTTATTAAATTATTTGTACTTATTTGCAATATTTTTCCTTTCTAAGCAAGTTCTATCCTTTACACTTTAGACTGCCCTTTATTTATCCTATTTTTAAATCCATCCCATGGTTGTCTGTAAGACATTGCTTTCGGCGATAAGGCCGCCAATTGTACTTTTTATGTATGTGATTTCTGTTTGTATTTGTTTTCCTTTTGTGTGCAATAAAGTGTAAATAAATAAATAAATAATAAGTAACGATTTTATTGACATTTCACTTCTCTGAGTCCGGCTGTAAGTATCGTGATGGCTATTTTCAGTATTCTTCATTACGTTGGCATTCACTAAGGTTGCCGGACGTACAACCCTGCATCACCTGGATGCTCATATAGACGTGTTGGCTCCACGATACGTAAGTTTTTGGAGTGGAAATTTTTATTTTGTTTCTTATTTTTACCGTTATTTAATCGAGATACCAAATCCTACTGGTTACAAGTTGTTACTGGCCAGGGGATAAGTGCTTCATTGGTATTGTATTGCCTTCGTCGAGGCAGTACTAAATGTATGTAACGTGAGTAATTCGAAAATGAATCAATTTTATAACTCCTTAATGCTATATGAGTTTACGTTCTTACCCCTTACGCACTATTTCGGTGTTACCCGAACGCACCTTACTATCTTTATCAACATATATTTCTCCCACTGAGGAGCACGGGCCACTCCTATAATCAAGGGTAAGATTGTTAAGGGTTAGACCATAGAGTCCGCCAGGTTTACCTAGAGTGGGCTGGCGGATGTATGTACCATAGAAATTCTTACAAATCGCCATGACATGCAGGTTTTCCTCACGATTTTTTCCTTGTCAATATTTGCATTAATCAACAATTATGTTTAAGACATATCATAATATGTCATAGCTACGGAATCCACATACGAAAACATTCAGTTGTTCCCTGTTCCATACCGTCACTAAGAGGCATAATAAAATTTATGTTCTTTGGGAATACCATAAGCCGTATTTGCTGAGATTGCGTCTATCTTCTATTGTTCACAATTTGTTTATGTCTCGCTATCTTTTTACCGTGAATTCATACAATTGTAGCGGTTTATGGGGAATCGTAAAGTTCTTAGATATGGCATATATTTCTTAGATTAAATATGTTTTACTTTGTATATGTAGCTGTTTCAACAGGTCATGAAAAGTGCATGTTGGAATAATCGTGATATATACCTATATATTATTTTTGAAAATAAACTGCGTAATGAGCATGCCATTCGTTTGATGGTAAGCGATACGACCTCTCATGGACAGTAGCAAAACCAAACAACAACAGCATGAATGATAAAGCAAGCTTAGTATTCCACTGCGCTTGCCATCCTGAGACATAAGTCTCAATATGCCCAGTGGTTGCTCTGGCTACAATATCTTAAAAACCGGAGCAAAAAAGTGCATTTACTGAAATGTTTATACCAAACCAAATTTTCTTTTTGTCCTTGATTAATTAATAGCCATTCACCCAACAGCAACATATACACTGCTGACCACACACTATGATCAATTAAACTTCTTTCGTGATTATCAGAAACTACGCGAGAAATTTCAGGCTTTCAAAAACCCTAACCTGATACAAATGCCTGTGAATCATAGAAATATTTAAATAATAAACATAGAAATTCTTTTAGTGAGGAAATCGAATCTGCAGCCTAACTTTCACAGCCGGTATCTAACCAACTCCGCCATTGAGGCTGCAAAAGCATTATAATGATAGTTGTCATCGTGTTAAATGTCAGTCTCGCTGATTAAAACGTGACGACAAAGCTTTTATTTTATGCATGTTTTCTATGAAATGGAGAATCTCATCTCGTAGTAGGTTACTTTGAAATATTTTAATAATAAGCAACATTAATGCCGTCAAGGAAGATATGAAAGTCCTTGGCCTTACTATTGAAGATAGAATGAAATGGAGGAAGTTCAGCCGGGACCCTTGGTATCAATGAATTTCGGAACATGCATTAATAAGTAATAATTATAAAAAGGAAAAATGATAATAATCTTTATTTCAAGTACCAAAGACTCATAGTTATTTATAAGAACAAAATTAGTCACATTACAAGTAAAATAATTCAGAATAAAGAAGAAATGATTGCCAGGTAAATTTGGTACGATTTTATGGAATTCTTGGTTTTTAAGAACGAAAAAGTCATCAGTATTTGTTTAATTTTTATTGTTGTATTTTTAAAAGCCTTATGATATTGACTTATGTTTCAATTACGTCCGTTTGGTACGTTTGATTTGAAGGGTGACACTGCAATTTCTTTGTCTCTCTCTCCCTCTCTGTTCAGCCAAAGGAAGTCCACTGGAAATAAATATTTCTCGGAACCTTGTTTGTGTGACCAAAAAGTATCTCATAATTCCTAATGCCCATGATACAAGACTCGATCTTACTATGGGGTCAGGACTTTGTATGTGATTGTTGGGTATATTTATTTAAAAGTGCCACAGGACATGCAAATATTATGTTTTATGTAAGTAGATAATACGTCTCCCACCTCCTTATAACCGTCAAAGATACTAAACCCGAGTCCCTATTTTTACAAAATCATTAAATAGATATTATCGCGAGGTATATTCACCGACGAGGGAAGGCGGTTCACTGTGGCGCAATTTATTTCGTTACATTTTAATTTTAAGGGGTGATATCTCATCAGAGCCGTTTTCCGCTGTCGCCGAAATTTATAACCCCGTACCGCCCGCTCGCTTAAATTCTTATAATAATATAATAATTTCCTTGGCGCGTGTTTGAATTTTCATGGTTGGGAAATTGAAGTGACGAATAATGCGTGATTTAGTTGTGTGTGGCAGTATGGTGATAGGATCTTGAAATGGTATCGGAAATGTTGGTAATTTTTTATGTTTTATTACTATTTGTGAGATTGTGAGATAATTAATATATATAAATTGTGAGCTGATTTTTTTTTTACTTACATATTTATCCTTTGTTTTCTGGAGATTATCTTATTGTTATATCCGCCACTACAACTCTTGTAAGCCAGGATCAACAGAGGCACGCAATGTAATGACACTCGACGAGACTCCAGGAATATTTAACTTGTCTTTAACCCGCAACGAAATTAATCTTGAAGTAAATAATAGGAGGAGTTGGATTTGTTTTATCCTGTAATACACAATAATAATCTCAGTAAATAGCAGTACTAAAGATGGTCGTATCGCTCGTGGCAATCTCTTACCGACTGCATTGGGATGGATATAACAGAATGTAATAAGAGAAGCAGTCAATAGTGTACAAGTAGGATAAAGGATAAAGTTGTGCAATGTTCTAATGTATTAATATGATTTATCAAATGGTTGTTTTAAAACAAACTTTTCAAATCAAATAACAGTTGTTATAATTGTTATTTCAATACGAAATCATTCGTGTGAATGCGAATAATATTTATGCTACACATATTGAAAGTAGAAAGTTAATTCAGTCTAACTGTATAAAATACACAATCCATAATACTGTTATTAAAACTGAAAGACAACACATCATCAAATTAAACTACACACGTTCAAAAAGCGAGTACATTTTTTTTTTAATTTCGTTGAATGGCGAGACGAGCATGCCGTTCGCCTGATGGTAAGCGATGCGACCGCTCATGAACAGTAGCAAAACCAACATCTTGAACTACAAAGCAAAGCTTGGCATTCCACTGCGCTCGTCATCCTGAGACATAAGATGTTAAGCCTCAATATGTCCAGTAATTACTCTGGCTACAATGTCCTTCAATCCGAAACACAACATGCATTTAAACTACTGTTTGACGGGAGAAATAGACATTGCGATGGTACCCATCCAGGCAGCCGAGACCTACCACCAGTAAAGTATTTTATTTTAAGAGCGGGGTCTATGTGAAATGGCCTTTTTCACAACGTTTTTTCTTGGTGATCTTTATTATTAGGTGTTCAAAAAAAATATATGTTGATCTACACTATATGGAGCTTGGGCCCTTCTTTTCAGAATTCTTAAAAGTATATTAAAAGTACTTGAAATAAAATTGCAAAGTGACCTCTATTTTCGCATTTACAACGTTTTTTCTCTTAAACTACGAGCACTAGGATTATTTTATTATCATCAGGATGTTAAGAAATGCAAGGCGGATGGGACCTTCTTTTTATTTTTTCTAATTTCTGTCTCATTTATTTTTAACGAACATTATCGATACTCTAAATCGCGAGCACGTCCCCGCTGTCGCCCAACAAATCATTGCGGGACGAACCGCCGTGCTAAACGGACCTATGTCGC